>VZRI01012352.1:53195-81390 GCA_013397515.1 Upupa epops
AAATATTTTAATCAAAAGGAATAGGTTAAATTTTAGGAGGCACTTTCTCACAGAAAGGGTAGTTAGACACTGGAATGGACTGCCCAGGGAGGGAGTGGAATTCCTATCCCTAGAGGTGTTTACGACAAGACTCGACATGGCACTTATTGGCATGGTCTAGCCAATGTAGTGATGTCAGGTCATAGGCTCGTCTTGATGACCTCAGAGGTCTTTTCCAACCTCAGTAATTCATACTACGAAAATCTATGTCCGTTTCTTGACACTCACTTCCAGGACATTAATAGCCTTTCCTTTTGATTAAAATATTTGAATTGATAAAGGACAGTAAGTAACAATCTGATCAGAAAGTTGTGCAAAGCTTTGTTTTTCTACTTACCTGCTGGCTGCTGTAGGCCACAGTGACTTGTACAGCTTAAGAATCAATGCAGCATCTGAAAAATGCGAAAGGGATTAACTTATCATGGATTATTCTATTATCAGTAACTGTCTCTGGTCTTTATTATCAACATTTCAAAAATTATATACTGCAAAGTTTAAAGCAAACCACTCTTTTAATCTACTTATTGCCCTAATCTATGAATACGGCATGAACAGTTAATAAAATTAGAAAAAACAAACCTAACTACATAATAATTCATTCTTATTTAAAAAACCAAACCCTATTGACAGAGCAGGGATACATATTTCCTATAGAAAAAAATCTAGCTCAGTCAGTAACAGTAACAATGGTCTATCCTCAGCTTGGTATGTGGAGATCTGTTCCATCACGCAACCTGTTCATCATTCAGCAGTTTAAAGACTCACAACTGAACCTTCCATAATGAAAGGCTGAACCGGCATCATTTTCACAAATAACACGCCTAAGTAGAATCACAAAATCACAGAATAACCATGGTCGGAAAGGACCTCTCAGATCACCAAGTCCAACCATGCCTACATCAACAAAAAACCTAAACACCTGTTTGTACGAAACCCACAAACTAACCCTCTCCACTCTGCCACACTAGCAGACCATGAGGCACCGAGTCTATATGCTTGTTCAACACCTCCAGAGATTGTGACTTAACCACCTCCCCAGCTCTTCCAGTGCCTCCCCACTTTTTGTAAAGAATTTCTTTCTAAGATCCAATCTAAACCTCCTCTGCCTCAACCTCATACCACCACCCCTGGTTCTGTCGTCACCAAGGAGAACCATACGTGATGCTCCATAGTATGAACATACTTAAGAGGAGTAAAAGAGAGCTCTTCCATCATAAAACGTAGCTGTTCCCTTCCTTCTAAGGGATCATCTGTGCTTGGCTGACAGGTAATCTGCATTGTGAGACATAGATCAGGGCTCTACAAAAAGTATGAAATAAATGTGTATTTGACATCAGTTATGACGAGATCTTCTTAATTTACTCAAGGAATCAAAAACCACGTCTAAGTACTACCAGAACAGTAACATCCTCTAACACCTACAAGAAACCACGTAAAGAGCTGCCATGATGACCCCTCTTCACCACAGTGACATCAAGTACCAGTATGAGTGACGGTTCTTTCTCCACACAGGTGTGTATTATGTATGGCTGAACAACATGAAGCTGCACAGCCACACCGGAGATGCACTCTGCTAACTCCACATGAGTTTACATACTCCATACGAGGGCTAGCTTGGCTTAAGATACTTGCAATTTCCAAATGGCATTACCCGGACTGTCTCTCGTCCACTAGCTCTGAGTTACAAAGGCACAGTCAAATCGGGATCTTTCACGGTGCTCCTACTCCAATGCATCCCGCCTAGCGAATGATCCAGTGACAGACCACTATCCTTCCAGGATGCTGCTAAAAGCAGTTTTCCCTCAATTTCGCTCGATTCTGCTGAATTAACCAATTAATTAATTTCTGTTCACCTTCACCACTGGGCAGGGCTGAGGGATCACTGGAACGCGGACCCAACAGGCAGTGCAAACCCCGCGCTCCGACCCGCGGCCCTGCCTGAGGCTGGACGCTGCTGTCTGGCGCCCGTCCTGTTGCTCCTCCGCTGTCCCTCCCCGCCCCGGCCCGCGCAAGGGGGCGCTGCCGCTGCCCTCACCGACCCCCGAGACTACGGCCAGGCGACACCAACCTCCCCCGCCGGCTCCGCTCCCGGAGTCCCGAACACTCGCGAATCACTTCTCCCCAGTGCCGGCCGGGCACCCTGAACCCCGAGGTGCCACAGCGCGGGGGTACACGCTCCCCCTGCGATGCCGCCGAGACTGTGTCACCCGGACAACAACACTGGCGGCAGCTCCCCGCCCGCCCCGGGGACGCCGAACACGGACGGGTTCCCGACAGCCTTTGCCGGCCGGAGGAGGGAGCGGAGCACATGCGCAGTGCGTGCGGCGGCTGGAGCTGCAGGCGGCGGCGTCGGTGAGGCTGGTTCTCTGCGGCCTCAGGTAGGGCTGAGCGATGGCGGGCGGGGCTATTCGCTCGCAGCTGCGAGCGGTGGGTCTCCAGGTCATCCCCTACCACTGCCCGCGGAGGTAGGTGCGCCTTCCTGGCTGTGCTGCTGGGCTTCACCGCAGAGCCTCTGCGTAAGACCCCGTGCCTGCCTGGGGGATCAGCTCACGGATCCCTGTGCGCGCCTCCGCGGCGCTGGAATGGGGCCCGGCCCATTTTCCTCCTCACACTTGTGGATGCGGCCGCTTGCCGGTTCCGTGCCACCCCGCCTGGGCCGTGCGTTCCCTGCCTGGCCTCAGGCCCGCGGTTAACGTGGTGTCTCCCGCCGGACGGGTTGGCTATAGAGCTGCACCGCTGCCCAGAGGTGCTGTGTGGGTACGCCCGTGCCACTTGGGACCCCTCGGAGGACGCCTGGTACAGCAGTGCAGGGAGAGATCACAGCTGTAAACTGCCCGGATCCATTGAGCGCTGATGGCTCCAAAAGTTTGGGATCCGGTGCTTTAGCTGAATGGATGTGAACGTGTCTTTGCCAATAAAAGAGGAAAACCAGGCACTGTTGGAGCTGTGTCTCTGTGTATCTTTGTGTTCAATCAGAAGTTGTGGAGAGCTGAAGAGGATTTGCTCTTTTTCTTTCTTGCTGAAAAGGGAAAAGTGGATATAAGGCTATCTCTGGACTCTTCCCGTTTTATGGATTATTTATGGCTCTCCTCTTTGCTGTCTCTGGATTAGTGTTTAATGAAGGCTGATAAGATGCAGGATACTTGGCACTCTTTTAGTTATGTAACTTGCTTCATTTGTGGCATAACTCTTAATTCTTGATTGAAAGGGAAGAGTTGTGCCCCTGAGCCAGAGATTAACAACTCTGTGTTGGGTAAGAAAAGCAAACTCTGTAGTTAGGGAAGGAGAAGAAACCGGATTATACTTAATGAATGGGAAAGGTTCCTAAAAATAAAATTCACATACACATAACAATTATGTGTAAAAACAATGATTTCTTATCACGAGGGACTTTATAGGTGGAGCAGGGAATCCACGGAGAGTAATAATGCTGTCTTACTACCACAGGAGCTTTCAGGAAATGGATCCCCCTGTGATATAGTGGATTAAATAATCCATTGATGTTAGGATGATTCTGAATAGGAACTTTTTTTAAAATCCTCTTCAGCATATTAACATGTGGTGTGGTTTGTTTATTTAATGTGCTTCAGCATTTTTTTGACTGGTGTTTGTTACAGCATCAATAGAAAATACACTGTTACATACACTGGTGGTGAAACCATCTAGGTTGTAACAGTGCAGTGCAGCTAATAATGAAGATTGATGCAGAACTGAAAGGAATTTTGATGTAAACATGAAAATAATGGAAGTATTAACATCACACGAAGTAAGGAAAGGGTTTAAAATGCAGAACAGGTTAGAATATATGAGTTATTTTTTTCCTGTTGTTCTGTGTCACTTCTGATTGTGTGACAAACTTTAAATGAATCTTCTTTTAGTGGTAATACATGCTGGAAGTATGTCTCCATGTTTTGGAGCCAAAGAATATTTGATGGAAGAGTGAGGCATCAATATGAAACCACAGTTTTGGTAACAGTATGACATTTCAAAGACCTACTGATACAAAAACTGCAATGTGAAAGACCTAACAGAATGATATTAAAAATACGCAAGAAGTCATACACAGATCAAGCATACTAAATACGAACACGCCTGGCAGAGTCTTCTCAGCTTATGCCACCCATGTAGCTTTTGGTTGTTTATTCTTTGCAGTTAACAAATGTGTGGTTTCTGTTGTTGTGTTTCTAGACTGTTGAGACTGTTGATCAGCAGGATTTTAGAGGCATAGTTAATGCATTAGTGTTCCAGTGCAGAAACAAGTCACAGTTTATGAAGTTATTTCAGAGTAGTATTTTGTAACTTTTTGAATATAGGAAATTATACCAAACACAGTCAATGTAAAAAACCCAAACCCGGAAAACACACAAGTGTGAGGTTCTGTTAATCATTTTAAGCTATAAAATGCCTTAAATTATGTAAGCGTGGTTTGTATTTTGTCTTTCAACTGACTGATGCAGTAGTTGCTTTAAACAAATTAAAGCTAAATCACCAGGTAACCCAATATTTTAATCTCACCTGTTTTTAAATTGTTTCATTTTTTGATTCTTGTTTGTACCAGAGTACCCTAAAACATCCCAACCATTATTCAGCTTCTCACAGTCTTCCCCTTGGGAAATCACTCATCTGGCCTGCTACATGTGTTCAGATTCCCATGGCTGAGCTGCCATTCCTCGTCTAGTGTAGCAGACTTCAGATTAAGTCTACTTCACCCTGTAGTAATCTCACTTTTCTTGTTATATTTATTCTACTCTAAGATCTCAGCAAGATGAATGGAGAGTTCAGTCGTGTTTTTTGCAGTTTTCCTCCTTCCATCTTCCCGGGTACTGCTTGCCACCTTCCACATGTGATTCAAGCCACATCATTTGAATCTCAGCTCTGCATCTGAGTTATTTCATAAAGGAATTATACCTTGGATTGTCATTTTTAAATAAGTTTAGAAGCTGTGTTTAAGAGGGACAACAGGTATCAAATGATCTTTCTGTTATTAAATGCTTGTATCAAGTCAGCAGAAAGAACATTCAGTTTATCCATACGTAAAAACACAGAAGGGATAGCAAGCAGGCAAAAGAAATCAGGACATTTAGCAGAGCTTCAGAATCGGAATTAAAATGCCAATTTAAAGTGACTATACTACTGGGTTTGTTAACCCATTGAATATACCTGTGTTTGTGTTCATCAGTTCATCCACAGACTCTTAGATTAACTTGCTATTTACCTTTTAAAAAATAAATCTAGGAGTAGTTTTGACAGTTCTTTGTTTTCTTCCATTTTTGATATTTTGATGATCTTCTGTATGAACTGTGAATATGTTTTAGACAAGTCAGGACCTTCTCCAGGTACCTGTCTCCAGGGTGAATGAGATGCACAAGTCTGATTTTGGCAGCCCCTGTGTGTATGTCTGTCTTTTTACTGATGTTAGAACACCAGACAGGAGATTGGGAAGCCTGTATTTTATAATTTAGTATGCACACCTCATCAGTGTCTATAAATATGTGAGGGGTGATGATCTTTCAAGGTCCCTACCGATCCCTAATGATTCTATTATTCTATGATTATTTACACACACACACACCCACCCACACACACACAGACTAGATTGCTCAAGGACCCATCCAATCTGGCCTTGAACACTTACAGGGGCAGCCACAGCCTCCCTGGACAACCTGTTCCAGTGTCTCAGTTACCCTGATTGTGAAGAAATTCCTCCTGACTTCCCGTTTAAACCTCCCCTCTTCCAGCTTGAAAGTGTGCTTTCAGTATCTATGAAAGTCAATAAAGTGTGAATGAAGATATTTACCAAGTATGAGATGAAAAAAGTCAATCTTTACATTGTAGTTACTAATTTCTTTGATGGGTATGTAACAGGTAAATTAAAAAAACCCCAGATTTCTGACAGCTTGAGCTGACTTTCCGTATCAATTAGGTGATAGCCAGTTATGGAGTGCTAAACAGCTATTGCATACAGTTTGCAGCTGTATTGCTTCCCAAGTACTTAATAATTTTTCCTAAATTCATGTGGTTCCACACTCCCAAATCTCCCACCTGATGGCACTTTAAGAACATTATGCATTTTTTATTTGTGTTGTGCTATTTTTTTGCTGCAGACCACTGTATTTTAGCCATGCTAAACCATTTTCAGTGGTGGATTTAGTAGTTACTGTAGAGAAATATTTTGTTCTCCTGCCTCTAATAGTGATTGGGTTTGTTTGGCTGTTGTTACATCTTACAATGCTATGTAATTCTGAAAGAAGACTGCATGAACTGGTAGAGGATTATCCAGAGGTTGGAAGGGGAAATCTGACATGCCTTACAAGCCAAACTGGCTTGAGAGCTCTGATTCTTGTCTTTTCTGCTTAATGTCTCTGTACTTGCATCAAAACAGTACAAGGCAAAACAGAGATTTCTTTGCCAGACAGCTTGTGAAAATTAAACGATAATGTTTTTTGCACAGTTTGGGAGTTCTATTTCTCCATGGTGCAGTTTCTGTCTGGCAAGGATTACCTTGCTTATTATTTTCAGCTGACTGTTCTTCATCCTATGGTTAGACCAGAAGGAAGTTGTTAATGAGGCCTTTTACAGGCACCTGGGTGTAGCCCTAGGAGCAAGCCCTGGCGCTCATGGGTGACCTCAGTCACCCTATTATTTATTGGAAAGTCCACACCGCTTGGCATCCTAAAGGTTCATAACAGTGCATTGTGACAACTTTCTGATAGAGGTGAAGTGATGAGGAGTGGTGGGCTGCTGGAATTTGTGTTAACAAAGAAAGGCTGGTCACGGTTGGACCAGCCTTAGCAATAATTAATGTGACATGGTAGAGTTCAGTATTGTAAGGGAAAGAAGCACAGCAATAAGTAGGATTTCAGCCCTGGACTTCAGAGGGATAACTTTGTCCTTTTCAAAGATCCACTTGGAAGGATTCTATGGGCTAGGACTCTAGAAGGTAGGGGGATCCAAGAGAGCTGGTAAATATTTAAAAACTCCTTTCTCCAAGTTCAAGATAAGTGCATTCTTTTGAACAAAAAAATCTAGTAGAGGAGGTGGGAGACCTGCATGGAAAGGAGCTTCTGTAATATCTCAAATGGAAGAGTGAATTTCAACGGTATGTGGAAGTATGAGGAGAATTAGTCACTTGGGAGGATTATAGAAACATTGTCAGGGTATGTAGAGAAATAGCAAGGAAGGACAAGGCCCTATTGGAATTAAATCTGGTGGTAAAAGAAAACAAGGCAGCTTTCTTCAAATACATCAGTGGTAAAAGGAAGAACAGTGAAAGAGTGGGTCCACTGCTGAATGAAATGGGAGCTCTGCTTTCATTTGCATGGGCAGGATGCAAAGATGGAGATACTGAATGCTTTCTTTGCTTTGGTCTTCACTGCTAAGACCAGACCTCAGGAATCTTGTACCCTGGAATTACAGGAGCAAGCTTGGAGGAAGGAGGATTCTGCACTGGTCAATAATGACTGGGTTACAGATCTTATGGGTAAACTGATGTATGCAAATCCATGGGCCCTGTGAGTGCTGTGAGACTGGGCTGATGATGTTGCTGTGCCACTCTCCATCATTTTTGAAAGATCATGGAGAACAGGAGAAGTGTCTGAGGACAGGAAGAAAGCCAGTGTCACTCCAGTCCCCAAAAAGGGCAAGGAAGACCCAGGTGACTACAGACCAGCCAGCATCACCTCCATCCCTGTAAAAATGTGATGGAGCAGCTCATTCTGGAGGCCATCTCTAAGCACAGGAAAGAAAAGAAGGTTATCAGGAGTAGGCAACATCACTTTACTAAGGAGAAATAATGTTTAACTAGCTGGTAGCCTTCTACAGTGGTATGGCTGGGTAGATAAAGGTACACCAGTGCTTGTTTTCTCCCTTGACTTCGGCAAGGCTTGTGAAACTATCTCAAACAACATCCTTGAAGGTAAACTCAGGAAAAGTGGGTTAGGTGATTGGACTGTGAGGTAGATTGAGAGCTGCCTAAACAACAAAGCTCAGAGGGTAGTGATGAGTGGCACGGAGTCCAGTTGGAGGCTTGTAGCTAGTGGTGTTGGCCCAGTCCTGTTCAACCTTTTCATCAGTGACCTGGATGAAGGAGATTAGAGTGTACCCTCAGCAAGTTTGCTGATGATACAAAACTGGGAGAGTTCACTGTTGTACCAGAAGCCCATTCTTCAGCATGATCTGGACAGACTGGAGAGCTGGGCAAAGTGGAACCTAATGACATTCAGGAAGGGTAAGTGTAGAATAGAATTCTGTACTTGGAGAGGAACAACACCGTATATCAGTACAGACTAAGAATTGTCCCATGGAAAACAACCTTGGAGTCCTGATGGACAGTAAGTTACCTTTGGGACAGCAGTGTACCCTTGTGGCCAAGAAGGCCAGTGGTATCCTGGGATGCATCAAGAAATGTGTGTCCAGCAGGTTAAGGGTTGTATTCCTTCCCCTCCACTCTGCCCTCACAAGACCACACCTGTTGGAGCAGTCAGTGCTGNGCCAGTGCTATCCTGGGATACATCGAGAAATGTGTGTCCAGCAGATTAAGGGTTGTATTCCTTCCCCTCCACTCTGCCCTCACAAGACCACACCTGTTGGAGCAGTCAGTGCTGTGATTCTCCATCGCAGCAAGCCCGTGTTAGCAAGGCAGTGCTTTACAGGTGTTTTCCAATGCATCCGTCACTGGGAGTGGTGAAGTACTGGCACTTGCAAGACTGTGCTTGTGTCTATAGCAGATTTCAACATGTTTACTGTGTAAGAAGGGGAATGCATCCAGCTCTCTTGAAGAGCCAAATCATACCAAGTCTTCAGCAAGCCTTTTGCCCATCTGTAATCTACAAGGTTCCCAGTCTTGCGTTCTCCTTATATGGCTTCTTACTTTCCAACATCAGACTGATGACAGCTAATGTAAGAGAAGTATTTGCTATCAAGCAGCAGTTGCTGTTTTCCTCTGAGATTAATGGCTTGCTTAGTTTTTGTCCTGGTTTAGAGATTTTGTGCCAGTTTGGATTTCTGGGGTCACCAAAACACAACAGAGGATCAGGAACCAGGAGCAATATTATAGTAAAGAAAAAGTAACAACTTTTATTAACAGAGAGTAAAGAAAGGTTTAAAATACAAGTGAATGGAAAAGAAACTGTAAACTGCTGCTAAGATAGGTGCCTGTGTCAAATGCCATTGCCACTTGCCAAGCTTTCCTCCCCCACCCTTTTCCACTCCCAATGCAAAACATGGCTAACTCCATGAAAGCTGATCCTGCTCTTCTAAGAGAGACACAGAGAGGAAAACAGAGGTAAGGAAGGTGGATTATCTTCCATGAGGTCTGCGTAGCAGGATTGCAGGTTGATGTGGAAGCCAGCAAAGGGAACAACTTCCACATTCCAAGGGTCTTACAGCATTATGGAAAGGGATATCCAGCTGTTGCATGTCAGAAGAGTCAGGGGTCACCCCATGATGCTTTGGCTTAAACAAGCACAAATGAGTTTTTATAAGTCTGTTATCAATCTTACATTCTCAACATCTAGATGAGGATTCTGGATAGAAGCTTGGAGTTCAGTGGTCAACACAGTTGCAGTAGCAGATTGGAATTAGAAATTCTGATGATGAGCCTTCCTCAGAATCTGCTTCTTTACGGTCAAATAAAGGACTTTAAAGTCTTTTCCTCTTTCCCATTTTTCCTGTTTTCATCTTTGTGCTCACCCTGGAAGCAGATGGCTGCAAAATGGGGGCTTTTTCAGATTTCTATTGTGCCCATCTGTTGCTAAGACCTCCTACTGCTTTTGCCTGCAACAAAAATTTGAGAGGGATATGGGTATGATGCATTTCAGATTGCCAAACTTGATACAGTGTGTTGTGTGACTTGCTGAAATCAGAACAATGTGTTTTGATGCAGACATTAGTTCCTTCGAGTGAATTTAGAGAGCACTACAGAATTGCCCGGAGCATCTGTGGCTCAAGTACTTATCTTGAAAGACCAAATTATAGCCATACATTTGGAATCATATCTGTGGGTGAACTCCAAATCAACAGTTAAAGAGCTATTGAGGCTGGAATTTCAGGTAGTTATAGAATGTGCTAAGGTCCCCCTGAGTCTCTTCCAGGCTAAACAACCCTAGGAATTTGTGATGCTAAAGGATGAATTTGATCTGGAGTTATCAAACAGATTTCTCTGATGGTGGGCTAGACACATAAACCTGACCTTGAATATGTTTGAAGTCTTAATTTCTATGTGTGTGAGAATTCCTTTTAGTTCAAATGAAAGAAGTATTTTCCCTACAGTTGGCAGGTAGGGAGACGCAGCTCTCTTTGGGAACAGCATGGTCAGTAAATCTGGGTAGAATAAATACTAGAAATTCCGAGCAAAAAAAAAACAACCAACCTTATGAAAGCATCAGAATTTGTAGGATTAAGAGATTAGTAAAGTAGCTGTCTTGACGAACTCTGTGTAAGGAAAAGTAAAACCCTACAAGGAGTGGTTGAAGACCTAGCAGTTAAGGTTGGTTAAGCTTTTCCTTTTGATAGCTTCCTATACTTAGGAATAGAATAGGAAGATGAATAAATAGTTTTTGTAGTTGGGTAGCAGTGTCTTAAACAGTTATTTAAGGGTTGCATCAGAGTTGGTCTTTTGATACACAAAGCAGTATCTGCTAGGGCTTGCTGCTTCAACCAGTACACGAAACTTACATTGCTAATAAAGAAGGCTCAAGTCACACAAAACCTACTCACCTCGTTTTTTTCTCAAAGAATGAATTTAAATGACATTACTGTTGGTTTTGTGTGGCAGTATTGTCTGTTTGTGTTAATTTTTGGAGCATCGTGTTTTAAAGATATAGGCTTATGTGTTGGAAATGCATTGCATATTCATTGTGCGTCCTTTTCATTAGAGCTAGGGCACTTAATCAAGTAGGAAGTGCTCTGTGGAGACGCTGTTGCAAACAAGAAATTGTCTAACTCTCTAGCAGGGTGAGAAACAGCAGTTTCCTTGCCACATTCTTTGAGGAGGTAACTAAGAAACGTTGGTGTGTTGAGGTTCAAAAGTGAGCTGTCTTTTCACGTATTCCTGCAGCATGCTTTGTTTTCTTCTTAAAATAAGACTTCTCTGACTGCCAGGAAGGCCATAAATATGTTCAAACTTAATCTTGGCTTAGTGTTTTAAAGTATGCTGATCCAACCTGACAAAAAGATGGAGCAGCACCCTTTAACATTTAACTTTGTGGGTTTATTTTCATTTCTTTTATTGCAAAGGTGCTGGCAGCTTGGAAAAAAGGCACTTGTCTGGTTGAAATAACAACAGTACCCAGTGCTGCAAGCACTGCAAAAGGAAAAAAGATCTTCTGACATTATGTGGGTAACACTGAATGGATGAGTTTGATTCCTTTTAAATTATCTTTGTACAGATTTTTAGTTTATGTGTTCTAGTTGCACGACTACTCCTTCTATTTCTTCCTGTACTCCTCTGCTCCTGTAACACTAGTCATAGGTGATTGTCCTGCTTTCAAGCTCAGGCTGCAGTGCACAACTAAGATTGTCTTTGCGGATGAAATACCTCTCTGGTTTGTCATTAGGGCATAGTATTCTGAAATAGATTAAAACAATAAATCTCTGCTGTTTCAGGGTTTAGAACAATCATACACATCATGTCTCTCAGTTAAGTAACGAGTTTCTTTGATATGTGAACCTTGAAGGATATCAGGCTTGTGGTACCACATATTTATGAATCCACACTGTCTGGCTAACGCTATCTTTCTGTGTCATTGTAGGTATTGCCTGTCTCTAGTTCTGGGGAAAATGCAATGTATTTTTGTTCAGTCATCTCTCCCTATTTCTCAAAATTAAGTCAATGTTCAATTGTCTTTAGCCTTTCAGTATCTTTGGCCCCAGAATTTGCAGTAATCCATGGTGTGTCAGGCAGTGACCATAAAAGAATGCCCATGACATTCTTATTCTTCGAAGGCAGAGCAGTGTTTTCAAACAACCCATTACATAGCAATTGCACATTTTGATCAGGTCACCCGGCTGATTTTTTAAAATAATCATAAGACAACTGTTTAATAATTTCTGGGGTTTATGAGGATTATGCAAGGTGATAAAAAACAATATAGGTTCATTTACAGCGTCTTTTTTTCCATCTATATAGACAGGACTGCCATGAACATTCAGTGATGTTGGAGCAATTGGCAGAGTTGGGAAGAAGAGAGTCATGAACTTCTATGAAGAATGCAAATGAGTGAAGTGTGAGCTTCAATGGTATGTTTACCTTATTACTGATGTCCTGTACCTATTTTTGAATGTCTGTAATTATGAAGTGCTTAACATTTCCTGGTTGTTCCTCAGAATGTTTGACATTTGTTTAATTGCTTTTGAATTATATTGAGAAACCCCTCAAATCCTAAAACACATGAATCATTAACACAGTCTTCCTTTTTGTTAACTTAATAATCTCTATCGGTTAATTCTGTTAAATTACTCAGGATTATAGAGAACTTAGTTCAGAATTTTCCAGTCTGTAGCATTCAATTGGACTGCATAGCTGTCTGCTGAAAACGACATCACAGTTTATCATCAGTTTCTTTTTAGGAAAGCATGAAATGCAGCAGTGTATCCAGTGTGTGTGAGGGGTTCCTAGGGGTGAGACCTTTTAGTGAGAATATTTCTTTTAAACACTGAATTTGTGTATGATGTGTGAGACCTGAGGAAAGCTTTCTATCTTACGGATTTCTAGATATGTAGTTAAATTTCTAAAGTATTGAATGTCTTCATTTGGGTTTATTAAGTTTAGTTTTTCATCAGTAAATTGAGTTCAGTTTCTGTCCATATATTTCAGCTTTTGTCCATGAAAAATCTTAGAGAAGATGGCTGATGTAAGCCTGAAGGAAGCAGCCCTAATCGTCGGTGTGGTGGCAGCCTGCTACTGGAACAGTCTGTTCTGTGGCTTTGTTTTTGATGATGTTTCAGCAATTCTGGACAACAAAGATTTGCATCCTTCTACTCCATTAACAAATCTGTTTCAGAATGACTTCTGGGGCACTCCAATGTCTGAGGTAAACTGTGAAACACTTGGAGGCATTTAGGAAGTAGGAGGGGGGCGGGTTCCCCACTTCTTTTCCCAGATATGGTTTTAACAAGAGTAGCTTGTTTCACACTTCAGGTGCTGTGTGTTGCTTAATTCCAGTATCACAATTGGACAGTTCTGACCATGTTCCCTGCTCCTCCTCCAGAAGCAGCTAGTCATTGGCATAAGATGGTATTTTTTTCTGATTGAAGTCTAGAAGGAAAGATAGCGTTCTTAAAGAATACAACTAGGAATTAGAGAATGGGTATTAAACCCATTACATTTGTTTGCATAGATATGTAGAGTAGATGTGTTTTACCTGAAAATCTGCACTGCTTGATAAACTCTGTAAATGATAACTAAAGGACTTATATTTAGAGAATGAGACATGGTTTCTTTGCTGAGCAAATGAATAAAAAAATCTGACAGTTGTAGGCTTTTTTGCCTGTGAAGACATTCTGCCTTGTAATCTTCTACCTATAACATACTCCGTTGGTACTTTATGAGAAACTAATCGCTAGCTCCACAAATTGATATATGAGTTTTGTACAAACCTGTAATGAGGGCTTCCAGACCCTCTTTGAGATGCCATCTAGTACTGTTACCATTGAGAATAAGCGGGTTCCTAAACTCCTTCCAGTAAATCTTCAAGTATTATTTTTCAATGTGATTTTACTTCAAAAAACGTGAAACCATCTCATTCGGCTTTAGTCTGACACTTGAAACCAGATTGGGTTAATGTTATCTGGAAATAGAAAAAACATCATTAGCTTCCCTGTTTAACATTTTAATATTAAATACAATGTTTTTCATTCTTTTCTTAACCCAGTGTTACTTTCAGTTCTCAGTTTTGAAGGCAGATGCTTGAGAATAGAGGAGGAAATAATGTATGCATGGATTTTTAGATACTTTGGAGGTTTAAAGATTGTAAGTTGGTGGTAACTGACTGATGTATTTATTTTCTTCTAGGAGAGGAGTCATAAATCCTACCGTCCCCTTACAGTTCTTACATTTCGCTTAAACTACTTGTTCAGCGAGTTAAATGCAGTTTCTTACCACTTCCTAAACCTGGTCTTTCATGTGGTGGTTTGTATAGTCTTCCTCAAGGTCTGTAAGCTTTTCCTGGATAACAGGAGCAGCATAGTGGCATCCTTGCTGTTTGCAGTGCACCCGATACATACTGAAGCGGTAAGTGCTTCATTTGGTCACGCTGTATTAACCTTAAATTTCATGGTATCTGTTCATGTATTGTAACTCCAAAAGGTGTGTGTTTTTGCTTGTACTTACCCTTTGCAACGAGTGGTGGAGTGTTCCATGCAGATACTGAAAAATAAATAAAGAAGCATTAATGTAGGTAGTTAATAACTTGGATCTCTGCCATGAAAATTGGCTTTCATGATGGCTTCTTCAGCTTACTTACTGATTTGTGTTCTGTGATGGTTCATCCAGTATCATAATTTGCAAATACTATGAGTACCACTTAATTCTCAGAGTTGCTAATCACTCACCTGTAGCTAATCACCAAGTCTGTTCTACCCACCTCCTTTTATGTCAATGCATCTGTCTCAGGACGGCTTCTCTGGGATGTTGTTGGTATTGCTACATCCAGCTTGAGACATACTCTTTGAACCTTCCATTTTTAACATATCTGATATGAGAAAGAAGAATTAACATTTTTCACCTCTCTTATTTACCTTTCTTATGATTCTGGAGGAGGTTTTTGCTGCACAAATCATTATTTATATGAGCTATTTGATTATACAGTGGTCAGCGAAGCTTGAAGTGCTCTGGAGTAAAGTAGGGTCTTGTCATCACCATTCATTTCATTTGCCTCTGACAGAAACTCTGATAAAACAGGTTTGTGGAATCCTTTGCTGTTATTTCTACACCACCTAGATTTGCTTTCCTAGATTCCTGCTCATACGTGTTGTAAAGCCTTCTTTGCCACAAGGGCTCATTCCTGGTTCCTGGTCATCCTGCTGGCCACCAGGACCCCCAGGTCTGTTTTCTCCTATGCTGCTTTCCATCAGGTCAGTCCCCACCGTGTCCTGGTCCAAATGCCAGACTCTCCACTGCCCTTGTTGAATTTCATTCAATTTGTCCCCGCCGAACTCTCCAGCCTGTCTAGGTCTGTGAGTGTAATTTACCAGATATGGTAATTCTTTATCATGCTTGAGCTGTCAGATTCCATATAATGCACCAGTTGCCTTTAGTGCTGTGTTAAGAGTTAGTAAAATATATCATACAAATAGATGTGGTGCTTAGAGATGTGGTGCAGTGATGCAATTGGTAGAGTAGGGTTCTTGGTTGATCTTAACCTGGATGATGGTACGATAAGTCCTACAAAACGTGATGTAATGAAAGCTGGTTTGTAAGACAATGGATTACATAGCTAAGATCAGCTATGGAGTGAATGTGTGTCATCCCTGACAGCAGCCACATGAGGGCACTTTAAGACTACGGATCGGTAGATCTTCGTGCTGAACCTGAATCACTGAGAGACGCTGCAATTTAAGTGCAACTGTGATTGCATTCCCCTGGTGCTGTACTTAGGGACCCGCTGAAGAAGTAGCTAAGGGGCTTTCTTCCTCCTTCTTCCCCCACCTTTTTCTATTTATGCTTTCTGCATTTGAGACAGAGGTTTATCCTTTGAAGTACTTGCATTGAGAATGTGAAACCCAGAAGGAATTCTGAGAGCTGGCAGCTGGTATCTGTGCACAGGTATAAAGGCAATACAGCTGGAGACTGTTTCCTCTTGTCCTGTCATTTGTTACTTGTGAGAGGAGACCAACACCCACGTCTCAATAACCTCCTTTTGGATAGTTGTGGCCGACAGTGAGATCTCCCCTCAGCTTCCTTGTCTTCAGGCTAAACAGCCTGAGTTTCCACTCCTCTCTATGACTGCATGGTGAGGGCAGCAACAGAACTGGGGATAGCTGGAGCTGTTCAGCCTGGAGAAGGCTGCAGGGAGACCTCATTTCTATCTAAAACTCCCTGAATTGAAGGAGATTGTGATGAGGTGGCTGTTCTTTTGTGCTGCCTAGTGACTGGTGATGGGACAGGAGGAAGCAGGGTGAAGTTGTGCCAGGGGACGTTCAGCTTCACTCTTAGGAAACATTTTCCTGCTGAAAGAGTGGAGAGGCCTTGGACTAGGCTGCCCATGGAGGGGCTGAAGGCACTGTCCCTTCAAAATACAGCCAGATAGGATGTTTTGGGAGATGGTTTAGTATTCAGTGTTGTAGGGCAAATGGTGGGACTTGATGAAAGTCTTTTCCAACCTTGATGATTCTGTGGTTCTTTGGAGGTTCACATACCTTGAAAAGAGCACGTAACAATTAGCTGTAATTCAGTTCTGGAAACTTATGTGCTGATTACGTGATTCAGACTTCAGTTAAAACTTGAAATCAGGTCCCATTCCCAGTTTCTATATCATATGATAGCACCTGTGTATCTCTTATAATTGAAGTGTTTCTGATTTCAGTTTCTTCAAATTAGTCTCCTGCTTACTAATTCCCTGCACAGAGGTTTGAAACAGCAGATTCGATGCACAGACATTTCAAGCCTTTACCTGTCTTATGATAAATGGACTTTTTCCTGGAAAAGTTAGCAGAGCAGGATAAATAGAAAACAATTTTCTGCTTGACTTCAGAAAGAAGCTGGACTCTTGTGCTGGTAATGCATCATTTTCTGAGGAAGGATTTTTGAGGAAATGGGTTGAATAATAGCATCATAGTTTCATTTGTCCTTGTCTTTACATTTCCAGTTCACTCTTTTTAGCTACTTTGCTACTGTTTTGGCCAGAGGCATGCTGACCACCTTCACAGTTAGAGGATGTCAGCTAACCTTGTGAATGCTGGAAATTTCTCTGATAAGCCACTTTTGTAGCCAGAAATAGAATCTCTCTTTTTTTGGCAGGGAACTGTGGAGGCATACCAGCACACTTGCTTTACTAATGATTTCTTTCAACTGGTCTACAAAGTGCTCTTTAATTTCTGTCTTAAAACTGGACAGTTATGGGATCCAGACCAGGAATCCCTGAAACATCTGAAGACCAGGGAACAAACACCTGTATGCTATCCAAAATTTTAACACAAACTCTAATGTTCTGTCTGTGTCATAGAGCACAACTTAGACAGTGGTTGGTTCAGTGAGTCTTGTGGCAAATGTATGCTGCTTCCAACAGAAGCATCAGAGCATGATTTCACATTCAGATGTGAATACTTTTCCTTACGCTGTGACCTTGGATATTGAGTTACTTTCTTCTTTTACATTGTGCTGGATCAATCATGCTTGACCAAGAATGTAACTAGTAATAAAAACTTGTAGCTGGGTCCGGATGTTAGAAAGTCAGTTTTCAGCATCACCATAATTAAATGGTGAGCTGTGACGTTTCCATAGCTAAAAATGACTGTCTGCCTTGGGATAGCATGCTGTTCAGCCAGCTTGCTTGCAAAAATTTGAATGTAGAGTCATTGCAGATGAGGACAAATTAGGAAGAAAGGCAGTCCTAAATGTTACTGTGGTTAGCACAGTGGCTCCTGCAGTAGCCATTAACATAGGGACTTGTCCTTCCATCTGTGGTTGTTGATTGCACATCGGTGTTTTTCAAAAACAGTTCCTGAAATGGAAATTGATCTGTATTTTATTGGGGATTCTGAAACAATATTCTGCCCTATGGATTTTAGTACTTCTCTAAATTTTTGTTAAAATGCGTTCCTCATTACCAAAGAGGGCATTGCCTGCAATTTTAATACAGCCAAACAAAGTAGTATTTGGAAAATTGCCAGAAAAGCTCTGTAATGAAGCCTGAGCTTTTCTTTAACTCTGTTGCACAGAACCTACTTGCAACTCAAGAATAAGAGCTGCTGTAGCACCCTGTTCATATTCAGGTCTGATCAGTCAGGAACCCAGTACATTCTGTGATTCTATGAACGTTGCAATCATAGTTTCTACAGGGTAAATATGTACAGCAGTCCTTGTCAGGCTTCACTTAAAGTTCTTGTTGATGAAAATCAGCTCCTTATAAGTATTATGGAGATAGCAGATGTTATCATGCCCAAATTCTGCCTCAAATGCTATTTGTGGCTGATATTGCTAAAAATAACAGAAGGTACAGCATTTCTCAGTGGTCTTGTTAATGCTGACACTCAGGGGCATGGCAGCTGCAGTATCATGCTGTTCTTGAATTTAGTACTGATTGAACTGAAAGCAACCTTGCCCTTCTTAGCCTTTTTTACTTGATTTGTAGGTCTTGATTTTGCATACTGTAGCAGTTTATCAATCATGTGCTATTCTATTAGAAGAGTAGTTGCTGGAAGAATAATCTTGGGTTTTTTTATTTTTCAGGTAACTGGAGTTGTGGGCAGAGCAGAGCTTCTATCATCAATCTTTTTTCTGGCTGCTTTCTTGTCATACACAAAATCTAAAGGGCCGGATAATACCATAGGTGAATTGTTGACAAATATATATGTAATTTAATTTCCCTGTCACTGATAAAAGAACTCTTAGGATGGTCATGTGGATCTGTTGGTGCCACAATGTAACCCCAGCCAGCAGCGAAGCTTCATGCAGCTGCTCACATACTCTTTCCCCTGGTGAGACAGGAGAGGATTGGGAAAAAAAAGTAAAAGTCATTGAGATAAAGACTAATATGACAGAAAAGAAATAAAATAGTAGTGAAAGTACTGGAATATACAAAGCACATGATGCACTATGCAGCTGTTCAACATGCCCATCTAGTTTCTGAGCACTGACTCCCATTCATATACTGAGCTTGGTGTCATAGGTTATGTAATATCCCTCTGGCTGCTCTGGGTCAGCTGTCCTGGCTGTGTTCCCCTCCCAACTTGTTGTGCCCCCCAAGCTACTTGTGAGCAGCTTAGCAACAGCTGAAAACATTAGTGTGTCATCAATGTTATTTCATTCAAAATCCAAAGCACAGCATTCTGACAGATACTAGGAAGGAAACTAACTATCCCAGCCAAACCAGGACAACTGGCTCTTCAGCAAGTGTGTAAAAAAATAACGCTTCAGCACCAAGGTACCCATGTAACAGTGCTTGCATTTTAAATAGCCTTTTAATTATTTTTGTGTTCTCAAGACTTACATACTTTGTTCAGTTATTTTTATAATACTTGGAGTAAGGGACTCTGACACTGACTTCTGTCAGTATGCTGAGGTGCCTCAGATGTGCAAATAAGTGGAAGCATGCTGAGGTGCCTCAGATGGTCACAGGTAAGTGATAAAATTTCAGCGGATATGTAGGAACTTTGCCTCTCTGCCAAAGTCACCTCAACCATGTGAAATTTCATGACTCCTACAAGCATTTAATTTGTAAAAGCATGTGATGAATTAGGAAAGATTGGGGGGGCGGTGTTTCTGTCGTAGAGTTTTGAATCATATATGTGTAGTATTTTCTGTAAAGTAAAACTGAAAATCTGCCCTTAAACGAATTCATTACTGAGTAAGTCCATAGAACATAGCAAGTTCAAACATGAGAAACAAAAGCCTTCACTTTTTAGATTAATTTGCTGTATTAAACCTTTGCTTTTATGTAAGACAGAACATTTTCAATACTGTCTTCTTTCTTTGCAGTGTGGACTCCAATTGCTCTGACTGTATTCCTAGTAGCTGTTGCAACACTCTGTAAAGAGCAAGGGATAACCGTGGTGGGGATATGCTGCGTGTATGAAGTATTTATTGCTCAAGGGGTAAGCTGTTAAAAAATAAATGGGATTTCTTCTCAGGAATTCTGTAGTGAGCCATTAAGTACTTTGAAGTGTCATATTTTGGCACTGATTTTTACGAGTTTGGGCTGACTATAGATGCTTTAGATGTTTTCATGGTTTTTTTCACTCACCTAATGTCTTGCATACAAGGTTCATGGTGAGAGAGTCCGGTGACATCTAAGTTGTCCTTTATGTGCTATACCTATTTCCAAACAATAGTCAATAAAGAATTGTCATGTTTTAATGGACAGCTGTGGTTTTAGTTGTCAGAGGTTCGCAGACTGTCACCTAACAGGCTTTAATAGAGTCTGAAGTGTATAAAGATGAGGCTTTCCTTGGTTTTAATTCCTACACTAAAAATAGAGATCATATTATAAACAAGGACACTTCATGACATTCTAATGAATAACCCAACTTTTTGGAGTAGCCTTAGTTTAGTCAGAAAGATTCTCAGGGAATTTATTGTTCTAAGAATACCTTTCATTTCTGTCTTGATAGGTTTTATCTTAAGCCTTGCTATGTTAACAGTATTTTTCTTTTGTTTAGAGAAAGATGTTTCTGCACTGAAAGAATTCCTGGCTTTTTAGTAGTCAAACCATATGCAATTTGAAAGTGTACACGTGCATGTTCTAAGAAAATAGTCTAGTTTACTGTATCTTGATTACTTGAAGGAATGTTCAGCAAAAACTGCTCCAGTGAAAGCCTCTGTCTCAGGGATTCATATTCAAGGCCAAAATCCCCCCCAGATCAGATTCCTTTACGCTTACTGAAATGTTTGTTTGCAGCTATGGCTTTTTCGTGTCTAGTGAACAACTGGATTTCTATGGAGATCACCAGTGTGTGACCATACTTTTCAATCCACCTTTCCTTTCTTGTAGTAACTTTTGATCTCAGCCTTAGTTTCATGAAACTTCAACAGGTTTCTGAAGTCAGCTGAGTAGAAAATATAATCCAGACTAAGCTTGCTTCTGAGGCACAGGCTAAACCATGGCTTGGCAGGTGGACTGCTTGGTGGATAAGGCATTGGCTGGATGGTCTCACTCAAACAGACATGATCAACAGCTCAATACCCAAGCGGAGATCAATTACAAGTGATTTTCCTCAGGGGTCTGGTGCTCTTTAACATCTTTGTCAGCAATACAGGCAGTGGCACTGAGTGCGCCCTCCGAAAGTTTGCTAATGACATCGAGCTGTGTGATGTTGTCACCATGCTGGAGGGATGGGAGGCTATCTACAGGGACATTAACAGCCTCGAGAACTCAGCCTGTGAAAACCCTTTGAGGTTCAGTAAGTCCCAAGTGCGCAGTCCTTCATCTGGTTTGGGGTAGCCCCAAGCACAATTAATCACTGGATGAATTAGAAGCACCCTGAAGGAGGACTTGGGGGTGTTGGTGGATGAGCTCAACATGAGTTACTAATGTGTGAGTGCAGCCCAGAAGGGCAGCCGTATCCTGGGCAGTATCACCAGCAGGTTAAGGGAGGAGATTCCACCCTTCTACTTTTCTCTTGTGAGACCTCACCTGGAGTGCTGTGTCCAGTTCAGGACACAGGAGGATGTGGAACTGTTGGAGCAAATCCAGAGGAGGGCTATAGGGATGATCAGAGGGTTGGAGCACCTGTCCTGTGAAGACAGGCTGAAGAAATTGGCGCTGTTCAGCCTAGAGAATGCTTGAGGGGTTTTATATCACAGCTTTCCGGTACCTGAAGAGGGCCTATAGGAAAGCTGGGTAAGGCCTTTTTATGAGGGAATCTAGTGATAGGACAAGGGGGAATAGTTGAAAACTTAATGAGGGTAGATTTAGATTTAGATTTAGATTTGATCTTAGTAATAAATTCCTCACTAAGAAGGTGGTGAGGCACTGAAACAGATTGCCTGTGGGGATTGTGGATGACTTATCCCTGGAAGTATTCAAGGCCAAGTGGGATGAAGTTCTGGGCAACTTGGTCTAGTGAGATGTGTCCTTGCCTGCGGCAGAGGAACTGGATGATCTCTGAGATCCCTTCCACCCTAAACCATGCTATGATTCCCCAGCACCTGTCAATAGCTGTAGTTCAGCCAACCAGTACATGTGAAGCAATAAGTCATCCCCAGCACAAGGCGTGAAGACAGAGAGAAAGAGGTACATGGGGAAGGAGTAGGGGTATATCACGGGGAATTGTGCAAGAACATAATGTTCATGGTGCAGGGAGAGAGGTTACTGCTCTAAAGGGATAAGCAGGATATTAAAAGCATTTCTGCTGCTCTGAAAGAATTTTGTTTATCATGCAAGTTTTTAGAGGGGCTGATTATTCTAAAAATAGTGATTTCTCTTCTTCAAAGTTTATTTCGTGGTTGTACTTGGTTTAAAGTCTTTGAACATGGTACATGGTCTGATTATAAATGCTTTTTCTTCCTCTGCAGTACACCTTGCCGCTGTTGTTGGACACAGCTATACAGATTCTTCGAGGGAAGGGCAGTATTCCTTTTTCTATGCTCCAAACACTACTGAAGCTCATAGTCCTTATGTTCAGCACACTGCTGCTTGTGGTTATCAGAGTCCAGGTTATCCAGTCTCAACTTCCAGTGTTTACAAGGTAATAGTTGATCTCTTATTTACAGACAATGATAAGTAAGATCTGACTGAATTAAGTCTGAATGAAAAATGCACCAACTTCAGTATTTCTTATTTTCATATTGGTAAACAACTTTAGTATGATAGTGATTGTTTTGTGAATTTGATAAATGGTATCTCTCACTGCCTGCCGACAAGGATGTTAAAAATGTTGAGATGTGTGAGCAGGCATTTATTATTAAAAACTTAGGATCTTTGTAATTCAGAATTCAAAGATCTAGAATTCAACTGTTTTATTGCTGTAGTGTTTTTTATTGGCTTAGTGTTTTAACCTTGTGTAAATACAACAAACCTCTTAAGTTTTTCTTCTAGTGTTTTCTTGCTCTCCTTTATTGCTATGCAGAAATCATACCTTGACTTACAGTGCTTGAGTGTAAGTGTGTCTGAGTAACGTTAGAACTGTAAAAACTGATTTATCTGAAAAGCATGTGAGTGGTGCAGAAATAAAAGAATCAAACATCTTTCCTGAAAAATGAGGTAAACCATGACAAAATTAAACAAGCTCCACTGAACCCACCTCTAGGTTTAAGTTGTTCTGTTTCTTCAAACTTACCTTGATTGTATCCCAAATCAGTTTCATGCATTTGGAGGAAGCTCCATTCCGCACTACAGCGAATCATTGTGCACAGTGCACAGGTCACATGCCTGATAAATGCAATCAGATGAGGATACTGTCATGTCTGGATTGTTGGTTCTAGCTATGAATCTAAAGTTCATTGCCTCCTGAGCACAAAGTGGATCAAGACTGTTACTTTTTTGTATTAAAAGCTCTTTTTTCTCTCCTTTATTACACTTCAGGTTTGATAATCCAGCTGCTGTTAGTCCATCTCCAGCAAGACAGCTGACTTTCAACTACCTCCTCCCTGTAAATGCTTGGCTGCTTCTCAACCCCTCAGAATTATGCTGTGACTGGACAATGGGAACTATTCCTCTTGTGGAGTCTTTGCTAGATGTTAGAAATGTTGCCACTCTTACCTTCTTCTGCTTTCTGGGATCTTTGATTGTCTTCAGTCTCCGGTATCCTGGGGATTCCTCCAAGACAGTGTTGATGGTATGAACGATGCATAGGTTTTGTCTTTTTGTTTTTTTAAGAGTGTGAGTAGCTCAAAATGTTTGGTCACGTGTCCAGAGGAGGGCCATGAGGATGACTGGAAGGCTGGAGCACCTCTCCAGGCTGAGACAGTTGGAGCTGTTCCAGTCTAGAGAAGAGGAGATTCCAGGGAGATTAAGATCTCTCTGGCCTTCCAGTACCTGAAGGGGGATACAGGAAAGCTGGGGAGAGGCTGTTTCCAAGGGCTTGGAGGGGTAGGAGCAGGGATTAATGGTTTCAAGTCGGAAGAGTGGAGATTTAGACTAGAAGTCAGAAGGAAGGTCTTCATGATGAAGGTCCTGAGATACTGGACCAGGTTGCCCAGGGAAGTTGTGGATGCCCTCTTCCTGGAAGTGTTCAAGGTCAGATTGGATGGGGCCTTGAACAACCCAGTCTAGTGGAGGGTGTCCCTGCTCATGGCAGGGGCATTGGAACTAGATGATCTTTAAGATTCCTTCCAACCCGAACCATTCTATGAATCTGAGTCTGATATTCTATGACCTGGAGATAGCACATATATCTCCTTTGGGGCTAGAATGAACATGTAAGAAAAGAGGAAAATTGTTGTACCAGCAAAAGTATTAAATTGCAAGTAAGTATGTGACTCTGACAGGCTTGAGATGGAGAAGACAAGGCAGCTGAGAAAAAACATGCCCATTGCTATGTATTTACAAGATGTATTGTGGTCTTTCTCAGTTTCTCAGAACCCAACTAGTAAATAGGAGTTTTCAGTAGAACATGAATACGTTTTAAGGATTGGAATGCATTTCCTTCTTACATTTTGGCCACAATAACCCCCTGCAGAGCTAGAGACTGGGGGATGAGTGGCTGGAGAGCAGCCTGGCAGAGAAGGACCTGGCAGTATTACTTGACAACAGGCTGAACAGGAGCCANCAAAAGTATTAAATTGCAAGTAAGTATGTGACTCTGACAGGCTTGAGATGGAGAAGAAAAGGCAGGAGATCAAACATGCCCATTGCTATGTATTTACAAGATGTATTGTGGTCTTTCTCAGTTTCTCAGAACCCAACTAGTAAATAGGAGTTTTCAGTAGAACATGAATACGTTTTAAGGATTGGAATGCATTTCCTTCTTACATTTTGGCCACAATAACCCCCTGCAGAGCTAGAGACTNGGATGTTAGGAAACCATTCCTCATGGAAAGGGTGGTTACACATTGGAGTGGACTGCCCAGGGAGGTGGTGGCGTCCCTATCCCTGGAGGTGTTTAAGACTGGACATGACACTTAGTGCCATGGTCTGTCTGATGTGGTGATGTTAGGTCATAGGCTGGGCTGGATGATCTCAGAGGCCTTTTCCAGCCTCAATAATTCTGTGATTCTGTGTTTCTCTACCTTATTTAAATGTCAATAGTCACGCTATATATTTAGCAAGTTCCTCATAAGTATGAAAAGATAAATTTTAGCATTTACTGATATAGGTTTCTCTCTTTTGTTCTTGTTTCAATGTTGATACTCTTCTGCAATCTTTTCAGTGTTGTGAGAAAAAACAATTTTGGTTAACCTGTAAGATCAGTTCCTGTTTTACAATACTATGAGACCTTAAAACTGGAAAGCATTAACAGGAAAGAATATTTTGGAGAAAATGGAGAGGAGCGAATGAGCTAGTTATTTTTCTCATCCAAACCCAGTCACCTTTTTTATTTCTTCTCTTGCAGATTTTCACATAATTAGATTACCTGATAACCCTGTGTATTAAATCACTAGTACAGTTATATGTACAACAAATTTGCATGGGTAGATCTTAGTCTGCTTTGGATATAATGTCTTTCTTTAATGTGTAACTTAAACAACAGTTTTCAGATAGGTGGAAATATTTAAACACAAGACCAAGGATTTCTTTGCAAAAGAGTAGACAAACTTCTGTCCCCTTCAAAGAGGCCTGCATTGTACTTCTGACTCATGGTTTAGCTAGAAAACTGTGAAAACTATATCTGTTGTATTGCTGTTGAAGCCTCTTGTCCAGAGTAAGAAAGCTGTGCATGAAAAAGGAAAGCTGAGTTTATTTTATATACTAAAGGTGTGTGGTGACATAGCAAGGAAAATAGTTAGTGTTACAACAAATAAAAAACCAAAAGGATTAGTTCAATCTTCCTTCTTCCATAACCTGAAACCCTTTTTCTCCAGCGCATGAATACCAGTAGAAATGAGTATGGGAATTGGTTCACTTTTTGCATAGCACAGCCGTTGAACTTCAGTGCTCTTTTATTTCCCTGCATTTCTCTTTACCTATTAAAGCTCAGAAGAGGAAAGGATTAATGGAATTGTCAGCATACCATGTTAGAAGTCACTTAACTTTTGTTTGAGGTTGAGGAGGGTTTTGTTGCTTTTTTATTGTTCTAAGTGTTTTTATAGGAAGCATCTTCTGAGATCATTTACTCCAGCCTTTGAGCCTGAATGTTGCTTAACACAGTATGATCCTTGTTTAATGAAGGTTATTTTCCTTTAATATATACCTGTGTGGTTTATATAACCTTCACACTTTTTTGTGTGCCTTAGAAAATGAGAATGCAATATTTTGTGTTAAAAATTGTTTACTATAGCGTGCAGCAATGCTGTAGGCCAAAGCCTCTTTCTGCCTTCCCGTAAGTCATTCACATCCTGATGTAAACTGGATAGTCTGCCAAGGAAGAGAGAACAGTTTCTCTCTGATGGCTTTTCACTCTGCGTTACTAGAGAAATTGCAGTGCCATCTTTAAAGAAAGAGAATCTTTATTTAGTGGTACCAATTGCAATGGCAATGTTCAGGAAACTGTCTTTAAGAAAATAGATTTCCACACTTGGCTTTTTAGTTCTGCCAATGAAAGCCTGAATTTGTGCTAGTCAGAATGAGCTACTACTCTGGCAGGCATGGATTCTGTGTACTATCCATATGGATGCCACATGGTATTAGTTGTAATAGTGGCTTCGTCACAGTTGGTACCATGATTGACTGCACTGTATGAAGTTTCACACTCTTACGAGTGTCTCTGTACAGGAGTAATAAAGGGCTTTGTGAAGAGTTTCTGCTATTAGAAATCTCTAGTGTGTTTGGGCTTTTCCACAAGTTCTGAGAGACCCTGAGGCTGAAGTCTGTTTTAAGGGCAAAAGTCTTGAGTTTTGTGCATGAGATCAGAAAAGGTACAAATTTAATCCTGCTGCACCATTCAAGATGTTAATTTGGGCTTGGCAGAAAAAAATTAAATGACGAAAGAAAGGGATACAAGATGCAAACAAGAAGTGAGATCACAAGTATATCTGCCTGCAGTTACTGGGTGGACAGGGATTTGATGCTGTATTGCTTGAGGGACCAGACAGATTAAGGGGTTCCTTGTCCCACTTATTCCATCTTCTGGTGTACTTTAATACTTCCTGCTTTTTTTGATTGATTTGTAGTTTTTTTTAGTTACCTTTTGAGTGGAGCCACAGCATCAGCTGAAAGAAAGAATAAATGAGCAGTCAACATTCTGAATTGTCTTACAAAAACTAAAAGGGATTTTATTGTTTTATAAAAATAACTGCTTTATACATCATTTAAGCTGAAATAAAATTCTAATTGTTATGAAAGAGGATGACCAAGGTTCACAGATGCTCGTAATTTTGTACGTGTAACTCTTATTAATACTTCTATTTTTAATTTGAACCTTTATTTGTAGTGTTTTGTCATACAGCTGCTCTCTTCTGCAGTATCAAAAAGCAAGTGGTCTTGTAGGCCCCTAAGTAAGGAATAGTGTCATTTAGAACTTAAAATTTATCACATTGAGTGGTCTCAACATAAAACTTGTTAGTGTTTAAAAGAGAAAACACAGATACACAAAGATACGCTGTGTATGTCTATTTTTCAGGGATTTATTTGCAACTTATTCAATAATTTGTTTCTTGGGTATGGTTTGTCAATGCTTAGTGACTAATTCCTTTGCATTTCTTTTCTAGGCACTGTGTTTAATCGTGCTGCCATTTATTCCTGCATCAAACCTCTTTTTTCCTGTTGGATTCGTAGTAGCAGAACGAGTGTTGTATGTCCCTAGCATGGGATTCTGCATTTTAGTAGCACATGGATGGAAGAAATTGTCAAATAAAAGGTATGGTAGAGTTAGCTATGACTGGTTTAATTCATCTCTTTTTATTTCATAATGCATAACTGTATTTATAGCTGCAAGCTTTCTTGTTAGAGCTTTTACCAGTATAGCTTTAGTATGTTGGACTGGCTGGAGAGATGGGCTGAGGCCAATGGGATGAGGTTTAACAAAGCCAAGTGCCAGATCATGCACTTCGGTCACAGCAACCCCCAGCAGCTACAGGCAGGGGGAAGAGTGGCTGGAGAGCTGCCTGGCGGAAAAGGACCTGGGGGTGTTGGGTGACAGCTAGCTTAATAGGTGCCAGCAGGGTACCCAGGTGGCCAAGAGGGCCAACAGCATCCCAACCTGGATCAGGAATGGTGTAACTGGCAGAAGGAAGAAGGTGATTGTGCCCCTGTGCTCTGCACTCGTGAGACCACACCTGGCTCCAGTTTTGTATCAGATGGACATTGAGGTGCCAGAGTGGGGCCAGAGAAGGGCAATGAGGCTAGTGAGAGGTCTGGAAAACAGGCCCTGTGAAGAGTGGCTGAGGGAACCAGGTTTGTTTACTCTGGAGAAGAGGTGGATGAGAGGAGACCTTACTGCTCTCTACAACTACCTACAAGGA
>VZRI01012352.1:83346-126886 GCA_013397515.1 Upupa epops
TTATAGTATGTGGATTGTATTTATTCTTATGTGAATTATAAAGTGACATTGAAATAAATTGAAAAAAATAACTTGAAATTGAAAAAATTGACTTGAAATTGGACTTTAAAATTCTTGAGAGTGGCATTTGGTGTTGTCAAATAAATGGGAATGCCCCATTCACAAATATGGCCCTCCCAGCATATGAGATGCTTACTCTAGTATCAGTTAGAATTGTGTCCTTGTAACCAATCTTTGTTTTATTTAATAGTGTGCTAAGAAAAATATCTTGGGTTTGTTTGGCTGCGGTACTGTTCACTCATGCCTTAAAAACACTGCACAGGAACTGGGATTGGGAGTCAGAGTACACCTTGTTCATGTCAGCTTTAAAGGTACTGTATTCTGTTTGAAATTTGAAAATTTGACTTGCTGTTCTAATTAAAAAGCTGCAGTAAAGTGTGATAAGAATAGAGAGCAACGGTGCTTGTCTTGCTACTTATTTCTACATTATTTCTACATATTTCTCCAGAGGAGAGCTACCAAGCTCATGAGGGGTTTAGAGAACAAGTCATATGAGGAAAGGCTGAGGAAGCTGTGCAGGTTTAGTTTGGAGGAGGCTGGGAGGGGACCTCATTGCCCTCTGCAACTACCTGAAGGGAAGTTGTAGAGTGGTGGGTGTTGGCCTCTTCTCCTATGTGACTACTGACAGAAGCAGAGGCAGTGGTTTTAAGCTGAGGCAGGGGAGGTTCAGATTGGATCTTAGGAAGAAATTCTTTCCAGAATGAATGGGGAGGCACTGGAAGGGCCTTCCCAGGGAGGTGATGGAGTCCCCGTCTCTGGAGATGTTGAAGAACCATGTAGCCATGGTGCTTTGTGCCTGTTCAAGTGCCAGTACGGAGGGGCGTTAGTTTGTGTTTTTCAGTCTCTCTGGTGTTGAGGGTTTTTTGTTGGTGTGGGGATGGTTAGACTCGGTGATCTAGGAGGTCCTTTCCAACTAGGATTATTCTGTGATTGACAGTATTAATATCTAATCAGTTGCTTTTGTGAGTGCTTTAAAAAGGAGTTTCAGGCACAAATGGGAAGTAATCTGCAAGAAATAAACAATAATTTTTTCTTGAGATATACACTGAATATATTCTTTCATCTGGATGAAAGCACTATGTTTCACTACAAAAATTGACGAAAGCTTTGCATAGAATTAAGTTCTTCAGTGTGCTTATGGAGTGATGTGGTCAGTTTTATCCAGCATCCTGTAACAACTCTAATCAAAAGTTTCCTATTTCTAGGAGGAAATACTTAAACGGATGTTGAGCAACAAGTGCAACATCATCACTCCATATGCAACGTATACACACAGCATCATGATTAAGTTTGCCCTGTGCTGTGCATTTTTATATCCATAAGACATAGCTAAAAGAAAACCAGTTATGTAATTTCAGCTAGATACCTTATGCATTGGTAATTTTTTTTGTTCTGATGGTAGGTAAATAAGAACAATGCAAAACTATGGAACAATGTGGGGCACGCGTTAGAAAATGAAAAGAATTTTGAAAGAGCTCTGCAGTTCTTCATACAAGCCACACAGGTGCAGCCAGGTAAAAGCTTTGACTAGCATCTCTATACTCCTAGCATGTCAGGATGCTTAGCTTACTTCAGTTCTTCTCAATGCTCTGTTTTTCTGCAAGTAAACATCAGAAAATATTATGCTCTAGCTTAATTGATCCATTTGATCCATAGTTTTTGGAAATGAACTCAAGTAAGGTTTCTGTCTCTAGAAAGATGCCATGTAAAACTATTATTTGGGTGATATTCTTTCTGAATTAAACTGTAATGTATTATGAAACGTAACTATTATTTCATTTTCTAGTTTAAAACTAACGAGTTGTGTGAAAATATTTCAATCTAGATAGTGTAAAAGTGCACATTTCCTCTTTCAGATACTGTTGCAAAATAACTTTTAGGTAGCCTAAAAGTTAGGACAGCCTTTCTGTTTTCATTTTGGAAGCTGAACAAATAACCTTCAGTTTATGTGCCTGTACTATAGCTAGAAATTAAAGGCAGATACACAGGCGTATGATGACTTCAAATTTTTTAGTATTTCCCCACTAACTTTATAAACCATCTTTGGTTCATAGCTGAACTATTATCTTCATAATTAAGATGGAAAAGAGTACAGAATTGCTTTTTGTTGTTGCTAATAGTGGTGCCCTTATGCAGTACCTGTGCTTTGTGCTACTCTGAAAGCTTAGATACTTATTTTCGTGAAACTTACTGCATGGAAGTATTTTAAGTGTCATTCTTTTCTTTATTAAGATGATATTGGTGCCCACATGAACGTAGGAAGAACTTACAAAAACTTAAACAAAACTAAAGAAGCTGAAGAATCATACATGATTGCTAAATCATTGATGCCACAGGTAATTAGTAACTCTGTACCACCACAGGAGGGAACTCTTTCAGACTTAGATATGAAAAATGTATCATGACTCATTCCTGAAGCTCTGTTTTTCTGTGTATTTTAAAGTTGTTAGCAGTTAGGTTAAAAACCAAACCCAACACATCGTCAAAAGAGTAGGCTTTATATAATCATAGCCAATAGCCATTAAAAAATGCTAACTTGAAACTTCTTTGTTAAAACCACTGAGTTACTCTTTATTCTGCTGTCTGTTGGGGTTTTTTCTGCTGAAATTGAAGATGTAAAAGAAAGCAGCAGTTAAAAGTGTACACCCACAGTTTCTAGTCGCTGTGGGTTTATTTTCATTTACAGCTAATACTCTGATGATGACTGTGATTTTCTGAGGCCTCAAGAGAAGGAGAAAGTACCTGCAGCAGCAACATCTTTTTCTGCACATGCTTTTAAACCCTCTGCTTTGTTAACCTTACCATTTATGAAGCTATATTTATACCTGCAAGTACTACTTAATCTAGCTCTTCAGGAGAAAATAAGAGGAATATTTTGGAGATTATATGAAGCCAACAAAAGCCACGGGTAAAATGAGGCTGACAATGAAAATCAGCAGTCCCTTGAGTTAGAAACATGGCATGAAAATGTTTGTATTGTGAAACAGTATGAAGATTCTAGATGGATAAGTTATAAACAGTATAGCAGTTGAAATGTCTTGTCATTTTCTTCTTTGGTGGCTTGTTTTCATTTGCTGTATGAATGGCTGGTGAAATTCTTGTTTACACTTTTCATAGCTTTGAGGGTTTAAAAAAGGAATGAAAATGTATAGAATGGCTTTATGAAATATTCTTTGAATGGGGAAAGTTATGATGTTATGCAAGGTCTGATTGGTTTCTAATGGCTATCTGCATGAGCTCAGGTAACTGATCTCTTATAGATGACTTTTATATCCTGTCTTCAAGAAATTAAAGAGAAAATATTCAGTTTAGATTTTGGTATGATTTTCTTGTAAGGAATAGTTACTGCTTACAATCATTAAAAGCCTGCAGAGTAATGTTCAGTGATAACCTGAAATAAATGTGTCAGAGTGAAGAGGAGATCAATACTGACTTACTTTCATGTTTTGATTCGTCTGTGTTTGGTCTATATATCCTTTTTCACAGATTATTCCAGGTAAAAAGTATGCAGCAAGAGTTGCTCCTAACCATCTGAATGTTTATATCAATCTTGCAAACTTAATTCGAGCAAATGAATCTCGTCTTGAAGAAGCAGATCAATTATATCGACAAGCAATTAGTATGAGGCCAGATTTCAAGCAAGCTTACATAAGCAGGTAATAGATAAAGAGATATATATTTATAGATACATACTCTTGAATAAGCATTTATATAATTGCAGTGCTATGAACAGTACGGAGTTCTGCACAGTTAAGTTAGCTGCTGGAATGGATTCGCTTTCAGATGAGAAGATGAAGATTTGGGACAATCTTCATCTGTTCTTATAAATTCCTGTTTAAAATGGTGTGTTTCCACAGAGGCTGTGTATCCAAATACTGTGTAGCATGATGCCCCTATTAGATTTCTTTATTATTGTTAAACTCAAGATTCTAATCTCCTAGTTTAGTTTTGAACTAAAACCCTTTTGGTTAGTCTGAATCATGGAACTTTCTGTATTCTTCTTTGTTAAAGGTGTTCCAGACAAAGCAGAACTTAGCTGGCACGTGTGTGTTCTCTAGTTAAGTAGATAAGAATGATGTGGTGGTGTGGGTATTGAGGTTTCTGTTCACTGTTTGTCAGTTGGAATTCCCATTGAGCTTTAGAGGAGGTGCAACAATGCCTAAACTATTGCTGTTGCAGTGCAATTAAAGGGCAGATCTTAGGAACCCTTGACCATTCCTTTACGCGTTTTGTGCACTGCGTTTGCTCAAGTATTTTGACTGAAAGCCTAAAGCTTTGTTAATGCTATTTAAAGAAGGTTTTGTGTTTAAAGCGAACAACCAGGATCCCCCCAAACTGTTATCTCACATCTGTTGTCTGTACAAATGCAAACGTCTTAAAAAACCTGTCAGTCACTGTCATTTTAGTATGAATAAAATGTTGAAGGTTGCATTTGATTCTTTTACAGGGGAGAACTACTTTTAAAAATGAATAAACCTCTGAAAGCTAAGGAGGCTTATCTTAGAGCTCTAGAACTAGACAGAACCAATGCGGACCTATGGTACAACTTGGCAATTGTTTACATTGAACTGAAAGATCCAACAGAAGCCCTGAAGAATTTCAACCGAGCACTAGAACTCAATCCAACACATAAACTGGCATTATTCAACTCAGCACTGCTAATGCAAGAATCTGGTATGTTAATTGTTCCTTATATAAATACTGTCTATTCGCATTTGTAGGGTCCATACTATTTTCTTATTCTTTTTTTTAAATGAACTGGATTTTCAGTACTGCAGGTTTTCATGAGTGTATTTTTTTCCATATACCTGTAGAGGCAAGTGTAAGCCTTCTGTGAATTGAGGCTGTGGCAAACAGTATTTGGGAAGTGACTAGTGAGGTTTATTTCCCTTTTGGTGGGATGGTAAACTGCCCGTAGGAAAGAGGTAATGCAGACTTGATTTGAGCTGATGCTAATGGATTATTCGTATCTCACAAAATAAGTTGGGCAGTACTTACTTCTACAGACAAGAAACAAGCCTTGTTTCTTGTCTGTAGAAGCACGAGAAGCTTTAGGCAACCAGACCAGCATTAACTGTCTGGTGCTTAGTTATTTATAGTGATAGGTGCAGCACCGTTTCAGGTGGTTAAAATCAGCTCCTGGCTCACCCATCTTTCAGCAGGTCTGTGTCTGGAATTCCTTAGCATAATATGTTCACTGGAGTATTAAAAAGAATAGCACAGACTGCAAGCTTGTCTAGCTAATCCTGTTATTATCAGGTGGGATTATTTTGCTATTTCTTCAAACTTGATGCAAACTAAAGTATGGGAGTTAGGGATGTTACAGTTTTGGTGTTAGAAGGTTTTTTAGCATAGCGGCTAAAAAGTCCCACCCTGTGTGATCTCTCTCTTCAAACTCTTGTAATCTTTCTTTAAAAAAACTGGATCTTCTGCTCCAAGTTTGCCTCCGTGAAAGCTGGTTTCTCAGAACTGACGTCTTCTCTGCATTCTGTTTGCTCAACCATACATGAAAATAACTTCTCTTAAACTTGTAGAGACAGCTTTTGTATCTGTTACACCAAACCTAAGTGTAATTCATCAGATAATAGAATAGTGATGCTGACTTTGGCTACAACTCAACTGTGAGCGGTTTTGTTTTGTTAGAAGGTAGATGTCATTTACTTCAGTTGTTGCACAGAAATGATAAAAGGTAGCATTTAAACCCTTTCCCTTTTGCAGTTGTGTTGAAGATGTGAACTGTAATTTATATAAAAAAGGGCATTTTACAGCCCTGGTCTAAAACACTTTCAGACTCAACTAGCAGTAAATGTGTTCTCTGTTATTTAGGTGATGCTCGTCTTAGGCCTGAAGCAAAACAAAGGCTGTTACATTATGTGAAAGAAGAACCCCAGGATGCAAACGGGTACTTCAATTTGGGCATGCTGGCGATGGATGACAAAAAAGATTCGGAAGCAGAGGCGTGGATGAAGAAAGCCATAGGGTTACAGCCAAACTTCCGAAGTGCTCTGTTCAATTTGGCACTGCTTTATTCTCAGACAGCAAAAGAATTGATGGCTTTGCCTGTCCTGGAAGACCTACTGAGATACTACCCTGATCATACCAAAGGTCTGATTTTGAAAGGAGATATTCTCATGAACCAAAAGAAGGATATTGTTGGAGCAAAAAAGTGTTTTGAAAAGATTTTGGAACTGGATCCCAACAATGTTCAAGGAAAACATAACCTTTGTGTGGTTTACTTTGAAGAACGAGACCTAATAAAGGCAGAAAAATGTTTGGTTGAAACTCTGGCACTGGCCCCTCATGAAGAGTATATTCACCGTCATCTGAGCATCGTTAGAAGTAAAATTGCATCACTCAGTGCTGCGGAACAACCGTCACTTCCAGCAGATAGGACTGTAAGTGCAGCCGCAGAAGAAAAAAAAAACTCATTCCAAAATTTAAAAGAAGTAAAAAATGAGCAGAAAACCACCCAAACAACAGTCGATAACAATAAAGGGCACTCAAAAAGTAAGGAACAGACAGAGAAAAACAGCGTGGACAAAGAGGCTCCCAAAAAATCTACAAAGGAAATCAAAGACATTGAGAAAAAGAGGGTTGCTGCTTTGAAAAGACTAGAAGAGATTGAGCGTATTTTAAATGGGGAATAGTCTTTGTCATGTCACAGCAGAATTGGCAGAGAATACTGCTTTTAATGATAGTTTAATATGTGATCCAACTGGAAAATGGTCTCAGTACTTTGAAAACAGGAACCATGTTCACTGCATATCACATCACAAGCAGCAAAAGGCATCACAGTGCTTTACGTGAGAAAACTGCAACTTTTAAGTACAACATGGGGGATGGGTGGGAATCGAAGGATAAAGGGTTGAGAATAATTTTAAATGCAGAATCCTAATAATGAGAAAGTAGCGCTGAAAAGTCATTGGTAATCAGGGATCTTCAGTAATGCTGCTTTCAAAGAATCGGCATAAAACCCGAACAGAGAATGAATGGGATAAACCAGACACTGCAGCTTTCCCCCACAATCTGTTTGTATTAACATTATCTGCATTTCAGTTTATACATCATCAATTTCAACCTTTCCAGACCCCTGCTATACATTAAAAAGTGATTTTCTTTGTATAACTTGTTTCCAGAATATAACAGTAAGTCATCAGAATGCCACTGGTTGTAGTATAGGAGGATGCAACAGCACACTAAAATTTTCAGCTATAATATGGAATGATACGATAACCTTTTCATCATTCTTTACTTACAGTGCTAACAGTTTGTAGTTTTACCTGATAGAAATGGTGCTCTTAAGACCTTTAGACTATGTTTTACTTTCAAAGACGTGTGGGGGTTTTTTTCTGCAACTTTCAACTATCTGGTTTGTTTTAAAATTTATATAAAAAAGGGTGGTTTGCTCCCTTTTTTCCCCAGTTCACTGAATGCTGATAAATGCACTTTGATACAGTAATCAGTACGCTATGCAGTAGTCCTTGTTGACTTCGTATCAATGGCTGTGGATGGACACCTTGGTGTAGTGAATTCTTCCTCGTTCATAGCCAACTGGCTTTCCCAGTTCTGTCAGTGGAACACTATTCTTGTGACCTTTTACACCACTAATCTAAACAACATTTGCTGAAGACGGTGTGGTTGTAATGAAGCCATTGACTTCAGCAATGTTGAACGCCAGGAAATGTAGATAGTACCCTTCCAGTACTGAGTTCTGTTGTTTTGATACTTTGTCATGGGTGTGTGGGGTTTATTAAATATTTATTTTTGACTACCAGAATATTCCCATTTACACTTTTCCACTACTGCATCTTTTAATCTTCTTACATGAAATGAAAATCTTTGCAGTTTTACTCTTTCTTTTATCTTTGTGCAATGCATTAACTTTTTTGTTTAAATGTATTACTGATTACTTTAACCCAGTCCTTTCCTTAACTATGAGAAAGAAAAGTGTAAGAGCTGGTTTCAGTAACAATTTAATTAATCATTAAATCTGACTCTTCATGTTTTATCTTATTTCATGATGTACAAGTGTTCCTTAGCAACTCTACTGTTTAAACTTAATCCTTTCTGTAACTGCTCAGCTTTCTGCCTTGGGCACTAATCCAGCTGTAAGATGTAGTATTTATCTCTTGCAGAGATCTTAAATGTTTGAAGGCCTTGCACGGACCTTTTCCTTATTACGTATCATTTGTAATGTAACCACAACGGTTGCTTGCATGGTATTAACTAAAGCGGGGTGGGACGAGTAGGTTTTTGAAAGAGTAGGGTTTTTATGATTGCAGGTACGCAGTCAGGAGCAGGTATGTGCTGTGCAGATGTTTTTCATGCAAAAATACCAAGTGGAGCTTGTAGAGAAGTTCTCTCAGGAATCTGCTGACCACACCTTGAAAATCACTGTTTTATCTTGTCTGTGAGTAACTCTGCTACTTGTAGCTAAAATAGCTGTTATGTTGGTGTTTATAGAAAATTTAAATTGCATTCCAAGTTTTCCCACCAAATGTTTGTTTTACGAAAACATTAGTCATGGTTCTGGGTGATAGAAAGGAACGTGCATGAGAAAATGGGATGAACCTAGTAGTCAGAAAAGGTACTCCACTCTCTTACACTGAGATTCCACAGAATAGCATTGCCACACTACTTGGACTCAGTCTGTAAATTGGAGAGGGGAGGATAGGTGCATTCTCAAGTTCTGCAGTTGAGCATCTGTCACGCTGCGCTCGTCTTGACCATCCGAATAGTCCTCCTTTAGCGACTATCAAGAATTGTTAATTTATTGACACTACGAAGTGCTGTAAGGTTTAACTAACTAAAATAATCAGACTAAAATAAACCAAAGGATGCTGGAGGCCAGCCTCTTGTTCTGGTACCACGTATTGTGCCCTCTTTGTCTCTTAAATAAATTTTTATAAAAACAAGTATTTTGACTAATGTCAGTGTGCGGGAGATACGTAACCTGTTAGGATGTGTCAACCATTTTTAAATCAAACTGTCATGAGAAAAGTGATTCAGTAAATTGAAGTGGCCTATCTTCTGAAAAATAATTACAATAGCATTTGCTCATAGGAAAATGATCAGAGAGTAGTTTTGGCTTTGTCTGCTTGCAGATAGAGTCATTGGCAGGCTCATAGATCCATAGAATGGTTCATGTTGGAAGGGACCTTAAATATCATCTAGTTCAAGCCCCCTGCCATGAGTAGGGACACCCTCCACTAGACCAAGTTGCTCAAGGCCTTACTCAGTCTGGCCTTGAACAGGGAGGAGGCAGACACAGCCTCCCTGGACAACCTGTTTCGGTGTCTCACCACCCTCATTGTGAAGAACTTCCTTCTGACTTCCAGTCAGAAACCTCCCCTCTTCCAACTTGAAACCATTCTCTGGTCCTACAACTCCAAGCCCTTGGAAACAGCCCCTCCCCAGCTTTCCTGTAGCCCCCTTCAGGTACTGGAAGGCTGCTGTAAGACCTCTCTGCTGTAAGAACTCAATGTCCTTTCTGTGCTGGGGGCTCCAGAACTGGATGCAGTACTGCAGATGGGGTCTCACGAGAGCAGACTAGAGGGGAAGAATCACCTCCCTTGACATACTGGTCATGGTTCTCATGATGCAGCCCAGGATGCAGTTGGCTTTCTGGGCCACAAGCAAACTGACAGCTCATGTTGAGTTTTTCATCGACCAGCACCCCCAATTCCTTCTCAAGGCAGCTCTCAGTCTGTTCCCCACCCAGCCTGTATTTGTGCCTGGAATTGTTCTTGCCTTTCAGTTCAGCCTGTCTTCTGCTGTTCATATGTGCACTTTCCAGGTGATCCTCATGAAGCAGGCAGGTTGGACCAGATCTTCAGAGGTGCCTTCCACCCACTACCATTCAGAATCACTAATAGCACCGTAAGTGTCATCCTTTTGCAGCACTCTATTTCACTGCTATATGACAAGTGGAAATTTCCATAGGTTGGACAAGCACACTAAAATCATTTGTAGCCCTCTTCTCATGCAATCCAGTTTCTCTGGTTGCTGAAGAAACCCAAAGAGACACCTCCAATCATTTATTCAAACTTGTATGTGCAGCTGCAGTAAGCTTTTGAAGTGTTGTACACACTTGTACCTAGAACTTCAGGACAGACGCATGCATTTATCAGTTTCTATGTGTTGCAGGTTAGTATGTGCCTGAAGAATGAGAGGTAAATGCATGTCAGTGTGTGGGACAGCTGACCCAAAGTGCCCAAAGGGATATTCTTCATCCACTTGGACCAACTGAATACTTACAGGTAGTTGCAGAAAAATATGATCAATTATAGGTTGATCTTTGAGTACAGAGGGGTTTTCATGTTTGTTTTGCAAAAGAAACAGTCTAGGACTTAATTCTTCATTTTCTAAGTAGTATTCTTTGCATTGCAACCAGTTAAAAACAGATCTGATTTTATTTCCCCTTAGTCTGTTGGCTTTTATCAGCTCTGTCAGGGTAATAGTCTGTCAATAATAGAAAACATTTTCAAAGAATCACAAAACCATAGAATGTTAGTGGTTGAAAGGGACCTCTAGAGGTCATCTAGTCCAACTCCCTTGCCAGAGCAAGATCACCCAAAACAGGTTACACAGGACTACGTCCTGGGGGGTTATTGAAAATCTCCAGAGAAGGAGACTCCACAACCTCTCTGGGCAACCTGTGCCAGGGGTCCATCCTCTCATAGTAAAGAAGGTTCTCATCGTGTTAAGGTGGAACCTCCTATATTCCAGTTTATCTCCATTATTCCTTGTCCTATGATTGGGCACCACAGAGAAGAGATTGGCCCCTTCTTTTTGACACCCATTCCTCAGGCATTTGCAGAAAATAAGATAACTTGCAGTCTTCTCAAGACTAAACAGTCCCAGTTTTCTCAGTCTTTCCTCACAGGGGAGATGCTCAAGTCCCTTCATCATCCTCATAGTCCTCCATTGGACTCTCTCTAGTAGATCCCTCTCTTTCTTGAACTGAGGAGTCTAAAACTGGACACAGTATTCCGAATGTGGAATGAACTAAAGACACTCATGCTCAGTAGAGCAGATTACTATAACTCCTTACAACATTTCACTGTCTCATGTGTTTGCAGGAGGTTAAATGGGCCCGCACAGAATGTAGGCGATTGTGTTGCAAAGGATCAAGCAGGACAGAAACTCTTTTTCAATGTGCAGTGCAGTTTCTATCTCGATTAGGCAATAAAGGAAGAGGTAAGTCAGGCTGGGAGTAATCAGTTGTTGAGGTCAATTGCTGTGGATGTAGACAAAAGCAAGAAGACGTGCTGTCAGAGACTTTAACCGGAGGAAATAGCTTTAGTTTTCTGTTCTTTGTGGAGCCTTACTGACCTGCACCTATTTTAGAACATAATAGCAGTTTCTGTGTATTTGAAAGGAAAAATACATTCTGAAATCTTAGCAAAGTGAGTCTTAGCTTCAACCAGTGAAATAATACCTGTATAGTCAATAAAACCTACAGAGTTTTTATCCCACTCCTTATTCACCATTGGCTTTCTGGTATGAAGCAGAGAGGCTCAGAAGATCCTCCTGCGCTGAAGGGGATGCGGGTTTGTTCTGTGCACATGGGATGTGAAAGCTGCAGGTGGTCTTTGCTGAGTGTTACCACAGTATGGTTACTGAGGTACCCCTAAACAGATTTCCATTGCCAAGAACAGTATGTTCTTCCATGAAACCTGTAGGATAGGCAACTTCATCAGTTTTCTGATGGAGGAGTAAGTGCTCTCCCAAAGCAGAAGCTGCTGAAACTTGGGTGCTGTGTGTGTAGGTTGTCCAACTCAACATCTCATCAGCTTTCCCTTCCTCTCAGTGGTTGAGTGTTCCGAGACTAAGGGCAGCTGAGTGCAACTTCTCAAGTGCAATATTGCAGCCATCTGCCGCTTTGTTGTCAGATGAGGATTTTGCAAGACCCAGCTGTGCCTTGTAGCTGTAAAGCTGCTCACATAGCTTCTTCCAGGGCATGGAGCTTTGGGCTGAACATGCAGGCATTTGTTCCTTCCTGAAGTTTCCTTGTGAAAGACTCAGTGAAGATCAAAACAATTCTGGGAAGTTAGCAGCCCGCCCCAGGCTCTTGCAAACTTTGCATCCCAAAAGCACCAGGAACAGTCCCAGTTCGGTTGAGCTTACAAGGCTGGGCTTTTCCTTGCACTGGCTCCATAATCCACCTCTGCCTGGCAAAATGTCTGGAACTGCAGCAGAACCAGCTACTCCTGTAAAGTCCTGCTTCAGCTGCTGCCATGTAACCAAAATAGTGCTGCTCCAGTTTTCAGCCTAGGAGTCCTGCTTTGCTCAGGCAGAAAGCTTGAGAACCGAAAGGCTGGAAGATACCTCTTCCACCACCTGTCCTTCAACTCATTTCCTCTCCATACAAAACTGTAGCACTCTGCGTATAGTTTTTCAACTGATCAAGAAGAATCTGTCCCACAAACCTCCAACATAGCTTACAAAAAGGTAAGACACTCCTGCCTGGGATCCAAATACCTTGCTATGCTACATACATGACTCTGTTAGTTTTTAAATAGCTTTTAAAGTAATCCTAGTTATTTTTCTAGCGTTTGGTTATTTATGTATAATTTTATGTGTATCTATCTATATGCTGCTTGTATTGAGAACTTGGAAGCTGCTTTCTGCAGACTTCATATTTACTGCCTGTCTACAAACCATTCCTAGTCCTACGTGTGGGATACCTGTCTCTCTTGCCAACAGACAGAAGAAATTGTAGACACACATCAACAAACAAATAAGCAACCACGACAAAACCCAAACCCAACAAAACACAAAGAAACCCAAACAGAAAAAAAACACATCACAGAACTTTCGGCGTAATTACCCTGGGAAGGGAACAACATAATAAGCTATGTAACTCTCCTGTGCTAGGAAACAGTTCCAGAAAAACACGTTTAACCTTTCTCAGCCCGGTGTCATACTTTCAAAGATTGCTAGAAAGAGAATTGGACTCTTTATAGATACTGTGTTCTCTGAACTAAGGGATTCTGGTTCAAATAAAGTACGAATTAAATGTTAAAACTCCAGCATAATGCAAATAACCAGTAGCTGCTGTGTTTTTGCCAGTATAAGAAATACTATCAGTAAGACGTGAGTGAGAAGTCCCTGTTCAGCTGGTGTCTTCAGCAGTGCTTCCAGAACTTTGAATGTCTGTGGTTAACTGTCCATGCAGAGGCACTAACTATTTGGAGGTTATGTGCTTGTTTGGGTGAGCTGAGCCTTTTTCAGATGGAAACAGAGAAAGGAGTGAAATGCTTGGGTCTGTGGGGCTTTGCATACCAGGCTGCACCTTGGTATTGTGTAAAAACATGCATTTTAGTACTGGGAGTTCAGTGTACCAGACAAACTGGTGTATTTGATACAGATGTGGAGGGTGATACTACTCAGATTTATATGAGCTGATGAGTTCTAGCTTTACACTGTAGGTGTTACGAATGTGAAGCCTTGAAGAATGCCAGGTAGAACAGAATTGAGCATTAAAATAAATAAAGTCAGATTAAAATAAAGATTTCCTACACCTATTCAGCATATTTGTTTGTTCCTGATGTGTAATTATCAGGGTATTGTCTTTTTAAATACACGTAGCAAGGTATTTTTAATTACATGTGTATTCATCCACGCACAATGAGAGTAGGTGGAGGAGGAAAATAACAACAATGACAGGATGTCTTACCAAAAGTAGAAGTCGTAAATCTGGATTTTTAGAATACCATCTCGAGCATGCACTCACCTTTATTTCACTTGCAATTGTTATCCCTCCACTTTTGTTTGTGATCATCAGTAGAGCTCAATGACAACTGGCATTTGCAGAATGGGGGGGGTTACTTGTTCTCTCGGCCTCAATGTGAATAATCAAGGCTTGCTTGTTTGTTTGAGTGCATTGCTCATTTCAGCAGCAGGAATATCAGACATTATGGATGACTCTCTCACTTTGCAAGATAGAGTAATTTTTCTTATAAATGTGCTTTCTCATTAGCAGCCAAAGACAGCAGAACTATGTTGGGCGCACCTGAAAGCTGCAGACAGAGCGAGTGAGGCAAGCCAAATACAAGTAACGCTCAGCAATGGAAATTCAGTAAGATAAAAGGTGGAACTGCTGTGCTCTGAAGTTATGTAAAAATATGGTAACTCTTATTCAGTTAAGAAACCAAAGATGGCAATTGATAAAAGAAGTTTAAATAGAGCTTTTGAATATCCTCTCTACCCCTTGAACAAGTTTGAAACAAGCCTGGAATGCTGAGTTTTCTTCAGCTCTATACATAAACATTTATCTCTTTCTCAGTATAGTTACAAACCGCCACATAGAGACAGTGAAAGGTGTGTGAAAGCTTAAAACGTGTGAAATTCAAATCGTGTGCAGAAACATGAAAGAAGCTGAAGGGGTAGCACTTCTTTCGTTGTATTTGTATGAGTGGGTTTGCATGACTGTTACTTGCAATGAGGAGTTTATTGGAGTGAGTCAGACTGTATTTCTGCCCCTTTCTTGGGTGAATTGAGGTTTTAGTGCAAATATGCAGGTTTAATATGCATTTCCAATAGTCCTCCTTCAGCCCTTTTACATGAGAGCTGATTTGCTAGAATATTGAGGAAAAGCAAAAATAAGGATAGTTATATTTTGAGATTAATTTCTCTCTGGTCAACATCCATGAAAAAGTGTATGTTTAAACAAAAACTCATGCGTTGCACAAGGATGACACTGAAAACACAGACATTGAGGAATTAAAATAACGCATAAGGATTTTCCAAGGATTTGCACTGCTCTGTTAAAAATAACAGCAGGGACCCTCTTTCCATTGACTGCTTTTACCTTTTGTTATTTTACTGTCTCTAAGGTCTAGTCTTGTAAAGAAAAGCTGTAGAGTCCCCTACTCTGGAGATGTTTCAGACCCATCTGGATGAGTTTTTGTGTAGTTGATGTAGGCTTTTAGGTGGTTAGGCTTTTCAGTAATCTGTATCCTGTTTGAGCAGGAGGGTTGCACCTGATGGCCTTTGAAAACCCCTTCCAACCCCAATAAACTCTGTGAACTGTCTAAAAATTACTGTTATGAATACAAAATTGGCAAACGATCCTTCAGCCTACGAGCGCAGAACATGTTGTGACTGTAGGAAAATAAGAAAGCATAAACCAGAAAGCAACTTAAATGCAAGAAGACATCAAGAGTTTGGGGTTTTTTCTTGTTTTAGAGCAAACACTGTTAGATTAGGATGTCTGGGTGTCCTAAAAGCCTCTGTTTGATGAGGAAATACAGCAAGCTTCGTCTCATCATTTACTGATCTGAAAAACCGCGTTGCATGGTTGTTTTTAACTTGTACACAAGCTTCAGCTTGAGATGAAATGGATAAAGGAATGGAAGCTGGGACTGAAATTCAATGACAGTTTCTACGTTTCTGGAATATTTAGGGGTTCCTGTTCATTAGTTTTCTAATGTTCTGTTCCTGGGGTGCTGTGCTGCTAGTGCTCTGGTACAGAAGGCTGTAAAGAAAGAAAATGGAAAGCACAGCAGCTAACTGAAGGTTTTTAAGTCTTCAGGTATTAATAATAAGCATCTTCAATGTTCTGCATGTGATTTAAATATACATTTATAATGCGTATTAATCACAGTTGTAAGTCCTTGCTAAAGAACTGGAGCACAATTATTGCAGCATTCACTAGAAAGAGTACTCATTTCACTTTATTGTGGAGAACTATTATTACTATTGTGTTTGGAACAGCAGTGCATTAGGCAGTGATGACCATGTTACTGTTTCAGGTTAGTATAAAGAATTTGCATAAATCACGGAGATGATCAGCTAGGTGCAGAGACTTACAGAAACAAATCAGTATCAGAGTTGTACAATATTTAGAGCATAACACCATATAACTGAATTTTCTGGTTTATCTTGCGATTGGGTTTATTTACTGCTTGGGACATGGCAGGATTTTAACAAGGTAGTAGTGTCTGCTTCCAGAGGCAGCAGACTGTGTTTCATCTGCTGTCCATTATCACTTCAGAGGTCAGGTTATCTTTGTACTTGACCTTCTGGTAAGTATCAAAAGAAGGAGCAAAGGGTTCAAGCTAAACTAGAACAGGATTTCAAGGAGATTATGGTTATAGCAAAACCAGCTGTTCTACAGATAAGGATGAATTAGCCAGCATTGTTTTATATTTCTGTAGTGCACTTAGCTATTTACAACTTCTTTGTGGTCCTAGTAGCATCTCTGTTACAGTTTAGGGCAGTAGTACTATAAATCTTAAGCAGCAATCCAACCCATGTTCTCCATGTGACCCAATAAATTGCAGTGCTCAGAATAACACTACTAGAAGATGTGGCCTCTGACCCGAGAAGCTTATCATCATGGAAGTATGTGGTGATCTAACCTAGGAAATAAATAAAAATGGCATTTCTATTGTATATTGAGAACTAGCGATAAAACGTCTAGGGTTTTACTATGCCTCTTCATTTCTGCTAAAATGCAACAATCTTCATGGTACTGCTCGTTAACGTCCCTCCAGACCTGTTGTTTTCTTCTTAAACATTTATTCCTTTTCTGTAACTGCTTAATTAGAGGGAAAGTAGTAATTTGCTGATAAATGCTACTCTCAAATCTCATCCTCCCAAAATTTTCATCGAGTGGTTATGCATACACCCTGAAGAGCCTGTGTGTAGAGTTGCACCAAGTAGCAGAAGTGCTGTGAAGCCTGTGTTTGCAGTAGAGCAGGTACAAGGTGATCAGAAAGGGTTAAGAGATTTAAAAAAGAACCCAGACCAAGATTTTTCAACACGAAGATGCAGCTAGTGTGTTGTAGCATCTTTACTCCACAGATTGCTGGGTACTCGAGTACACACTAGAGAAATGCCACTTTCAACTTGCTTTTTGCTTGTCTTTTTAAGCATTCACTTTCAGAGACTGCAAGTGGGTTACATAGGTTACAGACTAATTCGATGTGACTGCTCTTAGAAGGAATTCTGCTCTGTACCAATGTGGTTGGGGGCTGTAGCACGTTATGTGTGAAAAGAGGCTAAAGAAGCTGTTTCTGTTTTGCCTAAAGAAGGCAAAACTAATAGGAGCTTGTTACTGCAGTCTTTAGCTCTCTGTAGGAATTTGCACAGATGCTGGAGCCAGGAATCTCTTCAAGATGCACAACACAAGGTAATGGATATGAGTTGCAGCAGGGGAAATTGTAATTAGGCACAATAAAATTATTATTCCCAGTATTACCATTTGCAGATGGTCACACCATTCAGAGGAATGTCACCCCTTTGGCATATTGCCTGCGTCAGGCTTTTCAGCAGTCACGTCCCCATGAGAACAGAGCTGTACTGGCCAACCACTTTAGCAGAACCGGGGTGAGTCATTTTTCCATGACAGGTACCATTTGGGCAAACTCCAGGCATGCACAACAGAACTCAAAATAAGGACAGAGAATGATAATAGCAGCTAAACTGTTGCAAAGGCATTGCAGAGGTCATGTCTTACTTATCCAAGGATCTCCTAGGGTGGAAGAGATCCAACATAAGAATCGTGCATTTTATAGTAAGGGTGAGCAGGAAGTGACTTCTTTATGTCTCTTAATAGCAGATTAGGCAGACTTAGATAAATGAAGCCTTTGTTGGTAAAAAGAACGTCTCTCAGACTACATAATTGCATTTTATAGTCCAAATGTTGAACTCAGCAAGATGTGGTTGCTGAGGTAGAAAAGAACCTAAGAACCACATAGCTGCATTGATGGAATCCCATTAAGTACAAGGAAATGAGTGAAGCTTCTGCTTCAGGAAGATCCTCATATGCAAAAGAACTTGGTAGGATATAGAAAGAGAGGGAATAAAATCCCGCTGTGTGCTTACATGATTCCTAAACTTGTTCCTCATGCCTCTAGACATTTTGTAGTAGAACAGTCAGCGATTCCATAGCGAGCTAAACAGACTATTGGTCTGACTCATGCCATAAGAAATATTATTCTTAATGTAAAAATCATTTTTAAGAAAAGGAGAAAAGATTTCATTGGAGTAACAGAGAATACACAATTACCCATTGTAGCTCTGGTTTTGGATGTATACAAATTGGTGATCTATATCTGAAAGGAAGAGGCTTGCAGGATCTGGTAATACAGTAGTTACTAGCAGTGAATTTGCCACAGCATTGCCCACACTGGAAAAGATCATCAAGTCCAGTTGTTAGCCTCATGGTGACAAGCCCTCAACTAAGCCAGATCCTTCGGCACCATGGATACATTACTCTTAAACACCCACAAGAATGGGACTCCACCACCTTCCCAGGCAAGCTGGTCCAGTGCCTGATCATCCTTTTGTAAAGAAATTTTTCCTAATGTCCAGTCTAAACTTCACTCTGTCAAACTGCAGACCATTTTCTCTTGATCTATCGTTACTTGATTTGACCAGATCCATCCCTACCAGGTTACCACGTCCTTTCAAGCCACTGTAGACAGCAAGAAGGTCTCCCCTCAGCCTCCTTTCCTCTAGGATATACAACCTAAGGGCTCTCAGCCACTCCTCACAAGATCTATTCTTCACACCATTCACCACCTTTGCTTGTCCCCACTACTGTCAACAACAAACAGGAACCAAGGTGGAGTTGGTTTAATTCTTTCTGCTGTCAATGTCATCCCTGCAGGTGAATGTTAAGCACTTAATGCCCAAATTAAAATCAGAGGTAAACTTGATCCAGCGTGACCTCCGAAAGAAGATGATGGAAGGGGCAACAGATGGAAATGTAAAGCTTTAGACACCACAGACAATGCTTTAGGAATTCATTCCTCTGCCCAGCAGGCAGGGATGAATGTGAGGTTGTGCTCTTGTGCACAAAGGTTCTGCTTATATCCGTTGTTTTTTTGCTGAAATGGAGAGATCCTCATTTGCAGCAGCAGGAATCGATGTTTTCTAAATGGAGGACTGGCGTGGAAGCTTGTCACTGGAGTTCTTTGTCGTTGTCAGTAATGGCCCCAGCAGAAATCCAGTAAAGATGCTCACTGTATATGTTGACAACATAAATTTATAAGCATCGTCAGGAGAGGGTAGCAACTGGTATAAAAATCACATGTTAGGACTGGACTATTAGAAAAGGGATAGAACTTGCTAATAGGTAATATAAGGTGATGCATTCTGGTACCGGTATCAAACTTCAGTTGGAAACTAGAAGTTTGCAAAGAACAAAGATGGCAATTAAATCATCCCACATAGCAGCAGGATTTTGAGTTACTGAAGTGGTTTAGCCAGAAAATGAGGTGACTGCTGAAAAGATAACCTCAAGAAATGAAGGTGTTTCTACTATAAGACACTGGTGACGCCGGTCTAGAATACTCAGTTTGGATTCCCTGTGTCCAAGGTCAATAAATTCAAGCTAAAACAATTACATAAAAGTCTCTGCTGGATGAATAAAGAACGGAGGGGGTTTATCTTCCGCAAAGAACTAGAACTTGTTATCTAAGGCTAAACAAGTCAAAAGGGCATGTGGTTGTCAAGGTATTCAGTAGGAGGATACAAACTGGAAGAAAAATTGCCATTTAGGCTAAAAGCCAATGTTTGTACGAGAACAAAAAGGCAGAAAACAATTATAAATAAACCTAGGCTGGAAATGAGGCAAAAAACCCAGTCGACTAGAACAATGTCTTTTTGGGTCAATCTTTACAGGAGAACAGTGGGAAGAAGAATAAAAACAGTTATTTTAAGCTAAGCTATGAACGGTTTTGATAGCGAATGCATTGCGTGCTATCTATAATAATAAAGAACTAAATGTTATGATCGAGGAGGTTCATTCTAATTTCATGCTTCCTTAAAGCACTCTGAGCTAAGAGATAATTGGAATTTCCATCCCATCTTCTCTTTATTTTAGAGCGTATGCTGAAATCGGAGTGACTCTCGTGGAAGTAACAATGCCTATTGCAAACTAATTTATTCATCACTTGAAATCTTTCTGCTGAGAACAATGCAAAATCAGATCAGATTAAAACAGTCTGCTTTCAGAGGTTATCATCTTGCTGAAATCTTAACGCAGCCGTGAAAATAAGTTGACTAAACTTGTTTATTTTCATCCTGAATTACTCTGCTCTCCTTTCAATTAAGATGCTCCCACTGGGGGTTAACTAAAGCAACTTTTAAAGACTCAACTTGATGATAAGACAAATCCACTGACCTACAAAGTGCCGTAGAGGTGCGTGTACTGAGCGACTTGTGTGATTCGTGGGGGAGTACACGAAGTAACAAAGGCTGCAGAAGAGTTCAGTTGTTATGAATATGAAATATTGCCTTTTTCTATGCTTTGGAGATGGTAGCAAAACACTGGAGTGAATCAGTACTGTGGGTAATATGAAATCAAGGAACAATACGCAGATTTCTCCTTGTCTTGTTTCCACACCCTCTGGCATGTAGGCCAACATGACACAGCACAGCGTCATGGTATAGTGTGTTCTTAGCTGGATCTGCACGCATCCCACCTAGGTCACTGTTAACATTGTGAGTTAAGAGTCCCTGACTGTATTTCAACCAAGAACTTTCATCTAAAGTGTCAGACACAAAGGGAGGGTTTAACAAAACCACTTATCAATCAGCAGGCAAGAAAACAATTGACTCAGTTTGGGAAGGTGTTATCTTCAGGCAATCACAGAATATTGAGGCTGGAAAAGACCTCTCAGATCATCCAGCCCAGCCTATGACCTGACATCGCCACATCAGCCAGACCAGGGCACTAAGTGCCATTTCCAGTCTGTCCTTAAACACCTCCAGGGATGGGGACTCCCCTGCCTCCCTGGGCAGTCTGTTCGAGTGTCTGATCGCCCTTTCCATGAAGAAGGGCTTCCTGTCTTATGTCATTAAGCCATCAAATGCTCAGTTCTCAACCTTTAAGAGGACCTGGGGGTCTTGGTTGACAGCTGGCTGAAGAGGAGCCAGCAACGTGCCCAGGTGGCAAGAAGGCCAATGGCATCCTGGCCTGGATCAAGAACTGTGTAACCAGCAGGAGGAAGGAGGTGATGGTGCCCCTGTACTCTGCACTTGTGAAACTGCACCTTATGTACTGGGTTCAGTTTTGGGCACCAGAGTATAAGAGGGACACAGAGGTGCTGGAGTGGGTACAGAGAAGGGTAACAAGGTTTAGGAGAGTTCTGGAAAACAGGCCCCATGAGGGTCTAGAAAAGAGGAAGCTGAGAGAAGATCTTATAGCAATCTGCAACTACCTACAAGGAGGTTGTAGCCAGGCTGGTGATGGTCTGTTCTCCCAAATTACTAATGTTAAGATGAGGGGAAATGGCCTCAAGCTGTACTGAAACAGGCTGCCCAGGGAGGTGATGGAGTTACCATTCCTAGAAGTGTTTCAGAAGCAAGTAGCTAGAGCACTTGAGGCCATGGTCTAGGGGTTGGGGAGCTGTTGGGATGAGGACTTGGTGATCTTGGAGGTCCTTTGCAGCCATGAGGATTCTGTGATTCTATGATTTGCTTTCCTGTTCTTAAAATGTATTGGGAGGATCCAACCCTGCACAAAACATAAATCAAAAAGAAGAGGGAGGTTTAATCTTTTTTTGGTGTTTTAAGGGATCTAAAAATCTGTTATTACAACCAGTTTACTTTGTAAGTACAAGTTGTGGGTTCAAAGCAGCCTTTGGCACTGCCCTCATACTGCACAGGGGCTGCATTTTAAGGTGTGCATCTCATACTCTGCTTTTGGGACTGATCTCTTGAGAGCAATAGGGATTTAGTTTAGTTATTCATTAGGACCCAGGTTGTTAGGAGCAGGATTTCCCCTGACGCTGGACCCATTTGCATTACGTCTCGGAACTTGCATCATCTTTCGCGCTGCGTTCTCTCATCTTTATTGAAAATGGCAGTTTTGGTGTTTTTATTTCATTCTCTCTATCCACAGAGAAGGGTTTGTTTGTGTGGAATGTTCTCTTTGTATTCTGGCCGGAACGATTTATTTTGTAAAGAAAAAAATCAATCATTTTTAAACAATCCAACAGATGGTTATAAGGATTTTCCTTTTTAAATATCTCAGAGCCTACGACATCGAAGTGCTTAATTACTCTGTTTTGAACTCAGATCCCAGATGTCTCATAGGAGAAAGGGATCTTGATTATGTTTGCACTGGATGAGGATGTGGACATAATGTTTTCTTCCTTGTCTTGTCCATAGTATTCCAGAGTAGGGTTTGTTGTTGTTGTTTCTTTGTTTTCTGATATCAATTTGTGAAGGAAAATTGTTTTGTTTTAATTTTCTTTTAAGGAAAAATACCTGTCCAAATACATTTCTTATAAGAGACCAATTAATGTAGAAGATACCCTCAAACAAATAATGCAGGAAAAGAGTTATCAGATTTAGGACAATTATTTTGCATTCTTCTATAATTATAGAAAAAAAAGTATGACATAGGGTATGGACAGTCATAGGCAGGGAAAATACTTCTCTAAGATATTAGCAGCAGCACTAACACAATGTAGAGTGACAATGATGCAAGGGCAAAGAAGTCATAGAATAAAGCAACATTCAGAAATCAAGTTATTTTCACCCCCCAAAATATTATTGGAGTGAGATTCAAAATTAAAATGAGGCAAATAACCACGCAGGGTGATGGGGAGGAGAAATTATATGTATTATACGTATAGAAATATGCAATATTTATACACACACGCATACAGTAATATAAAATATTAGATGTACAACCCAGAAAGCCAACTGCATCCTGGGCTGCATCAAGAGAAGTGTGACCAGTAGGTTGAGGGAGATGATCCTCCCCCTCCAGCCTACTCAGTCCTGAGACCCCATCTGGAGTACTGTGCCCAGTTCTGGAGCCCCCAACACAGAAAGGAGATTGAGCTGTTGGAACGTGTCCAGAGGAGGGCCACGAGGATGAGTGGAGGGCTGGAGCACCTCTCCTATAGCAACAGACTGAGAGAGTTGGGCCTGTTCAGCCTGGAGAAGAGGAGACTGCAGGGAGATCTTAGAGCAGCCTTCCAGTACCTGAAGGGGGCTACAGAAAAGCTGGGGAGGGGCTGTTTCTAAGGGCTTGGAGTGGTAGGAGCAGGGGAAATGGTTTCAAGCTGGAAGAGGGGAGGTTCAGACTGGAAGTCAGGAGGAAGTTCCTCACGATGAACGTGATGAGACACTGGAACAGGGAGGTTGTGGCTGCCCCCTCCCTAGAAGTGTTCAAGGTCAGACTGGATGGGGCCTCGAACAACCTAGTCTAGTGGGGGGGTGGTGTCCCTGCTGATGGCAGGAGGGTTGGAACTAGATGATCTTTAAGGTCCCTTCCAACCTGAACCATTCTATGAATCTATAATAATTCAACTATACCAATATATTAACATTTAATGAATAATTCATATAGTATAATGCTGTATAGTAGGTACTAATGCATGTTATATAATGCCTATGTAAAGAAAAGCTTACTGGCTGTTTTGCCACATTTCTATTCATACATTTTAATGAGTTGCTTAAGAGAGTCTGTACCTCTGTGAGTTATTGTTTCAGAGCACTGCTAGATTACCTTTTTCTCCTTTTTATGCATTCTTGTCATTTAAAGCAAAGTTCACATTGAACCAGATCCTGTAGGAGGAGATTTGAACATTGAAATATTCAGAGGGATTTGTGGTGGCCTCATGGATAACCCAGTGTATAAGTAAAGTAGGAAATTAAGCATGAGGGATCTTAAGGATATTTTTACCATGTACTAAGTGCACTGCAGTAATTGCTTGTCCTCATGTTTTCATTACACAGTAAATGAACTGATTCAAGCCCTGTGCTGCTGCAGGTGGCAGTTGCCACTCAGATCATGCACTGCAGATTCAGAACCTCCCTTTCTCTCACAATGAGGGAACAAGAGCCATGTACCACATCTGGAGTATTGTCTCCAGTTCTGGGCTCCTCAGTTCAAGAAGGACACAGAGCTGCTGGAGGGTGTCAAGCATAGAGCAACGAAGATGATGAAGGAAGTGGAGCACCTCCCTTATGAGGAAAGGCTGAGGGAGCTGGGTCTCTTGAGCATGGCTGAGGGAAGACCTCATGAATGTCTATAAATCTGTGAGGGGTGGTGTCAGGAGGATGGAGCCAGGCCCCTCTCAAGGTCATCTGGTGATAGGACAAGGGATGGTGGGTGCAAGCTGGAACAGAGGAGGTTCCATATCAATATCAGAACAGTTTGTTCTTCAGAACAGTTTGTTCTTCAGAACAGTTTCTTCCCAGGGAGGGTACCGGAGCACTGGAACAGGCTGCCCAGGGTTGTTGTGGAGTCTTCTTCCCTGGAGACATTCAAGACCCACCCGGATGTGTTCCTGTGTGACTTGGTCTAGGTGATCCTGCTGTGACAGGGGGACTGGACTAGATGGTCTTTGAAGGTCCCTTCCGATCCCTAATGATTCTATGGTTCTATAACTTGTCTCTCCTTAGAGTATTTCTCAATGTGCCATGTTACTCAAATTAATTATAAACACCCAAAAATATAATGATTGACTAAATATTGTGCAAGATGCTACTTTTAAGTGGACTTTTTGTACAGCTAACATAGATGTTTCTAGTCTATTCCCTGCTCAAATAGCTTTTCCAAAAAATATTTCTAAAGACATAAATAACCCTAAAAAAGGGTATTTGAGAGTTGCTGTGATTTTTTCCTATGTAAACAAATGAAAAATATTAGAGATGGAAATTGTGTTTCTACTGACACTTCTTTTTCTCCTCTTTAGTAATTACAGTTGGAAAAAATACTATCCAAACAGAAGCACTTCGTTAATGAGAGGAATTTTCACATGCACTTTCAGGGAACTTGTGTAAGCAAATCACACAGACAGATAAGTGAAATCAGATGAGGAAGCAAATTGTGTGGAATCTGGAGCACGAGGACTGGAAAGGAGTGGAGGTCCTGGGGTTAAGTCTCCTCTTTCATAACTCCGAGATGCATATAAATTGTTCTGCTGTTGAATCACAGTGTTTGTTTGGAGTTTTGTAATCTCCAATGAATTATACACATGAAAACACATTATTCTCAGAAAAGTTCGTGTGTGTTTATAGCAATCATAGATTCATAGAATGGTTCAGATGGGAACCTCAAAGATCATCTAGTTCCAACCTCCCTGATGTCAAGCTNCCTTGCTCCTACCCCTGGAAACAGCCCCTCCCCAGCTTTCCTGCAGCCCCCTTCAGATACTGGAAGACTGCTATATGATCTCCTCGCAGTCTCCTCCAGGCTGAACAGCCCCAACTCTCTCAGCCTGTCCCCATAGAGGAGTTGCTCCAGCCCTCCGCTCATCCCCGTGGCTCTTCTCTGGACATGTTCCAACAGTTCAATATCTTTCCTGTGTTGGGGGCTCCAGAACTGGACACAGTACTCAAGGTGGGGTCTCATGAGAGTATATTAGAGAGGAAGGATCACCTCTCTTGATCTACTACTGGTCACCCTTCTGTGAACTTAAATTTCCACTGGTGGGATCTTTGATAACAGCATTCTATAAAAAAGGGAATATTTGTAAAACCTTTGATAACATCCTACAGCCTTCTGTACTTCTCAAAAATTCATCTTTCTAGTAGAATCTGAGGAATACTTTCCCAAAAGACCCAGAAGATGGCTCCTGAAAATATGTTTATTCATCATCTGTTACAGCTAGCCTGTTAATCATTCACACTGCTGATGCCAGGAGTATCTTTATAATCCCTATGTTTAGTAGACCTTACTGGAGATTTTATCATAGAATCATAGATTCATTAGAGATTGGAAAGGACCTCAAAAGATCATCTACTCAAATCCCCCTGCCACAGCAGGATCACCCAGACCAAGTCACAGAGGAACACATCCAGGTGGCTCTGGAACATCTCCAGAGAAGGAGACTCCACAACCCCCCTGGGCACCCTGTTCCAGTGCTGTGTTATCCTGGATTTTTAGAAAAGTGCAAACATTGAAGATAAATCCTTTGGTTTTCTTCCTTGTTGCACTTTTACGGGACCAAAACACAAAGGTTTCACTATTGGGGTCAAACGTATTAAAAAGCTGAAGTGAAACACTTCCAAGAAAATTTATGGTGGACACTTTTGCAGTAGACTTAACCTTTACATGCTGGCTACTCGACTAATTGAAGCTCAAGTTATCTTCTAGTGCTGAGCTAATCAGAATTCCATGTAAATTTTGTGTAAATGACTTGCACTGAATTTTTGAGTACTTGCACAGACCAAAAGAGTTGTTACGGCGTTTGCTGTCACTGAAGAGAATGTTTCTAATCACAGTGGAGTGAAGAAGTAATAAATGAAATTCCATAGAAATTTCTGCTTTATCTCTGTTGGTGTCAGTAACCATTGGTCAATCACTAGCTTGCGAAACTTCTAAGCCTTCACGTGTTTTTGTAACATTTATGTGGTTTGGGTTTCCTTTCCTTCATTTCATTTCCCCTTAATCCTGTATCAAGAGCAGTGTAACCAGTAGGTTGAGGGAGGTCTTTCTCCCTCTCCAGCCTGCTCTCATGAGACCCATCTGCAGTACGGCGTCCAGTTCTGGAGTCCTCAACACAGGAAGGAGATTGAGCTGTTGGAAGGTGTCCAGAGGAGGGCCACAAGGATGAGTGGAGGGCTGGAGCACCTCTCCTACAGGGACAGGCTGAGAGTTGGGGCTGTTCAGCCTGGGGAAGATGAGACTCCAGGGAGATCTTAGAGCAGCTTTTCAGTACCTCAAGGGGCTACAGCAAAGCTGGGGAGGGGCTGTTTCCAAGGGCTTGGAGTGGTAGGAGCAGGAGGAATGGTTTCAAACTGTAAGAGGGGAGGTTTAGACTGGGAGTCAGGAGGAAGTTCTTCACAATGAGGGTGCTGAGACACTGGACCAGGTTGCCCAGGAAGGTTGTGGCTGCCTGCTCCCTGGAAGTGTTCAAGGCCAGATTGGCTGGGACCTTGAGCGCCTTGGTCTAGTGGGGGGTGTCCCTGCTCACGTCAGGGGTTGGAACTAGATGATCTTTAAGGTCTCTTCCAACCTGAACCATTCTATGAACCTATGAATCCCATCATTCTTTTATGTTAAGTTTAGAAAAGGGTATATACTCCTGTCTACTTGGAGACAAGAGCTCTGATGTAGTACCCTCTTGCTTGCCAACATTGCTTTAGAAAGTCTGGCAAACAATCATAATTTATCCATTCCTTTTCAGTATGAGCAACACAGTCAGGAAGGTTGTTACGGACGTGTTGCTCTTCAGTGTTAATGCCCAACACAGTGGCCTGTTGGAAAAAACCAAACTTGTGATTGTATGAGTGACTTTTGTCTTGAGATCAGGTCCTACCTCCTAGAGGAATTTACCCCTAGATTTCAGGTCAGCTTAGAAGTATATTCCATTACTTGAGTGGCTGGACAGCCTGCTTCATCCTGTGATACTTCCCTTGTGCTTCCAGAGCAGTTACTTGTCAAGGAACTTTTAGGTAGTTTTATGTGTTCTGTTCCTATAGCTTAGAAAAAGACTGATGAACTGCTGCATGTTCCCTTTTTGTTTTTAGCAGGATGCTGGCATAGGAGCTAGACAGTAAATCTGATCTGTGTGAAACAGATGTGCTAGTGAGATGTGTTTAAGCACAGAAATTTTCTAGTCTAACTGTATCATACAGATGTCATTTGAGAAGTGACCAAAGCCTGCAGTGCTTCAGTGACTAGGTCTGGCTGATGTGGTGATGTCAGATCATAGACTGGGCTGGATGAGCCTCAATAATTCTGTGATTCTGTTGCTCCTTTACTGTGTTGAGTCCAGTCTGTGAACAATGGTTTGCAGTTTTCACTGTCCATACCAGGTTAGCACATTTTCGTTCTTGGTGGTAGTGATGGAGGCGCTTATCTAGGAGAACGCGTGTGTTCTAAGGGCAGATTGTAAAGTGTTCTGTTTGGAGCCTACCGTCCTTACTAGATGACTGCTGTTGTGAAACACACATGGATGATGCACTTAGAAAAACCAATTAATAAAAATCAATCATCTCAGTTGTAACAAATATTCCCGTTGTACAAGGCAAACTACACAGAGTTTAAAAATTACTCCTGTGTTTTAGAAACCTATTTTAAAAATCATAGAATCATAGAACCATTAGGGATGGGAAGGGACCTCAAAAGACCATCCAGTCCAAACCCCCCTGCCACAGCAGGATCACCTAGACCAAGTCACACAGGAACACATCTAGGCGAGTCTTAAACATCTCCTGAGGAGACTCCACAACCTCTACCCCCTGCTAGCTGGAGACAGATAATGGAGAACTTCTGTGGTGGGGAAGACATCACATAGCCACAGTGAAAAAGACTACCAGGCATTTCTTCCCCTGAGGAAAAAGAGATAACAGAGCAGGACTCAGGCATGTAAGAGTCACCTGATTGTTCCCTGTATGTTTTGGTTTTGGGGTTTTTATCTTGTTTTAATTATAAGTGATTTGTTTTTCTCCAAATCGAGTTGTCTCTTTTTGCCCTCCTAAGTGGCTTGTGAGCTCTTCTTGTTCTTGAGTCAGCTCATTAGTGCTTCTGCTAATTCAGATTTATCCTGGACCTGGTCAGTAGGGTCAACCAGTGACATTTAGTTGAAACTCTGTTCAGTGTGGCTTCTCAAATGACCAAGGGCTTTTCAGGAGTGTTTAGTCACGTTGGAGTTCATTAAGGATGTGTGAATTAAGGAGTAATAGAAAATATACACTCAGAACTTCTGAGACAGTAACTAGTGTAATCCTTTTTCTGAAAGCAGAATCAATAATACAGAAGCAGTTGAGTGCAGGTTTTCAAATCCAAGCTTAACAATACACAGGAGGGTTACACAGCATTCCTGTGGTGCCTCACTGTCTTCATGGAACAGTCAATCATAAGGGAGGCTGCCTGTCACTCTTGCAGCCATTGAACTTACTGCTCCACTGAACCATAGTTTGATCTGGGTGATCCTGCTGTGGCAGGGGGATTGGATTAGATGATCTTTCGAGATCTTTCTGTTCCCTACTTCTTCTATGATACAGAGCAGTTGAATCAGATGCAGATGTAGTTGCTTTTCACTTTCTTGTGTAGTTTGAAATGACACCTGGTGCTGTCCGTGTGTGTCTAAGTCGGTCTCTTCTACGGCACTAGTCACCTGGGCTAATGGTTGTCACTGTGGCTGCATAATGATCTGTCAGATTAAAAATTTCATTTACTAAAAATATGAGGACCTCAGTATTCTAGTACCTTGAGGCTTTAATTTCTTACAGGAGATTGCACTGGGTTTTCCAGAGAGGAACAAATTGACTAAGCAGAACTAAGTCTGTCTTGCATTTCATGCTAATTAGGAAGTAGATGGTGGTTTCTTCTTATTTTTTAGAAAATAAATACTTTTTTCCTAAATTTTGAAATATTAATGAGATTTAAATTTCTAGTCTTAAGCACTACTTTATTAAATATAACAATAAAAATATTTTTGATTGCTGGGATTTTATTTTTCTTGTTATTGAGGGTATCCAGAGTAGAGCAATGAAGATGATGAAGGAAGTAGAACACTCCCCTTATGAGGAAAGGCTGAGGGAGCTGGATGTCTTGAGCTTGGAGAAGAGGAGGCTGAGAGGGGACCTCATTCATGTATATAAATCTGTGAGGGGTGGGTGTCAGGAGGATGGAGTCAGGCTCTTCCCAAGGTCATTTGGTGATAGGACAAGGGGCAATGGGTGCAAGCTGGAANTATTTCACCTTCTTCTTACCTGCTTCTCTTGCTAAACATTGTTTATTGTATGTTTTGTGAAAAGAAATAATCACATGAAATAGTTGTATCTGATGATATTCTGGAACGGACTGCCCATGGAGGTGTCAAGTCACCATCCCTGGAAGTATTTAAAAGGAGAGTCACTAGAGCACTTGAGGCCATGGTCTAGTGATTAGGGAGATGTTGGGATGAGGGCTGGACTTGATGATCCTGGAGGTCCTTTCCAGCTATGAGGATTCTATGATTCTATGATCTTGTTAAAAATTCTATACTGTAAATTAATATTACTTTAAAAAAATCTTAGAATACTATTTTCTGAAGAATATTTGAATGTAATTAAAAATGCAAAACACTGCTTACTGCATGGACATATAAAAGATACACAATTTTTACCAGAAGAGATAGACTTGGAAATGATAATTTTTAGTTAGTCAAATGACACAAAAGGAATCATACACATCAGATTAAGAACAGGAGAAAGATTTTCCATAATCTTTTCACAGTCAAATGCTGGTTTAGTGAGTATTGTGAGATCATAACAAAAGAAGGTGGGATGGAAATATGAAGGAAAAATATAAGGAAAACTCTTTTCAGAATTCTGTGACTAGTTATCACAAACCAAAATCATTTAATGTAATTTAAAAAACTCAAAGCCACTTAAATTATCATTGATTTGTTTGGTAAGGAAGGGCATCAATTATTAATTCTGAAATTGCTGAATTCTTATCTCTTGTACTCAGTGGTCTTCATTAAGCTTTTTGGCAAAAAAGGCCATTTCCCTTGTAATAATAAATGGTTCAGAACGAAGAAACATTACAGTCCTGTTGTTTGTTTTCCTGAAGAAAATTTAATTAAGCTTTTTTATAAAAAAGCACTTTGAGGATCATCGAAGCACAGATGCACTAATGGCTACAGAGAACAAATAATGGGCAAGCTTAAAGATTTTTCTTTGGTTTATCCTTTTAGGTGTTGCTGTGGGATGTTACACACAGGAATAGCTGGATGAAGCCATCAACCAAGACCAAGTAGAAGGTACTGTGTACTAACAAATGCTTTATCTCTTCTTCAAAAATGACTTCATTTTTTAATGACCATTACCTAAGCCTCACAATTTTAAGCGCCTTCTTACAAAACACAATTAAATGGAATTATTTAATTAAATACCAAACTATTTAATATCTTTTGTTAACTTGTAGTTAGTTGTTACCCTGCTTTGTAATTTGGTTATTGTGCCTGTTCCTAAATGAAATTGTTTCACTCAGCAAGAATACTGAACAGCACAGACATTTTGTTAGTATAATTATATAAGTAGTAAGTATTAGTACTATTAATAGTACTATTAATCCAAATACACTGGTAATTTTCTTTCAGGATGTTGCCTAGAAGCTGTATTAGCACGGTTGCATTACAGTCAATGTGAGACAACAGATAATTCTAGAGAGCAGAGAAATTACAGAAATGGAGGAATGATTTACCCTTAAAGAACAAATTTCTTCCTGTGGGACAACTGAAATGAAGTTTGCATGTGACAGACTAATTTAATTTAGACAGCATGGAAGTACATCCAGACATGCGACAGCTCTATTGCTTATGCACGAGCCGTTGCACCTATTTCTTAGGTGTAGTAGTGTGGCAAGAATTGAATTAAAAACGCCTCCATGAAATGCAGATTTCTGAAGACATGCATTAAAATCTTGGCAAGATTGTTCTCTTTGATCTTCTATACCTAATTGTTTTTAAAAATGGATACTTTTGATAAACTTCCTAGAATTGTGTCTGCAATCTTTAAGGACGTGCTTACTTTAGCTGGTACCTTGTCCTCTGTTCTCAAAGTTAACACTGCCTTTGTTGTTTAAACACAAAGCATGTCCCTATTGTCACTTCCAGTTTCAATTTTATTTGGTTTTAAGAATTAAAACATTTTGAAATCTAGAACAAGTAGGCTTTTCATGTCTGACTCTATCAAACAATCATTTTTACTTTATATTTTCACAGAATCACAGAATGTCAGGGATTGGAAGGGACCTCAAAAGATCATCCAGTCCAATCCCCTTGTCACAGCAGTATTCCCTAGAGCAAGTTGCACAGGAACACATCCAGGTGGGTTTTAAATATCTCCAGAGAAGGAGGCTCGACTCTCTCCCTAAGCAGCCCCTTCCAGTGCTGTCACCCTCACCATAAAGAAGTTTCTTCTCACCTTGATGTGGAACTTCCTATGCTCCAGCTTGCACCCATTGCCCTTTGTCCTAGCACCAGATGACACTGAGCAGAGCCTGGATCCTTCCTTCTGACGCCCACCCTTTTCATATTGATATTGGTCACCCCTCAATCTCCTTCTTTCCAAGGTAGAGGGACCCAGCTCCTTCAGCCTTTCCTCATCAGGAAGATGCTCTGCTCCTTTCATCATCCTTGTGGCTTTTTGCTCTTAAGCAGTTCTGTGTCCTTCCTGAACTGAGGGGCCGAGAACTGGACCAAATATTCTAGACGTGGTCTCACCAGGGCAGAGTAGAGAGGGAAGATAACCTCTCTTTATCTACTAACCACCCCCTTCTAATCCACTCCAGGATGCATTGGTCTTGGCCACAGGGCCCATTGCTGACTTCAGGTCATTCTGCTGGCCACCAGGACCCCAGGTCCCTTTATCCTACACTGCTCTCCAGCAGCTCAGTCCCCAACCTGTACTGGTCCTGGGGTTGTTCTTGCCTAGATGCCAGGCTCTATGCTGCCCTCATTGAATTTCATTCCATTCCTTCCTTCCCAGCTCTCTAGCCTGTCCAGGTCCCACTGAATGGCAGCCCAGCCCTCTGGGGTGTCAGCCACTCCTCCCAACTTGGTGTCATCAGCAAACTTGCTGACAGTGCACTCTAATCCTTCATCCAGGCTGTTAATGAATACGTTGTGTAGTACTGGTCCCAAGTACTGACCCCTGGGGGCCTCCACTAGATACAGGCTTCCAACTAGACTCTGCCCTACCAACCACTACTCCGGCTTCTGTCCTGCAGCCAGTTCCCAATCCAGCTCACTACCTAATTTTCCAGACCACGCGTCCTCAGTTTGGCTGCAAGCATGCACCTACATGCACCTCTGTTCATATATTATTTTTAGTTTCCAAACGGATACTCTTAACATTTAGGAAATACCAGAAATAACTTGCCTCTGCAATATCATGCCAGCACACCCCCCACATACTTTTAATTTTGTAATGACATTTGTAACCTTTAATGCAAAGATGTGCTTGCAATTAACTTTATAAATATTTATTTACACGTTCCATAGTCATTCAGCCAGATGAATCTGAAACAAAAGGTGTAAAAGAAGGTGTAATTGGCTGAGTTAGTTTGTGAGGGATCATAGAATCCTTAGGGATAGGAAGGGACCTTGAAAGATCATCCAGTCCAATCCCCCTGCCACAGCAGGATCACCTAGACCAAGTAGCACAGGAACATTTGAACAGGCTGCCCAGGGGGGGTTGTGGAGGGGGGGGAATGTTCAAGTTACTCACACTTATTTCAGACTTTAACCTTACATTTCAACTCTAATTCAATTTTTAAAGAGCTTGAGGCTAAACAGGAACTAATTCAATAAAAAACCTCCTTAGCATTTATAGAATTCTTTTGAGTGAAAGCTTATCCTAAGGAAGTTTAAACTAGTAACACATAGATATATATGTGTGTGCATGTGTAAAAATAGATACAGAGACCTTATTAAGAACAAAGGGAGTAGTTTGTATGCATCATGGCACAGTAAGATTTAAATATTCCCACTGGTTTCCTTGGAAGTTGTAAGAGATGTCCCAACAGATCAATTGTAAATAGATCCAATCGAAAGGAACGAGGAGACTTTATGGTTGTCACATACCTCGAAACTCTGACTTGGTTCACAAGGTTTCGGTGAATTCAGGCAGGAAAAACTGACACGTTTGAATATGATGGATCTGGCAAACAGAGAGTACAGGCCCAGGTTTATGGGAGATAAAAATATGACTTAGATCCAACCAAGTACAGATGTTTGCAAGGTATAACCCTCTATTTGTGAATGAACAGGGCATACCCTATCTGAACTCTGAGGAGACTGTCTAGATGTGTCAGTGCTGGATGATGCCTAAATAAATCTGATTTATGTAGCAAGGTGTTGTAGTGGTAGCATTTGCAGGGCTGGCATCTCTGAGAAGATGCCAGAAGCTGCCCCAATACTGGACAGAGCCAGCTGCAGGATGGACAGACCACTGAGCAATCCGTGATGTTGGTACCACCTCTGTGATATCATATGTATGAAAGGGTAAAAACCATTGCACAACAGCAGCTGTGAGAAAGGACTGAAAGGTCTGCAGACACCAAGGTCTGTGAAAGTGTGGGAGGCGAGAAGCTCCAGGCACCAGAACAGAGATTCCCCTACAGACCATGATGAAGATGAAGATGACTCTGACTGTCCCAATAGCAAAGCAGATAACCCACCACACTGTTACGTAGAAAATANTGAAGACTATGATTACTCTGACTGTCCCAATAGCAAAGCAGATAACCCACCACACTGTTACGTAGAAAATAAACATTTCTCCTGTTTTTGATAATTCTACCATGGTGCTGTAGACAGGTTTAGAGAGAGATAGAGTACTGGAAGATTTGGAATTCATCTTTAAAATATAAACCTAATTAGAATCTTTCCAACCTGAGAAATCATGATAAATTAATAAATACTGTTGTAGTTTAAAATTTGAGTTTGTTGGCCTGAGGCACTGGGAAGTTGTTATGGCAACTGCTGATGTTTTTTCTTCTCTGCAAGAAACTGTAATGATGGGTTTGTAGCTTTCAGTATTGTGTTTCTGGCTCCTCCTTCTTAATTTCACTTTCATTCTTTGCATGGAGAGGAAAGCACATCGCTGCGCTGGATGCAGCAGCCGTCTTGCCCTGGGAACCTGGTGAATGAGGAGAGACAGTGGTACCTCATGGATTAGTGAACTGAAGGTTTTCTCTGAATTTCCTTGTTTGCTGAAATGCAGAGATCTTCTCTTGTTTGTGACTGTAGGAATTGGCACGATGAAAATGGAGGACTGGTGTGGAAGCACACAGAACAGAGATTTTGCTTTAAACTGCCTGCTGACACTGAGGGACATGTGCACGGATTGAATGGATTCCATGTTTCCTCAAGGAGCAAGAGCTGCTGGAAGTCTCTTCCCTTTGAAGGGTTTGAGATGGCTGTTATGTAAGAACATGTGATTAATCTCTGTATATTTTTGTGTGGGTTTTATGTGGGGTGAATTTAATGTGTCTTGTTTGTTCGCAAATTGAATAGTTTTAGGGTATTTGGCCTGCAATTTATAAGTGGACACGGTACTCCAGATGCAGTCTCACTAGTGCAGAATAGAGGGGGAGAGCCTCCCTTGATCTGCTAACCACCCCTATTTTGATCCCTCCCAGGATGCTGTTGGTCTTCTTGGCCACAAGAGCACATTGCTGGCTCATTATCATCCTGCTGTCCACTAGGACCCCCAGGTCCCTTTCTCCTACACTGCTCTCCAATAGGTCAGTGCCCACCTATCCTGGTCCCTGGGGTTGTTCTTGCCCAGATGCCAGACTCTACACTGACCCTTGTTGTCCCTCATTCCGTTTCTCTCTGCCCAGCTCTCTAGCCTATCCAGGTCTTGCTGAATGGCAGCACAGTCTGCTGGGGTGTCAGCGACAGCACCCAGCTTTGTGTCATCAGCAAACTTGCTGTCAGTGCACCCTAATCCCTCATCCAAGTCATTAATGAATAGATTAAAGAGGACTGGTTCCAGTACTGATCCTTGAGGGATCCCACTAGATACAGGCCTTCAACTAGACTCTGTCTCATTACCCACTACCCTCTGGCTTCTATCCTGCAGCCAGTTCACAATCCACCTCACTACCCAATCATCCAGTCCACACTGCCTCAGTTTAGCTGTGAGGATGCTGTGTGAGATTGTGTCAAATGCCTTACTGAAGTCAAGAAGCAAAGGAGAAGACCTGCTGTAACTGGACTGGCCATGCACCAAGGCTTGATCTATTGTTAGGAGGATATTCTTATTGAGGGTTCCGAGATCCAGAACAATCAAGTAGTTTAAAAATGTCTCACAGAGACCAGAGAAACCCTTAGTAGGGAACAAATGGAAGCTGGAAAAAGTTTACACAGGACATCTATAAGCAGATCACAGCTCATCTGAGATGACCACCAAAGTGCCTACCCTAACTACAAGGAGAGTGTCCATGGGAATGGCAGACTATACTTTGTTTGTTCAATTTTGTTGCTTCCTCCAGTGCAGAGGATGCAATGCAGCTAAAGACTTTGAGAAAGTAAAAACTTACAGTCTCTGACCGGGGAACAAAATTTAGCTCTCCAGGGAGGGATACAGTTCTATTCTAAAGAAGTAAGTTCCAGCTAAGAGATTTAGGTATTTTGAACACTAATGAAATCATCAAGTGTAATTAATTCCGAGATATTTATTACTGTACTTTGAAACCAACAATCTAGGGGTGGACAATCTAGTGACGGAGAGAGGTTGCTATCTTGTTCCTACTGTACTTTGAAACCAACAATCTAGGGGTGGACAATCTAGTGACGGAGAGAGGTTGCTATCTTGTTCCTATTTCTATCCCACCCATCTCCCAGTGATATATTCATCCCTAAAAGCAGCAATGTTGAGAAAACATACACCGAATGTTGAGTGAATAAAGCAAATATGTATAGAAAGGTTTGCATTCACCAGTCAGTTATGAATTTACATCACTTTGTTTTCATCCTATTGAATAAACAGCAGTTATTGAGTACCAGCTCTGGGTTTTAGCTATGGTATATTTGTGGGGATCTATTTGTCAAGAGATGTGGACATGATTTAGGCAGTTTAGAGTAAAACAAGGATTTAGATAGATGACTGTTAGTCCTTAAAACCCAGTGACAGAGGAAAAAGAATCAGACTAATAAATTGAGTACTGAAAAAGAACACAGTTAGACACTGATCCATATTTAGCATGGTTGCTATGGAATAGCACAGATTATCATGCTATCAACCACTGACATGTTACTCAAGAAGAACTGGGAATGTGAAAAATAAGAAACGGACAGATAAGACTTCAAAAAAGCCCTCTGTGAGAATTGTGTTTCAGAAGAAAGGTGCAGTTGGTCCATGTAGTAGAAGTCAGAGACAGACACTGTGAAACATTAAGGGAGTGGTTATATATCCACCCTACCTGGACACATAATGGTGATGACTTACTGACATGCTCTGTATTGGTTGAGTTGGTGAGGTTAAGGATCATTTATTATCACTTGTTCATGGGAGGAAAGATCAATTTAAATCAAGTAACCATGCTACTGCTGCTACAGAAGACCTCAGCATCTCATAGAATCATAGAATCATCAAGGATCGGAAGGGACCTTGAAAGATCATCCAGTCCAATCCCCCTGAAGGACACCCAGACCAAGTCACAGAACAGAACAGTTTGAATTGGAAGCAACCTGGAATGATCATCCAGTCCAATCCCCCTGCCACAGTGGGATCACCCAGATCAAGTCCAAGCTAGTTTCAAACATCTCCAGAAAAGGAGACCCCACAACCCCCCTGGCAGCCCCCTCCAGTGCCCCGTCATCTCTTGGCCATACTCATAACCGAATGAATTTTTCAAGTCCCAGTGGCAAAACAAGGTATCAAAGAGGACAAATGAGGGATCGTAGATGTACTCAAGCTCTGTGTTCTATTGTTAGTACTATGCTAGCCTGGCATGTGGAGAGATGCTATTGGAAACTTACCTTGGGCTGAGGATGCCTGGGACAGGGGTGCAGATACAGATGTTTTGTTAAAAAGCTTCAGTTATTAGAAAGGAGACAAATAGAAGAGCTTTGGAAAATTTAACTAAGCCTGAAAGTCCCCTCCTTCCCCCAGATGTTCAGGTGTGGTTGCAGGTATGTTACCAGCGGGGCTATTGTGCAATTCAAAGAGCCATCACTGGTGCAAGCACTTCAAGACCTTGTCAGCAGGGTTTTTTTGCAGATAAATATGCACTTCTGTATTGTCTGTGCTAAAATTAAATACCTGGTATGAAAAATTAATGAAGTATGTTGTATTATTCATTCTGAAAATTGTTTACCTGACAAGAGTTTCTTTTTAAGTAGGTAATCCACTGGGGAGAAAATGTCATAAGAATATTGTGAGGGCATAATCTAAGTGTATGATGTCTCTTGGTCATATGTTGCCTGTTGTTTGGAGAAGAGGAGACTCAGGGGGGCTTTATCACTCTCTCTAACTCCCTGAAGGGAAATTGTAGGCAGCTGGGGGTCAGGCTGTTTTCCCAGGCAACTAGTGATAGGACAAGAGGACAGGGCCTGAANTTACATGATTACTTGGAGTGAAAAGCCCCACTTTTATAATGTTTAATAATATATATTTATATTTAATGTATAATTATAATGTATAACAATTGTTTTCTTTCTTGGCTTCAATTTTGTATGGACATTGTGGTTAAATTAGAAATAGTTATACTCCTTGGATATCTCAGACACATCTCTAAAGCTTATATGTGAGAAATAGCATGTAGCCCACCTCAAACTGCTTACATGCCCACAGGAATTTGTCTCATTGATCTGTAGAAAAAAAAGATTATAGGCAAAAGAGTGTAATTCTGTAATTTTGCAAACAAGAGCAAAGATAAACTCCTTTGCAGAATGCTCATTGCAAACAGATTTTCGTATGATGCTGCTTCTCTTTTCTTTTACACAGGAGCAGGAAGAGATTTCTCGTGCATTCATGTCAGAAAACAATGGGTAGAGGAAATGTTCATTAAGAGAGGTTTATTTTAGGTCAGAAAAGTCAGCCATAACAGAAGATACGCATGGATATGACTCCCGAATGTATTTCTAACGACATAATCTTTTTCTTTCAGTGTACGACCTCGGGGATCATCTGTTAGTGCTCACTCTGGCTCACTCTTTAGGCAGAACAATTCACATTTTCCATATTAATATTTTCTGTCCACATGAGCTCTTCTCACGCTGTGTTAGACATCACATCTAACCATAGTCATCTAAATCATAGATGAAGAATCTGAAATGTCCAAGTGACTGCTTCGAAGCAACGGAGGCTAAAATTTAGTTAGCAGGAGTTGCAACAAGTATTTTTGAGTAGTTAATAGAAAAAATATTACAAATACAGAGGACACATTAATTCTTGTGGCTAAAATGGTATTTCTTTGCTTATATATTAAATGTATGGTTTGGGTATTCCCTTTGAATTTCCTTACATGTCTTTGAAATTCTTGTTGGAGACACCCTCTTGTTGACAGACTTTAAGTGTAAATGTTACACTGACGACACAGTTTTCAGTCAGTCCAGAGTGTCTGACCTGTACCTAGGCAACATCTTGTCAAATTTGGCGTCGCTCAGTGGTTTCAAAGGTCTTTAGTAGCGTGAGGTTTCGAAGACGTTAGCAGTAATAAGCTTTTCAATAAATCAGGGGAACCTCACGTTGGAAATGGGAGATTATTTTATTGGCAAGATTTCTGCAAAGTGCAAGAGGGAGAAGTCAGTATTTGATAGATATTGTGTATGTGTGTATTAAATATATACAGTTATATATCTATGATGAATATTTGTGTATGCATACTATTCCTACACACACAATTATGTGTATGCAATGCCCATCATGCATTGGTTGTATATTGATGATATTCATACATACCTATGTGTGTATATCTATATAAACCAGATTATTTTTAAATAAATATATACCTAACACCACCAAAAATTTTGCTTTAATGAAAGTTATTGATTTCTTATTTTGGCCAAAAATGAATATGCAGTTTAAAGCTATTTGATGTGTGTGATGCCACACGAACTCAGTAAGTTGTAGTTCACTTAGGAGGTGTGGAGACTAAATTAAAGCAACAGGGTGCTCTCCTAGTACAATTTATCCTGCCTTAGATAATTTATTTCTGCTCCTGCAGCATGGTTAAATTCCTCTTCCATCTCCTAAGCTTCTAATCCACATTGTACTTAACTGAGAGAAAGTCTTTGTGCAAGAAATGAGGTAAATAATGAATATCAATGTGCTGCTCGTATCTGGCTGTCTTTTCAGGTGTGTTAGGGTATGGTCTCCAGAAATCCCAGGGTTTCATATTATCATAGATTCCTGACAACGATAAAGACTGGAGACAACACAGCTAGTGTTTGTCTTTCAGACTCATGGAAAAGTTCACTGATGGCTGTGGAAAAGTCTCCTGTGGTCTGCAGTTCATTACTCACCATTTCACCATAACTATGTGACTGTAAAAGATGGGAGCTGTGTGCCTTGTGACAGTGTGCTTCACCTCCCACATCAACACAATCCTTATCTGCTGTAATCTGCATCTGGGATGACAGTGTCTCTGGGTACGGTGACTGCATCTTGTTCAATATGGATTCAGGGATAAGAGTGCAGTAGCCAAGGACTAACTTGAGTAATAAGCTCAAGGCAAGTTTGGAATGTAAATATGAGTCCATCTCACCTAAATAGATAGTGGGTAGCCCAGGATCTTTTTTTTAGCTCTCCTAGCATGACAGCTGTCTGCACAATAGGTTGTCTCCTTGGACAGGGATGCTGGCAAGGATACTCCTCGAGGTTGATGGATTCCTGACACAATAAATCTTCTGTAAGTGTTCACTAGCATGCAAAACTTTACAGCTTGATTAAGGTAATATTTCAGAGTAACTGTGCACATAGATGCTTCAGATAGGAGGCTTTCCTGACAGCTTTGTCTGACCCTGTCCTCTATGTGGTCTACCCCACCATAGAATCTTCTTGAAAAGTCACATTTACTGTTGGAAGTTTGTTAATTCACTGTTTATATCATTAAATACCTTGTTGTTTCTCTTGTGTGGGTGAAGCGTACAACTCCATCCAGCACAGCATCCCCTGACAGTGTGTTTGTTTCTGTACCATATCAGCGTAGTGTTCTTTTATCTTCCAGCCTTTAACCTCCTGGCCCTGTTCTGTGTTTTTATTCTTGGAAAGGAGCAACTGAGGAAAGTCTGACTGTCCCAACACACTGAATTCTTCTTTAGTCTAGAAAGCAAACATAATACAAAGGCGAGAGAAGATATTTACAGGGAAACAAAAGTAGCTGATAGACCTGAGTACATAAAACAGAGTGACAGACTGTTTTAACTTCCAGGGTTCACAGAGGTGATAGAGTGAGATGTAGGCAACTACAAGGGCATTTACTACCCGCTGAAAAATGTGTGAGAGTCTATATATGTTTGCAACGACATCAATGTCTGCTTGAAAGATGCTTTAGTTCAGAACAAATTATTATAGCAATGTGGTTCTCTGTATCAGAGGGTGTTCTGACTGCATTGAAGTCAACAAGTGAGATGGTGCACTGGAACATTTATGGATAAAGTTGAGGAAGCCAGTGAGGCACATATCCTGTTGGGAGTCTGTTATAGATCACCAGACCAGGGTGAGGAGGTTGATGAGTTGTTCTATAAACAATAAACAAGCCACACAATCACAAACTGTTGTTCGTGTGTGGGACTTCAATTTACCAGACATCTGCTGGAAATATAACACAGTAGACAAGAAACAGTGCAGGAGGTTCCTGGAATGTGTGGAAGAAAATTTCCTGACTCAGCTGGTAAGCAAACCCACCAGTGGAAGGGCATTGCTGGATGTGTTTACAGAGAAGGATTGGTGTGTGATTTGATGGTCAGAGGTCATCTTGGGCTTAGTGACCATAAAATGATAGAGTTCTCAATACTTGGCCAATTAAGGAAGGAATAAGGCAGAATTATTACCATGGGCTTCTGAAAAGCAGGCTTCAATCTGTTTAGAACACTGGTTGAAAAAGTCCTGTGGGGTACAGTCCCAGAGGACAAGAGAGTCCAGGATGGCTAGACTTTGTCCTGTGCAGGAGCAGGATGTCCCCAAACGCTATAAGACAATATATGACCGGCCTGGCTGAACAGGGGAGCTTCTGCTGCAACTTAGCAGAAAGAAGAGAGCCTGAAACCTTTGGAAGAAGGGACAGGCTACTCAAGAAAAGGATGCATATTTATTTAGGTCATGTAGAAATAATACTAGAGGGGCAAAAGCTCAGCTAGAACTCAGCCACTGCTGCAAGAGGTAATAAAAAGTGTGTTTATAAATATATTAACAACAAAAAAAGAACAAGGGAGAGTACTCACCCTTTATTGGATATGAAGGCAAATGTTGTTATCAAGGATGAGGAAAAGGCTGAGGTACTTAATGCCTTCTTTGCCTCAGTCTTTAGTAGTCAGACCAGTTATCCTCATGCTATTCAGTCCCCTGAGCTGGAAGATAGGGTTGGAAGTCATAATACCTAAGTCTATGGTGCTGAATGAGATCTACCCAAGAGCGCTGAGGGAACTGGAGGTGTAACTTGCCAAACCTCTCTCTATAATTTATCAGCAGTTCTTGTTAATGGGGGAGGTCCTGGATGACTGGAAACTTCCCAGTGGTGCTCATCTACAAGAAGGACAGAAGGGAGGATCCGGGAAACTACAGGACTGTCAGCCTGTCGGGTGAGAGGGCAGGGCCTGAGGCTGAATGAGGGGAGAATTAGGTTGCATGTTAGGAAGCCCTTCCTCATGGAAAGGGTGATCAGATACCGGATTGGACTGCCCAGGGAAGTAGTGGAGTTGCCATCCCTGGAGGTGTTTGAGAAAGGCTTGGTGTGGCAATTAATGCCCTGGTATAGCTGATGTGGTGATGTTAGGTCATAGGCTGGGCTTGATGATCTGAGAGGTCTTTTCCAGCCTCAATATATCTGAGATTCAGTGGATGGGGCCTTTTATACTGGGTTGTATGGAGAAGTTTCACTCATGATTCAAGGAATCATTAGTAGTCAATTCAAGTGCAAAGACACACTGGAGGCTTCATGCAGGTTGCATTGTCTCTTATTTAGCACAAATATACTTCCAGAATGACCTCCAATAAAGCCTGAAGGTCATAAGTGCTGGGGAAACAGAATTGAACATGATTGTAATCGGTAGCAGGAATTGAGATTATTCCTAGTAATCCATGGTAGCTTTTAAGGAAGAAATATTTTGCTGGACAGTATCTGAGAACTGCATCAGTTAACTGCTTGTGGACAGCTATCTGTGTTTCAGTGGCAGAGGAAAATAAGAACATTGTGTGAGGAGGTTGAGTTTGGTGCTACCTGTAACTGCATCAGAGTTTTATAAACATCTGTAACTGCCAGCTTTATTTTTCTATTCTAAAAATGACTCAAAAACCCCAAACTTGTGTTCTAGCCTCAAAGAATAAATAACTAAGAAAACTTAACAGCAAAAGTATTGGGACACAACTGAGTTTGTCATAATATGGAAGTCACACTAACCTTATTGCCTCCTGCAGTGTTTGATTCTGCACTAAAATAGTGTTTTAGGTATGTGAACTCATGATAGAGACTGAAAGGAAGAAGTCAGGCTCCTTGGAGATTCCAAAACAATAAACAGAAATGAAGGACTGCTTCAAAAGACTATTTCTTTTCATGTGTGCCTATTAGTGGTTACAGGTATTCACTGTTTTGTTTCATAAAGGCCATGAAGTGTGCCAACTCAACCGAAGATCCTAAATCTAGAATTCTTGTTGGGCAGGTACAGCATTTGTAACCCCACCAAACACGAAGTGTTCAGAATTTAATCGCAAAGGAAGAAAGATGCAGCAGAGCATGTGAACTGGAAAGACAGGTATGATGCAAGGTGGTTGAGAGGTGGGCTTGAAGCTCAGATGTAGAGGCTTTCAAAATGCTAGTAGATTTTAAAGGAGGGGAGCAGAGAGGAAGAACTTGCAGTGGGTTTTTTTTGATGATGCCTTTTTTGTTGTT
>VZRI01012353.1:0-73772 GCA_013397515.1 Upupa epops
GCATAACAGACCATGGTGAACACAGGCTCTCTTGGTGAATTATAACCCCTCCAACCTTATATAGCAGATAATTCACTCACCGTGTGCTTAATATGAAATTGTAGGGGGCTCTACTTTAGAAACTGAAGGAAGTACATAATCTTTTACTTACACTGTCACGCTTAAGTATTGTTTGCAACACTCACCTGTTGTAAAATCTTTGGCTTATTCCCCTGCTCGATTTGAATTGTTCTGCCTTTCAGCCTAATTAATTTCTCGCAAAATACTGTTGTTGTCTGTAATATTAATGAAGAGGTTGCAGCACAAGTCCCTCACTGGAATCTCATATTCCCTTGATATCGGAGAATTTTATTGCAGTGTCTTTCACAATAAAGTTGAAAGTAAATCATTAGTGCAGTCATCCTAATCAGGATTTATTTCAGAGTGTGCTTTGCTCTTGGTTCTTGAGCAACGCAGGGGTGCTGAACCTGTGTTTTGATGTTTTGGGTCATTTTAGATCCTTTTCTAATGAGTACATTATACAGAACAGGCAATGACACAAGTGAGGTAGATTAGAAGGAAAACATATCCTTAAGTGCGTTAAAAAATGACTCACAAAGATGCCAAACTACACGTGTCAAATTGCTGTGACTGTACAATTTCAGGTACTTTCAGGCAAAGTTTTCTGCTCACTGTGCCCTGCATGTACCACAGTACACTGAGCAGTGCTGGTGAAAGCAAATTAAATCCACTCCTGGTTTCTTTCCTCACTCAGCCACCCACTTCAGAAGATCTGAGGCCAGTCAGACCCAAAACAACTCTATTTTTAAAGCATTCTCCTTCAGGAAAATGTAGCTCAAGTGAGTTGCCTGTAGGACTAAGGATTCTCATTACCATCATGTGTTACCACTCTAGACACTTTTCTTGCTTTGGTTTGAGGTCTTCAAAACTTTTAGCCACAAAAACACAGAATTATTGGGGCTGGAATGGACTCATAAGAATCATTGAGTTCAACTCCCTGTTTATTATGGACTGCATACAACTAAACCACATGACTAAGACCGTTTTCTAGGTGCTTCTTGAACTCAGATTAATATTGATATCCTGATATCTTCAGCTATTCAACCTCTCTGATAACATATCCCAGACCCACTCAGATCCATGTTCAAGGGCTGACACAGCCATAGATCTTCACAGCACTGACCCTTAGCCCACACTGGCCAATAAAAGACCTCCTTTAGAAAGCTGCAGGGCAGGAACAAGGGCAAGTCATCTCTCTCCATCACAGCATGGTCCCACAGCAGAAGGGGGCAGAGGAGAAAGTAGGATCTGAGTGTGAGATAACCTTCTGCCCCTCCTCCTGGCTGAGGTCAAACTGTGCACACTGGCAAGGAGCATCTCTGGGAAACAATCTTCCCCATCCCTGCTGTAATGGTCTGTAGCTGAAAAGAACATCACGTTCCCAGGACTGACAATCCGGGAGCTTTAGTCAGTGCTAAATTCACTGTAATAATAATCCTCAGTGAATTGTGTGGGAAATATTTCACTAGCCTAAAATACCACAGAACCGGCAGGATTATTTTAAATGGAAACTCATGAAAGTGAGAATCACCTATTTATTGTGAGGGGGGACTGTGAAAGAGCAGGACGTTTATAACCCTGCAAAGCTGTGGCTTTGTACTGGAGGGAAACATCATGTTCACCAGCAATGGCCTGTTTGTTTTCCTTCTTCCCACATTTTCACCAGTTGCAGGAAGAACTGGAGAACCCATCTGACTCTTCTGAATGTTAAGCTAATGTATGCAAAATGGGATCTAGCTGGGAACCGAGTGAATTTGCATGGGAAACATAGGCACATATGCTTCAGCTCCAACTATGTAATGGTACCATCTGTGGTGCAGAGACCTTGGCTGTGAGGGAGGTGCACATTTGATCCTGAAAATTGTCAACTGAAGTGCTGTATACTTTTTTTGTTAAGTGTCTTCATCACTCATTGCTTGAGAAAAGCACCCCATGTCATGGAATGCTGCAGCAAAGACTACTGTAGGTGTAATAAGCATGGTGTAAATGGCTGTAGCTTGACTGCTTTCAGTAGCAGAACCAGGTCCAAGCCACACAGAAAAGGGGTGACACTGCACTGAATATGATGTCTCCTCAGTGCAGCAGCATTAAACGTGCAGTGAGGGAGCTGGCATGTGTTTTCCACATCATACAGTCATACAGTCTCATGCACTACAGACATGATTTAATGTGGTCCATATTAAATTTTGGTTAAAGATAGATTTTATGGAAAACATGAGGCCAGAGTGCTTTCCCTGAGCAGGGCTGTGTAATTCTGCAAGGTCACATGAAGTTGGTTGGGTGAACTTCACCTTCACAGCTTTCTTCAGACAATAACAGCTTGGAGGCACAAGCCGTCTCCTTCACACAGGGACCAGCGACTTCAGAGACATTAACAACCTATTACCATATGAGTTTGGCTCACAGGGAGGAAAACAAACAGCCCTGATCCACTAAGTGGGTCATCTTGTCATAGAAAGAGATCAGGATAATCAATACATTACAGATCAATATACACAGTATTTGTGTGTATACACATGCATACAGAGAGGCTGATTTATGTAAACTGCCATCTTCCAGCAGTGTTCAAGTGCTCTGAACTTGGAGAAAAGCTGGACAATGACTTCAGCAATTATTGCAACAAGCTAAAGACTGATACTCAACCCTTTTCTGCTGTTAGAAAAGAAAAAGTGCTGAAACAGTGGATTTCTCCCAAGATCGGCTGTTTACCACCTACAAAAGGAAAATTTTTAACCCTTTTGAGTAATTTTCTTAAACATCTGAGGCTCCTGGAGAAGCAGATAGCTGTGCTTACCATGTGCCTTCTAGGAGGTTCTGTTCCATTATCTTCCAAGGCCCAGAGGTGAGGCTGACAGGTCACTTATTCTCAGGTACTTCCTTTCTACCCTTTTTCCAGGCACCAGGGACTTCATTTGCCTGCTGTGAATTTTCAGATGTCATGAAGAGTGTCTTGGCAGCTATGTCTGACAATTCCCTCAGGACTCTGGAATGCATCTCGTGAGGTGCCTTTCTTTTTCTTGTCCTTTAGTTTGACTAGCAGATCTTTACTCATGCCTGCTGTCCTCTTGCCTTCCATTCCTTATTTCTTATATCTTGGTACTGAAAGCTCTTCCGATCTGCAAAAAGCATTCTTAACGATGTGCCAGCACTGTTTACTGCCTTGTTCCTGCGAGAGGTTTCCCCAGGATTTCTATTGACTAACTCTGCAAAGAGCTGAAATTCTTCTTTCCTAAACTTCAGAGTCCTGATTTAGTTTTCACTGGTCCCTTATCCTTCAGGAGTCTGAACTCCGTCAGTGCATGGCCACTGCAGCTGAGACTTTCTAAAATAATCAACACTTAAAACAAAACTCCTTGATAATTTGTTTGTAATAAAAATTAAACCTTCTTTTCGTGTGCCCTAAACAAGGTGAGCACCAAGCTCCAGTTTTGCAAGAAAGTCTTTTGGTCTGGCTTAGAGCTTACACAACTGTGTCTGATCTGGTTACCACTCTGTTCTCTGACAGCTCTGTTTTCATCAGACACATAAATATTCATAACAAAATCTTCTTATAAAGCTTCAGAAGAAGATACTGAGAACATTCACTACTTGTTATATCTTGGTTTTTACCTTCTGGGACCTTTCAGCTTAATTAAAAGTCACCCTGGCTATTGACGGAGACAGAAATTTCCAACTAAAATGTATTTCTTTATACTTGACCTTTATACCTTATACTTTGACCTCAGATGGAAGGTGATTGCTGCAATATGGCTAATAAAGGGACATGCTCGTAATGTTTATTATTTATATTGTTTCCTACTTTTTAATGCAAAAATTATTAAATGTTAGGGCTAAGAAAATGTTGACTTGAAAATCTTGAAGGCTTTTTCCAGGTGAAACTATTCTATGATGCTATGAAAATATATTTGATACCTCTGAAACTTGTGTAGTTCCTCTGCTTTAAAGTTTTCAGAAGAAATTGATCTTGTGGCAGTCATTCTCTTATGTCCTTACTCAATGAAGCATTGATTCTGAATGCACTTACTATTACAACATGCATGTCAATAGAGTTGCTTTAGAAGGAGTAGAACAGGTTCAATAAGGTGGCAGGAAACAGTCTGTTAGGTGACACTTCCTGCAAGATATTTCCTCTGTTGTACTTACAGATAGCTAGGTTTAGTATTAAAGAAAGAAAGAAAACCCTAAATATGTTAGTATTGGCCTGTACATATAGATCTGTGTTTAGCTGCTGCATAATTTGAACATACACATAGGTACATGTCCCACCTTAACTTAAGCAAGAAAGAAACTTTATGGGCACATAACTTTCTATAGGATCAGTGAAAAGAAGATCCCACTAGAAAATTCAGATACTGAGTGTATTTTCTCTCTCATGGTTTTACAGGAAGCCTAAGGCAATCCTACTTCTTATTCTAAGTGCCTTATTTTGATACTTAAAGAGGTACCACTGTAGATATGGCAAATAGGTCAATTCTAAAAAAAAAATGAAAGAAGTTTTGGCCACATCAGCTTTTCCATGACAGCTGATGTCTGTGCAAGAAGAAAGTGCTTTACTTCCTCACTCCTTTTTCTGATCCTTTTTCTATATCCTTTGATTAATGTGTTAGCCAGTGAAGACTCAACAGTTCAAGAATTCCAGCTTTATACTGCTGCAAAGACCAGAGGATTTAGAAAAGGCTTTTGATGGGAGTCACTCACGAATAATTGTGACATTCTGCTGATGCCCAGATAAAGCTGTCAGCATCATTTGTTATTTCTAGACGGGCTATGAACATTGTGTCATTATTAATGGCAAACAGCAAGCCTTATGACAGCAACAGGAAAGAGGTTATGGTTGTCATGATAAACTTACCTACGTGCAAATCTATTAAAAAGAAAAAGACAGAAAAATGTGGCTGTGAGTAAACATGAGCACTCGACCACCTAAGGTAGCCCAGGATAAGGCAACAAATGCAAATAACATCTTTCTTCCCTGTTGTGGCCACCCATGTCCAGGACAGATTTGTTCCTGGAAAAAGAACGTAGAAGTTTCTGGATGAATGAGCAGCTTAGTCATTTTTCTAACTTTTAACAACATTTAACATTATGTATGATTCCCAAGACCTCTGACATAATAAGCTGCTTAGGGAATATGTTGAATCACTTTGCCTTTTGACAGTTCTTAGATGCAGTCACATCTTCCCTTTAAACCTGTTTTGGCTTCTGTAAGATTCCTTAATAAAAAGGAGTGAAAGCTGATCAAAAGTAAGCATTTAAGGAAAGCATTTCAGAATCCATTAGTCTGTGTGTGCCTGCTCCTGTGTAAGGAATACTAGAGCACTTGAAAAAGTTACCTCCAGCTCCATCAGGAGCTCTGAGTTCTTCCTACCTAGGAAGTTCAGGTAACTCAGTTTACCTGAACTACCTTTACTGAAGTTCAGGAAACAGCCTGCCCCTTATTCCTTAGGTGGGTAACCTGGTCGTGGAAGCAGATAAGGTTGGTCAAGCAAGACCTGCCTTTCATGGCCTTGATCCCCTGGCTGTCCTGCAGTTCCTGTGTGAGCTCATGATGAGCCACTCCATAATCTTCTCCAACACCAAGATCAGGCTGGCAGTCCTGTAGTTGCCTGAATCACCCTTCCTCCCCTTACTGTGGATGGGCATCACATTAGCAGCCTCTGATCATCTGGGACCAACACATGATGGAGAATGTCTTGACAAGCTTCTCCACCAGCTCCCTTAGCAATCTTAGATGGATCTCATCTGGCCCAAATAGACCTGTGAGTGTCCAGGCAGCAAAGCAAGTCATGAAGTGCTTAATTTTTGTTTGTGGAAAGCGCATCCTGCTGTCTGTCCCTGCCTTACAGCTTAGGAGGTTGAATACTCTAAGGACAACTGGACTGGTAATTAAAGTCTAAGGCAAAGAAGGCATTAAGTACCTCAACCTTGTCCTCATCCTTGGTGATAGTGTTCCACTCCATATCCTGTAAGGGGTAGAGATTCTCCTTGACTCTCTTTTTGTTGCTGTTGATGAATTTGTAAAACCATTTTTTGTTATCCTTCACTATAGTGGCCAGATTGATTTCCAGCCAGGCTTTTCCTTTCCTGATTTCCACTCTGCACGTCCTAGTTAGGTCCCCGAGTTGTCTGCCCTAATTTAATAGAATGATATACCGGTAGGATTATCTTGGGCTGGCTGCCTCCAGGGAGGAATCTTGAAAAAAGCTATCTGAGCATTTATACTCTTACAGACTATTCCTATTTCCTTCATGCAATTTTCACCTATCTTTTTTGCACCCTTTCGTCCGCCAGTGATTCTGGCCCAAGACTTTCTGACACCTGCTGACTCATTATTGGATTACTCCACTGTCTCCAGGCAGGCTGTTACTCCGTCAAGTTGCAGCTGTCATTGACACTTGTACAGAATTTGTACTTATTCAAGCAAAATGAAGCCCTCAGAGTCAGCACAAAACAGAACATAAGGAGAGTACAAGTTCAGTAAATCAAAGTGAAAGTTGACAGCTTGCAGCCTAAGGCTTCGGCAGATCTACCTGTTCATTCTTTGCAAGTAAAGATAAGCAAAGCACATGTTAAATCACACGTTGTATCTGCAAGAGATTAATTCTATTTAAAACTTAAGCTAAATAACTAATACATCTTAGCATTTATAACTTAATTTAAACATCTGCTTTAAAAAGAAATTTACTCCCAGCCAGGGCATCATCGCAGAAAAATTCCTATTCTAAACAGAATGAAAGTAGCAAATAGAGGAGCAAAATCAATTACAAAGTGAGTCCAATGAATTAAGATAAATAGCATTAAAAATAGCCATTTATATACATAAACAAAGACTACTACAAGAAGAGTACCAAACTAATTGTTAAATAACAGAGCATCTTCAGGCTTTGAAGAGGTTCACTGTGTGACATTCTGACATAATCACAGTGTGTGATAGAAGCCTGTGTATCCTGATGATCTCTCATGAGGAATGAGAGCAAAATGGAAATGAGAAAAAGGTAATTCTATTTAGATCAGGATCATTAAACAGGCATTACATAAAATTTCCATAAGTAATCCGTATTTGTAGATGAAGTAACACTAACATTAATTTTACAAATGTTAGTGTGAACGATTTGGAAAGAAGTTTACATTTTTGACCTTGTCTTTTTATTAATTGCAGTCATGTTTTGGTTTTCCAAGACTACTAGGTAAGCAGGATGTCCTGAATTAATGGACAGTGACATCATTATTTGCAAAAGAAGAGGTCTGACCTAACTCAAGTGATGGATATTATACGTTTCTATAAACTTTATGGTAATTAAAACCCATTAGGGATTAGATAAAAGCTAAACTCTTGAACTGCTGGTCAATAATTATTCACATGGCTAGAGACTTAAGATGTAGATTTCCACTGGATATTTTATGGAATCACTGTCAAGTACACTGCTGAAAATGCATTAGAGCAGTATCAGTTCCTAGTGTAATCCTCACCCACAGCTGTCGGACAGATGCCAACGGGTACAGAGATCTAGACTCTATGAATTTTCATTAAATGATAATTGGATAAAATACAAAACCGATATAGAGGCGGAGATGAAAATGTCATTTCATTCTATTCAGGAATTGTCGTAGCCATTAGACCAAAGACTTTATAGCTTATCTTGTCCATTCCTTCTTTCTTGAAAAAAATTCATCTTTAATCTTGCTGTGCTGTGAGGAACAGCTGCCTACGAAGATGTCCACAAAAAAGAATAACCTGACAAAATTCGGGTTTGACTTTGTTTTGACAGGTTTTTACTTCTTTTACAGAAAAAGAAATAAATCATACGGACTGAACATGAGGCGAGTTGTTCAAAGGTATATGGATGGTCAAGCATCTCAGCATTGGGCATGGGAAGATGTTTGATGAGCACCTGGAACAAAATTCGGTGTTTTCTCTATTGGAAATCTTTTCTAACCTGGTGAAAACTAAAAGAAAATAAAAAATCATTGCTCACCTTCATCAGAACTCATTAAAAATATGTGGAATGGGATGAGAGGGAAAATGTATTAAAAAAACCTCTTTCAGTGCCAAGCTGCAGTTTAAGGTAGATGTGGCCTGAAGCAGCTCAGTCTGAATAGAAGCTTTATGAAACAAAGGCAAGTGTTTTTGAGAAATTATCTTCTGAACCTCAGATCAAAACACTTGTTGCAATGGGTCTTGAAATCATCATCACGCTTCTGAGTATGTCCCTAAGGATTGGATTTTAATAACTTATTAAGCTATGTAAGCAATTAAGTATTAAAAAAGCACTAGTAACAAAATCCAGGCGTAAATTCCACATCCACAGGGAAACCTGTTGTTTGCTTTCACATGACAAAATCAAGCTCAAAAATGTGCAATGTCTGAAAATGAAAGAAGAGGATCTGGATGCTAACAACAGCCAAGCTAAATTCTATTTGTTCATAAATGAGTTCAGAGAATTTCCTGTGTTATAGCCGAGTCAGACTCCGAAAAGGATATCTTAGTTTACAAGGAAAATACATCAACTACTGACAAAGGGAAGAAGACCTTAAATCAAAGGTTAAACAAATTGCCTGTGTATGTTCAGTGACCAAGAAGGGTTGTAGGACATCATATGTTCACATTACAATTGATTGGCAGCTATGTAATGAAATCTATGCGAGCTTGTTTATTGATGCAGGTTTGCTTATTATTTTATATCTCAATATATATAGTTAAAATGAATTAGAAGGATCTCAGTTGTCCCTGCAGGGGAGTTCTTTACCTGAAAACCTTAAATGGAGAGAAGTGGTGATTCTGCATCTGGCCTCAGAGAAAGTGTTTGTGTGAATTAATAACGCGTTGGTGCTATACTTATGCCAAGCACTGTTTTAATCTGAATTCACTTTACGTTTCTAATTAGACATCTGTTAAAGTTCGTAAGAGGAAATCTAATAGAGTTGTATTGTAACTTGTCAAAGTGATTAATGTTCCTCAGTGTTAAAGTGTCCCTAAAAGGAGCTGTTATGTGATTCATGGCACAAACTGAAATTAAACTCTTTGGCTATTATGAAAAGTGTTTCAAACTTGCGTTATTACCAGCAATTACAACAGCAAAACACCCCAAAAAATAAAAGATCAAACAATGAGGCTGGTTTTTCTGCACCATTTCCTGACAAGAATACTTATACCCGAAGTAATTGCCAAAAGTAATTGACTAAAACATATATTTTGTATTTCTTTCTTCCCAAGCTTTTTGGCATGCTAAGATTTTAATGAAAAGATACAGAAAACTCCTCATTGTATATTTTCTCACTTGATGGGAAAATTTGCAAAATAATATTTACAGTTCTTCAGAAGTCAGCAGAAAGTCAATATGGCAATTGAGCATCACCGCTGAGTTAAGCAAGTTCTTTTATTGCCCTCCAGTCTGAAGTATTTTTAACTGTTTGGTAAATGTCTATTTTGCTTCAGGTTTGCTTTTAACCATAGAACTATGGAATTGTATAATAGTTTTGGCTGGAAGAGACCTTCGAGTCACCAAGTCCAACCTTTTCCTAGCTTTATCAACACCACTAAACCATGTCCCCTAATGTGACATCTACCCTTCTCTTAAACACATCCTGGGGTGGGGAATCATCCTCTTCCCTGGGCAGGCTGTCCCAGCGCCTGACAGCCCTTTCAGGAAAGAAATTCCTCCTGATATTCAACCTGAACCTTCCCTGGCGCAGCTTAAGGCCATTTGCCTTTGTCCTATAGGTGGCCACTAGGAAGAACAGACCAACCCTCACCTCTCTACACCCTGCGTGGGTGGATTCACAGACAGTGCAGACTATAGTGAAAATAAATACAAGTGAGACAGGAAGGAAGGCAGATACTTTAAGATCATTGAGTCCAACACTCAAACTGGCTCTAACAGGACCACCACTAAACTATGTCCTTAAGCTCCGTATCTACCCAGATTTTAAACACATCCAGAGATGGTCATTCAGCTACCTCCCTGGGCAGCCTATTCCAGTGCTTGAGGACCCTTTCAATAAAGAAGCTATGTGTGAGAGGTATGTGTGAGAAGTGTCTTTTTTTCTCTCAATACCTTAAANGCCCATTATTTGCCTTGTTCATGGCAAATATTTAAATACATAACTCCTGGTAGAATATTAAAACCCAAGCAAGAGAGCTTCAGAGTACACCTAAACCCCATGCCGAGATGCTTGGCTACTTAACTAAAGCTCTTAGGAGGGAATAATGTTTGATTGCTCTTTTCAATAAAACAGTTTCACAAAAAGTATGTGATTTTAAACTCCGCTGTGATGTCAGGCACCAAAAAGGTGTTAAAATTCAGTGTTCAGCTCTATAAGAAGAGCAAGTCAGAAATTGTCAGGCCGTGGACATTCTTATTTACATTAACACAAGACTGAACCTTGACATTGTAATTATTTTTTAATTTATTACATACATTTATATTTATGAATAGCGTTATATCTAGTAAAAGAACTAACCAGAGGTGATGCATGCATGTATTTATGTTTATTTAGTTAATGGGCTCAGTATTTGTATGCCAATGTACATTCCTCATTGAAATACTTAGACAAGCACGTTTCAATTCAGTATTTCAACAGCCAGACAAACTGATTTGAAAATCAGGGTGAGTTTGTGAAGTTTGGCAATTATGCTCCTACATAAACATTTCAATTGCTGTGAGATGAAACTGATGGCAGGCAGGTCTCGTGATATCACCTGGTATTTTTGAACATGAGAGTTGTGCCTGAATGCTTCAGTTAAGATTTTTTCTCAAGGAAGAAAACTCTTCTTTGACCTATTATGTGTTGTGAACAAAAATTAGTCTATAAAAACCCTGTGTCATAAACAAATGAAGAAAACCCAACTGAATGTAGAAGAATTTCAGGTTTTCAAATGAAAGGTTTAAGAGGACAAACAAAGGAGGGGTTTTGTTTGTCTGCTTGGAAGGCTTCTTTTGACAATTAATTTTCTCAGGAGAATAAACTTTCTGATCACCTTGAGAAATCAAAGCTCTTAGCCAGCTAAATCGTTGCCTCGCTCTTTTTTGACATCACTTTAAAGTTACCTTGACCGTTGTGCAATGACATTTCCTTCTGTCTCCTTGAGTGCCTATATATTTTTCAATCCATACACATTTCTAGCACTAATCAGCGAGACATCAAAGGAAGCATACTGCCTAAACACGAGTTTTAATTGGTATGAATTGAGCCTTCAGTATGACTTCAGAATGAAGACCATTAGACACATTTTGTTGATATAAAGATAGGAAACCCATTGATTAATTTGATATGAACAGCTGGATTTCATTCTCTTTTGAACTGCACTGGATAACATTTTATCCAGTCTTGATATAACAATGACAACAAAAAGGTAACCTGAAGAACACAGCAGGAGGATGTCTTTACTCTTTTTCCCGCAGGGTGAAGCTTTCTGCTACTAGACCTTGTTCTTAACTGATGGTAGAACGGAGAGGAAGAATCCTGATGTCAAGGCAGAAGTCCACTGTTATCCTACTTTTTTTCTGTTATTCTCTTGTCGATGAAACTGCCAGTAAGTGCTTTAACCCTTGCTAAAGACAGGCAGGCACCTCTTTCAACTAAGATCCTCTCCACATGATGTTAAGAATGTAATTCTATTAAAGAGACTAATTTGTTAAGCACAAAAAATCCAAGGCTGTCCTCGGTGAACTTTAAACAGCATTAGAAAGATAAGGCTGTGACATACATGGCTGCGGCTTTAGCCAAATTTAATTACTGTATTTATGAACTGAGCTGCTGTTATGAACTGAGAGTGCAGCTGGCACTGAAGAGCAAAGCACGGAAAAAAAAGCAATTTCATGCTTCCTAATATATTCTTCAGACAAGTAGGCACTGGTAAAACTAAAAGTACATTAAAAAATTTCAGCATGATCCAAGCAGTGCACAGATGAGCTGGCTGCAGAGCCCAAAGGACGGGGGCTCATTTTCTTCCTCTTTAAATCCTCTCAATTTTTCAGAATTTATGCAAGTTGCCACCTTTTCTTGCTGTATTATTGAGTGTTACTCTATGAAAAAACTGCATTAAAAATCACTATAAAAATACTTCATATATATATGTTTCACAGGATTATTAGTGTATTATCTAACGCAGGTTTGTTAGTAATTGCATTCACGAAAAGGCAGACAATAGCTGGATAACTAAACTGCAGAGAGTGGCTTGGGAGTGCTGGCTGACAACCTGATGAACGTGAGCCAGTAGTGTGCCCAGGTGGCACGATAAGTCAAAGGCATCTTGGATTCTATGAAGAGTATTGTGCTCAGCAGGACTAGGGATGCAATTCTCGCCCTGTAGGAGGAATGCTTCTTGCTTAAGAGAGAAAGACAGTGTTTTCTAGCTTTGGAATGTGATAACATAAGTAATGAGATAGAAAATTCTATGATCATTAAAATATAAATTGTATTGGCAGTAGTTTAATCATTTCCAGATTATACCTCATTGTTGGATATCAGAATATATTGGAATATTTAATATTAATTTAATATTTANAACACAGCAGACTGAACCCAGTAGAGAGTCAGTGAGGTAGTTAAGCACCCAGGGCATTATGCCATGTAAGTAAACAAGAGAGTTGTGTTCGATCTGAAGTTTCAGAGGCAACTGTCTNATTGGAAATTTAATATTTATTTAATGTTTATGTCATATTTAATATTTAATGAATTGGAATATGCAATATTTATTTAATATTCCAATGCATTAGTTACTATTAAAAAGGCTATAGAAATTGCATTAAAAGGCAGTGTTCAGTCTTGCATGTTTTATGCCATGTAAGTAAACAAGAGAGTTGTGTTCGATCTGAAGTTTCAGAGGCAACTGTCTTGCTCTCCAAAAATACTCAGTAGATAAGAGTAAAGAAGATAGAGCCAGACTTCTGTGAGAGTTGCACTATGAAAGGACAAGAAGCAGCTACAAGATGCAATGTCTCCAGAAAAGTTTTCATTATGAAGGGGATCAAAACCAAAGATGCTCCTGTAGAATCTCCACCCTTAGAGACACTTGAAGCTTAACAACAAGGCAACATATGGAAACTAGATTGACTTTGATCTGAAGGTTGTGTACTAGATGGCCTCTTGAGTCCCCTTCCAGCCCATGTAATTCTTTGCTTCTCTGACTATTTGAAGGAAATTGTGCTCCTTACCCCCAGCAGTAGATGTTTCTGTTTTATTATTCTTTACTATTTGCTTCAGTTCAGTCTCACCACAGTAGTGAACCACAACATACCTGTTTTCTTTTGTCTCTTTCTTTCCATCTTTTTCTCTTGACATGTGACAAAATGGAACACAGTTCTTATATCCCTTTCATCTACTTCTCAAGCATCTGACTACCTCCAAAGTACTTCCCAAGAAGCTGTCTGCCACAATTGCAGAGCAGAGGTCTCTCCTGTTTAATGCATCTTATGCTATAATAGCAGGGAATAAAATCTGAAGATTTTTTTGTGTGAAACATAATAAAAGCCACACTTACATAACAGCGAACAGCTGGAATGCCTGCTTTCTGATCTGCTCTCTGTCAAGATAATACCTCTCTCGTCCAGAATCCTGATACTCGTTAAGAAGTGCTATCTGTATTTTTGTAAAATAACTTTAGATTATGGTTTCTTTTATAAAAGATACTGCTTGTTAAATTATTTATCTCCTAGGCACTTAGGAATTTTAACAGTAGCTGTTTTCTTAGAGCTTTCTCAGTATGGCTGGTCTGTATTAAGTCAGGAGTACTGGTAGCTATGTACTGGAGTAAAGGAATGCGTAAAGTTCTAATCCAAGTACTGTTGTATTAAAGAAATGTATATTATATTAAAGAAATGTACATTATATTAAATAAACCAGCTCAGATTTCAATCACAACATAAGAACCAAGCAGAGGTGGAGAATCACTTCCCTTGACATGCTGGCCAAAATTCTTTGTATGTAGCCCAGGATATAAGTGGTCTTCTGGACTGTAGGTGTAAACCACCAGCAGACATCCAAAATGCTTGCTGGAAATCCTGATTTGTCTTTCCCTTGGGTAGAAGAAAAAAAGTATTAGAGTTCTAAGTGTAATGACCTCTTCTTAAAAGAGTTTTTTCGGGTGCTACAGGCAGCTTCTGGGTCATTCAGGCAATGCTTTTGAATTAGAGGAGGAAATGGCTTATTATTTCTAACCCAGGACTCTCAGAGTATTGTAAACTGGCTTAAAGTCTTTAACCGAGGCTGGTTGCATGTCCACCCTTGGCAATCTTTCAAAGGATCCATCTGCTACCACGGAAGGATTTCATCTCTCACCATAGTATTCCCTTGTCAATACTGATTTTCTAGGCTGAAGCTTCAGACAATTAATTCAGACAATAACTAACAGGCATTAACTGGCTTTCTCTTCCAGTAGATGTTGTTCAGGATTGGTGGGCTGGGGGTTTCTTTTTAAGATGACAAATCATTTCTTGTCTTAAAAAGAAGAGAGCAATTATGAAACTCTATCTAAGTAATCACTTAATTCAAGTTAGTGGGGCTACTCCCAAATAGCTCACTTGGAAGGCATTCAGACACCTGATAAAAGCTTTCAACAATAAAAAAAGCATTGTTCTTTGCAAGAGCCAGACCTAAACTCAGCATAACGGTGCTTTATGAAAATTGAAAACATTATCTAGTCTAAAACAGAGTACTTCTTCCCAAAATGCTATTTTTAGCAGCGAAGTGATTCCCTCCTACTTCTTGTCTATCCTCTAGCTTTAAGTTTGCATACAGAATTTGCACTGATCCCATGAACTCATTAATTCTCCTCGGTAATTAAAACAAACTCCACAGGTTCTTTAAAAGTTACATCAGTGAAGCAGTTCATTTGAAGCCTGTGTACCTCCTCTTGTTATAAAAATTGCTCTGGATCATTAAAGCCTAAAAAAAAACTCCCTCACAATCACTCAAGCACAATAAATGCAGAGACATTTTTGCATCGCTTTATTTATGATGCTGGCTAAATGAATTTGTGATTCTAAAAATACCACAGCTGCCAATGCCAGGTAATTTGAAGTGGCAACACATCACTCTAAATCACAATCACAGCACAAGGTGTTACAGCTCGTAAACCCAAGGTTTGTCTAAGGTTTATTTTTATAACTTGGGGGTTGGGTTTTTTGGCATGAGGACAATTTGATCACAGAAAATGCAAGCATTTAATTTAGAAGGGATGAAATAATTCACAGTTTATATATGTATGCATGCTACCGTAACTTTCTTGATTTATTCTACACAAGTAAATAGATAAGGGAAAGAGTTACAGCTACCCCTGTTTATAGTAGCTCTCAGAAGCCAAATACCTTCATATTACTATAACAGAGAAAAACAGTAAAAGTAATAAAAACCATAAGCACAGCTGATGTTTTCACTGAAATACTAACCTGAAAAGAACGTTAAATCATAGCACTGTGTATTCTTCTACTGCAGCTGGGGGCTAACAGACCTGTAACTCTGTGGTTTAATTTATTCCTCCTAAAGTAGTAGTCTTCAGTAGTTCATCGTTGGCATCCTGATGGTCGGGTAGATGATGTGGTTTTGCATACGTGTACGTTGTATGTTGTATTTGTCAAAGAAACTTGTCACTGCCATTTCTTATTGTGTTGAATTAGGGGTTGGGAGAGTTTCACTCTGGAACATCACGAGTTCTGAAAACAAAGCAAGTTACAGAACAAGCTTAGAAAGTGACCCACAGTGGTTAATTTCTTCATAGAAATGGTCAAACTTCATTGTGGGGGTTTTTTAAACAAAAGGAATACAGCCACCCAGAATGAGCTGTGAATCAGTGCACAGCTAATGGTTCTCTCACCTCAAAATATTTTAGCAGAACATTCAAATAAATGAAAAAAATTCAGTAATCCTCTGAAAAATTGAAAGCAGACTCAATTCCCATGTATTCCCTTATTTGCCTGGCTGTAGTAGCCAAACCTCTATAAAAATGCCTGTGGCAGCTGCCACCACGTACGGACAGCCACCTGAACGTGGGAGGTGGTTTGGAGAGAAAAGGGTCAACACCTGGGCTTGCTAAAAGGTACCAGGTGATCTTGTTTCAGTTAAACCCTGAAGTAATTGATCTCTAAAGGCATCTTGTTTATCAGATGGCTTTTTTCCAACCCTTGTGATAAATCTCCACGAAACAGAGAAGACCTCATAACTCCGTGGTCCAGTGAAGAAGTGTAAATGAAGAATGCTTCTGCAGCTCAGCTACTCTCAGAGGTGCATATATACTTGTACAGACTACTGACTAGGATGCTTTCATGGGTCATACTGCCTGGCCCCAATAGTCTTCATGTATTTTACTGAACTAATTAAGCAAATTATAAAGGTAACCCTAGCAACAAAGAACAGAGTCCTATTTCACCGCTATTATGTGAGCATCCCACATCGTCGACTAGAGAGTCACGCTGTCTCCATTTAATGCTTGCTGAATCCTTTCCTGTGCACTGGCAGTGAGGAGCGGAGAGCTGCTTGAGTCCAGAATAGTTGATGATTATTTTTTAGCAATTCAAGAGTCTGAGTGCCCTCCAGCTGAATGTGACAAATAAGCTCCCCTTCTGAGCATCTGTGTGCCTCCTGGACACAAGATTATGTGGGCACGGGCAGTAATGCCATGTGCAGGCAAACGAACTATCAAGGCTCCCTGTGCTGTCTTTTCCACAAACATTTGGCCAGCAATATTTTAACTGAATATCATAACTCAGTATCATAAACTCAAAGACTGCTTTATGTTGGTAGGGACCTTCAAATGTCATCTACCCTGACCTCCTCTGCAATGAACAGGGACGTCTTTAACGAGATCAGGTTACTCAGACCCCTGTCCAGCCTGACCTTGAGTGTCTCCAGGGATGGGCATTAGTAACCTCTCTGGGCAGCCAGCTCCAAAGTTTCACCACATAGAAAATACCTTCCTTTGCTCTAGTCTGCATCTTACCTCCTTTAGTTTAAAACTTTTATCTCTTCCTCTGTCACAGCAAAGCCTGCTAAAAGGATTATCCCCACCTTTCTCATAAGCCCGCTTCAGGTACCAAAAGGCTGCAAGAAGATCTCCCTCTAGCATTTCTTTGCAGGAAATATGCTCCATCCTTCTAGTCATTTCTTTGGCCCCCCTCTGGAGTTACTCCAGCAGGTTAATGCCCTTATGTTAGGGAATCCAGTACTTGATATGAGGGCTCACTAGGCCAGCGGGGGAGCGTTAGATTTTCCCTCAGCTCCAGAAAAATTTCCATATAAATCAAATGCATTCTCCAGATTATTTTAGATGTACCATAACGTTAGTTTTCAGTGAAACAACAAACACTGATGATGTTTATCTGATGTGTCAGGGTGAGATTGGATCTTAGGAAGAAGTTCTTTTCCTGAGAGAGTGGTTGGGCACTGGAACAGGCTGCCCAAGGGAAGTGGTAGAACCAGCATCCCTGGAGGTGTTTAAAAGGTGAGTAGGTAGAGCACTTGAGGCCATGCTTTAGCAATTAGGGAGATGTCAGGATGAGTGTTGGTCTTAATGATCCTGGAGGTCCTTTCCAGCCGTAATGGTCCTATGATTCTATTTTCCCTCAGTAAGGAAAGCCCATATAAGGTCCTGTCAAGTCATAAACTGTTAGAACACTTTAAGTTCAAGCATACATGCAGCTCTTAAAAAAAAAAAAGCAAGTTTAATTATTAGATACTTGCATGTACCTGGATAATTTTGAAAAGCATTGTTGTTTTTCATCTCCATGAAATATTCCTGTCTGCAGATTTATGAACATTCCAAAGGAGTAGAAAGTTGTTTGTAAAGGTACTCCATGTATCTCGGGTTCTAAGCAGCTGTTGTCATCTGGGTGGATATTTATAGTGCTTCATTTTAGGTAACTGACTAATCTGCCTGGGTTAGGATCTTTGTCTTCCTCTGTAACCAGTGGGGAGAGATGTGGATTTTTCCAAAGGTTGAACCACATCTGACTTATTCAGGCTGCGCTGTTGATCCAGTTTCACTGCTGTAATAATCCACACTCCCTAACCATTAATAAGCACCTGTAAAGCTGCAGATTTCTGCTGTGGGTCTGGAAAATTGTGACTTGATGTTCAGGGGAAGTAAGAACCCTAAATGCATGTCTTTCAAGGATGGCAAGCTCTGCCTGGGACAGGTAGACCTTCTGGTAGATGCCATATTGGTTGGTGGCAGATCTCTTATGTGCAGTCCACGATTCACCAGATCGTTATTCAGATGCTTTTATTTGCATACAATCGCTTATTTGGGAGAACAAAAACATAAGATAAAAACTGTATTTTAAAATCTCTTGGTTCATAAAATGAGGCAATGAAGGACATTCACACTCACACAGAGCTATAATGCTCTGTTCCCTCCATCCCCTTTAAGACAGCGTTACTATTGGTATTACTAGATCTTTATTCATTGTTTTTCCTGTGTTTTCTTCCTCTTATTTAATAATCTATTATTATTATCCTATTCCTCTTGGTGGCATCTGTTAATTTAATTTGGCTGTACAATGTGATTACACTTACCCAATTTCTTAATGATTACCTTGTGAATAATTAATACTTTTATATCCAATTTCATTGCCAGGAAAGCATTTATCTAAATTACACAGAAAACCTTTTCATGTAATCAACTGAACACATAACTGTTTCCTCTTTTCAAATCAATCTTAACCGTTAATTTAAAAAGTTACCTCTAGAAATTTCTCTTGTTCCAGCAGAGCCTTTATTAGACCTTCTGCCCAGAACTGTCCAGACAAGACCACACAGTCTTGGTGTGTTTATATAGCAGGAAAAAGTGCTAGGAAGATAGTGTTTGTTTACCTTATGATAGCAGCTGGAGTTACACCATGTTCAGACTCAAGTGAAATCGCTCTGGACAGTCTATTGATTCTTTGTATTTTTGTTATCTGTTCAGTGTTCTTTTCATTACTGACTGTTTCCTCCACAACAGATGATAAATTTCTTTCTTATTGAGTGAGGCTTTCAGGACTTACTAATGACATTATGGGCCCTTCACTTCTAGCATTTGTAAATTCATCTTCAGGGAAGAGGGGCTGCTCTCAACAATCACTGCCAGTTGCTTCCTGAGAAGTAAATCCATATCAAATATCGAAGCTGATCCCAAGACGCCAGGCACCAGTGGTGAATCCATATTTCTGAGAGTCATTAGTCTGAGTCAGCTGCTAGTAATTGATAGTCTTGGTAGGACTGCCTCAGTAGATGGAATGATGGAAATGCTAGTTATTCCTGTGTTCCCTGGTAGGAATATGAGGTACAATGGAATCAGTTAAAATGGAAAATCTTGTTCTGCTTTCTCGACTGTGAAAGCCCTAGAAATTTCTGTCCACACTGGCAGTTTGGCCACTCCTGTAATGAGATGAATTGGTCATACACTTATAGAGAAAAAAAATCACAGCCCCAAGCACTCTGAAACTGCAAACTGGCGCTGAGAAAACAATGTAAATGAGAAAACCTATGGTCTCTGAACCTATTTCTACAATAGTTTAGCTTGCTATTAATCTGAGCATTGATGAGCTAATATCTGCACTGGGGCAACCACTAATGAAGACTCTAGAAATAGGATTTGTGCTTATTTTTCACCGATCTATCAAAACCTCCCACCCTTTGTCTTGCACAGATGCAGAAGGAAATAATTAGTAGAATGAAGATGTACTGTCAGTGTAATAGGGACTAGAATCTGCTCCTGGTGTCTTGGAGTGCTCTGCTACAGCGTTTGAAGTAAAGACACACATGAATAGATGCAGCTCCCCCATTTAGTAGATAAGGAAACCGTGTGATTCCTAAGTCTGGAACAGATTTATTTTTAAAAAAAGTGATGGGCAACTAATTATTTTCACTTCCATGCTGACAGGGTTGAAGCTGTTAATGCTTTCAGTCTTCCCCAAGATGACATGACTTCTGGAACAAGCTTGCCTTTGATTCTTCCTGACTGTCACTTTATAGGGATAAATCTTCAAATATATGGTGGAATGCTGAATGATAAACTCCCACTGAAGGCCCGAGGCCACTAAGAAAAGTTTCAGATAAATTGCTTATCTCAGCTGTACTCCCAGGCCTTTAGAGGTTCACCCAGTTCTAATTCACCATGAGAGTTGTAGGAAAATAATCCTTGCTGTTGGCAAACTCCTAAAAATTGTGTTTGCTGGGGGAAAAAAAGGTCCTTTGCAGGGGTGGGGAGCTGAAAAAATATGCAAAACATGCGGACTATACTTGTCCACAGGTCCATGGCTCAGAAAGATAGGGTCTATTTTTCTGCAGGTTTCCCAGACTCAGTGGAGAAACAAAATCAACTGTGAAAGAATTGAAGGGAAATATTGCATAAATAACTGTACAGCAAGACATCATCCTCATGCGGTGTAAATAACAGAGAGAGACTTGGGGTAAAGAAGAGAACTGACAAAAAAAACCCCACTTTCTAAACTGTGGGAAATGAGTAAATTTAAAATAAGCTTTCTACTCATCAGGGCAGAGAGCGTCTGGAAAAGCATCTTCTGTAAGCTCTGATTTTGACTAGTTTGTGCCTGGGTGGTATGGGAATGGCTGTTAGGGTGTATATACGTCAGGGAAAGCAAGATGAATGGGTCCCAAGCACTCTGTTAATATTAATAATCATAATATGAATTTTAACTTGGACTACCTGATGTTGATGCCTTAACCACAACATTATAATACATCTGCATAAGTTCCAGAGGTATCACTGATGTCATGGAACTGCAAACAGCCTCACCCCTATTCTCTTCTGCCCTCCCAGCCTTCTATAAAATAGCTTTTGCTATAAAACCCCGTTAATTTTAGTGCTGTTCTTGGCTGGAATCCTCTCCCTGCTGCTGTGTCATTGCTTTAACATCCTCTTTGAATTGGTGTATGAGAAGGATCTGGAAGCACAAATTGTGTTCATCTCGTTCAAGAGATAAGTTCTCTTATGGCAGTTAACCAGCCCTGATTTAACACATCTCTGATCAAGTCCCCTACTGTCTGGATGAGCCAAAGGTGCGGGGAGCAGCTATTCAGCATTACATGGGTAGTGTTTAAAAGCAGGCTCTTTCACACCCAGGCATCAGCCGTGTGTGATCATTAAAATATAATTAATGAAAAAGTGCTAGCCTTTCAAGCTTGTATAACTTAATCTTGGTGGGACCCTGTTGGTGCTGCTGACCTACAGTAGTCTCACACGCCAGCCCTGTGGCATGAAGCTTTTTAAAAATAGACATAAATCTACTTTTCTCTTACCAGAGGTGTAGAATACTGGCATTTCCTGGGTTTTCTGAATAATATTAGTGGGATTTTTCAAGAAGACAAACTTCTGTTTACAAACTTAAACAACTATGTTAATGTAGCTAACTGCTTAGAAGAATTTAGTGAGGGTTGACAATCTGAATACCATGTCTTAAACAGAAATTAGAAGGGCTAAATGTGTGTCTGGGGAAATACAAAGGAGTGTACTGATTAAGCACAGTTCAGTTATAGCATTTCAAGGAACTAACTGGTTTAGTGGCAATCTTTCCACATAAGAGCAGCCAAACCCCATTAATAATAAATGATAGTGAGTTGCTGATGAAAAATGGGCAGTCAACTGCAGCGTAAAAAGAATTAGTTCAGCTGCAATGTCTTTTGCTCTATCACTGCTTCCTAAATAAGTGCATCTGGTATGAAAATTTGGTCTGATTTCTATTTTTAATTTAAAAAGTCTCCGTTTTTTTGAAGTGCTGGCTTTGCAAGAGATAACACTTCAGATAACAGAGAGAAAAATGCTTTATCCTTGTAGCACAAAGGACTACATCACCTCTGAGGATATGTTTTTCATGCTACATGAACAGCTTTTGGCACAGTATTCCTCCAGACATCTGAGGGGGATATTCAGCAGGTAACTGCTGATCGGTTTTAATTTTGACAAAGGAGTGATCTGGCATGGGGAGCAAGAAAACCTAACTGCAGGAGAGGCTAAACTGGCTGGTAGCAAGAGTGCTGGAGCCAGAATGGTACCCTGTGAGAAAGACAAGTGTCCCTTGTTGGCAGGAAGCATCCACAATTCCTGAAAGGGAATGCTCAGGTGATTTGGGGCAGCAGGTTTGAATTGGGAGGGGGACACAAAGACAGGCTGAGGTGTCTCTGAGGACACTTGGATCAGAGCTCTGGCAAGCAGATACTCAGTTTGTGAGGTATCTTTGCAGACTTCTTAAAGAACCTCTTACAGTGGTAGTCCCCACTTTCTGGGCTATAGGGCTTTCTGGAATTTTTCTGAGGTTTCTGGCCTTGACATAATAAATGGATTTGTCTGAATTTTGTGGTTCTACCTTTTCCCCTAGGCTGTTAATGGGGATACACAAACTGCAGCTGTTTCACTTCATTAGTTATGCGACCCTTCCCAGACAGAGTATGTTTTATCATGTTCTCATGTGCTTCACCTGAAAAGTGAAAATTCCATGGATCAGTGGCTAATTAGGAACCTAGGGATAGATCCAGATTCCATCACCTTGATGCAAGGATGAATTTTGAATTGATTTTGGGGAGGAATCTTCAAGGTAGATAAGCTGTAGTCTGTGATGAAGTACACAGGTGACTTGGATCTAGGTATCTCCAAGGCAGTCAGACATTAAAGATTTTAGAAAGCAGTTTTTATTTCAGAAACCGTGCAGGTGTCATTAACCTAGATTGGTGGTGTGTTTTCCAGTATCTTTAATCTATAGTACATACGCAGAAATAAAGCAATCACCAACAAATGTGGACGTAACCTTTACCAGTTCAAATGTGACGGTGCCTGACTCCATACAAATCCATTTCAATGCATTACACTAAAAAAACCATCATAATCCATTCCTTCTTATCATCCAAGTGTCAACCTAGCCCCTGGCACTATCTCCTTAAAGGTATCCTTGGGACTCGCTGTTCATTCTCTAAGTAGAAAATTTGTTATCCCTTTGCTGCAGTTTTCTGAGCTGTATTTCATCTGTGAGAGATTATCTGCATACATATAACTTCAATTCAGTTTGACTTTCTGTCATTTTGGAGATAGAAGCCTATGAAAATGAACTGGTTGGGGATTCAGAAGGTGTCTTATAGAGCTATGAACTACCGTCTTCATTTGTCCTCTACTGATCTCTCAAGATCTGGAGTCATCCCAGGCTCTCTAAAGCATCAGTTTCAAACATCTCAGCTGGTCAGAGGAAAATTCCTCCTCTTGCTCTTGTGTTGGTCACACACATTGCTCTACAAATGTTTTCACTCAGCAACAGGCATTTCATTCTGTCTACTCCATGGTTAGGTACTACAGTGTCGGTGCAGTTCACACATATTGCATTCTTGACTCTGCTTCCACTGGTCATTAGCATCAAAGCCTGTGGACAGTTGTACTAGTGCAGGGACTGCTGTAGCAAGCACTATGGGCAGAACTATGAGTGTGAAATCATTTGATTGATGACAAAGCCCACATTTTAGATAAACCTTGTTAGCCATCACAAAACCCACTCTTCTGCTTTAAAGTTTCATGTGGTCTAATGGCATTAGAAATGTGGTTAGCAATGCCGCATACTTTGACATGGATTTATTTGTCTTATGCAGAGCACAGGCTCCATGGCAACAAGATATTTTGAGGTAGAAAACGCCTAGGCACAAAACACAGATGGTTTGGTTTTATAAAATCTCAGAGCTGATTGCTTACTACCCCTGGCCAGCAGAACAAGGAAGAGGAGAGGAAGACCACAAGGAAGACAACTCATGGGCTGAGGCAAGCACAGTGAAATAAATTATAACAAGATACTGGGAGTCAATCACTTCAGTTACTCTCTGCCTTCCCCAATAAGGCTGATGGGCAGCCAGTCACTAAGCAATGGCCACACTGGGACATAATTCCCTGTTTCTACCCCGTCTCTCCCTCTCACCACTGCCCCAACCCTCTTCTTCCTCTCATAGCATGCTGAGTATGATGTCATTTGCTATGGAATATTCATTTGGACAAGACATGTCAGCCAGCCCTGCTGAGAAAAAGGGAAAGCCTTGCTATCAAGCAAGAACTCCACAGTAATAGCACTCTGAGTTAGGACAGAGTAACTGGTTGGCCATGACATGCAAGCCACGAGTAGTTTTGAATGATCTAAGGCAGCTGAACTGAACTCGCTCACAGATGCATCGTATCCCAGGCACTACCTGTCTACCTGTCCCTACTCTCCTCTTCTTTTTCCTGATCCTGATCTTTCATGAGGCTTGCAGGTATGACAGAGGCTTTAGAGAGCCGTGCCCTTCTGAATGAGCAGCTGACGCTGAGGTTGGTGGGTACAGGAGATGTCAAATGGCACTGCTACTTAGAGAACTGAGTTGCTCACAGTCTCTAAGAGCCGTAGCTGTAACTTTGATGACTTACAGTGTGGTACATTTAGAGCCTATTTTAATGACCTGCCTGACATCCAACTGCACTCTGCAAAAGGACAGGCAGCCCATGTATCTTGCTACACCTGCAGCCACAGACCTTAAACAGACAGCTCAGTAGAGCATTGACTCAATAATGTTTTAGAAGTAGGAAGACTCAGGCAGATGGCACGTGCAGTTAGCTAATTCCACACGTGTATTTAGATGATGTGAATTCCCTTGCAGAGCATACTGAGCATGTCAAACATGCAGGTAGTAAAACAGTAATAGACCTGGCTTCTTTGTACCTGTAGTTCCACAAAACATGAGATACTTAAGCAGCACAGTGTATTTTTCAAGCAGGAACAGATGGGAAGTGGTAAGTGTGGGTGAATGAGATTCATTTCTGAACAATATCATAGTGGATGTTCCTACGTTCTTTAATTCAATGACATGGGAGGCTCAAATTCCTTGACAGAGTGTCTCTAAAGGCCCTTGGAAGCTGTGTCACGGGCAATGAATTTTAACCTTTTGGCTACTAAGTTGAGTTGCCCTAACTTTTCATTCAATACAAGATTGAGTTGCTCACATGCAGACTGCTCATGTTACTTAAAATATCCTTGCCTGGAATCCAGTTATCAGTCCGGAAAATGAAGTTCAGTCTGACTGAAGCTCAGTCTAACATCTCCGCGCAGATGACTTGAATGGCCAGATAGCAGGAGTAATTTCTTTTTGAGAACTGAATCCATCTCGGTGTCTTCATCTGCTCCAACAGAACTGAGAGAGAGTTTCTGTAAGTACACAAAGACTCTCAACACTAAATGTATGTGTTTGAATCTCAGATTTAATCCCATTCTTAAAATTTAATTCCTTTTACTCCTGGTTTGGTTTTTTTTGTAATTCTTTTTTTCATATTACTGTCTATTAAGGATTTTTCACAGGATCACAGTTTCACAGTCCTGATGAGGCTGGAAAAGACCTTCAAGATCATCCAGTCCAGCCTAAAACCAACCAAGTCACCCTACTCTTTTGTACCTCTAAAGACAAGAGTTGAAGTATTATGGATTTAAAACTTTGTATGAACAAGCCCCTAAACTCCAAACTATCATTATTCTTAAAATACATTTAAAATATATTAATAGAATCTAGATATTTTCATATCATTATGCATACATTGAAATTGTGCTACGCTCTCTATTCACAGCATCAGCATTCTCAGCGTTGTATCCCTACTAATGGCTCTGTTTTTGCCATTGAGAGATGCAGAGTGGTTCAGTGATACTGTCATGGAGAAGCATTTTATCTTCTGGATTTCTTTTAGCTTCCACTGACATTGGCCTTGGGTGCAACCTGTCAAAAGAAATTGCTCAACAGCCTTATTAATAGCAGTAACAGTATGTCTAATGTGACTCAATTAGCACCATCTAGTAGACTCACCCTGTGACTGCTCCAGGAAACTTGTCATTGCATTTTAGCTCCTGACCTTCAAGAGTGTGGGGAAGTTATTTTAAAGGTCTAATTAGATATAAAGGGGGGGTTAGAATATTTACATGCATTTCTTATTGGCCTTTTTTTTTACCTCAGGAGTTTTGGAGACAGAAGGCAAAACACAAACTGAGAAAAGATATCGTGAGTAAAATTCTGCAGATACAAACCCCGCTTGATGGCACTGCTTTTACACACGCACTTGAAACCTGTTGGCACTCAAAGGCACAAAGAAAACTCCAGAAAATGAGTGGAGGCAATGGGACTCTCACTAAAGATTTTGACACTACATTTCTTGCCAGTAACCACTTAGAATAAAACTTAGATGGCATTTGAAACTTCCTTGTGGAATAGGAAAAACACACGGAAGGTCAGTTATAAATTCTACATAAAACAACGAAATCTGAGAACGAAAAGACAGGGAATGAGAAGGATAATGAAAAAAGGTGAGTAAAGTTTATGGTCTGTTTCAGTGTTCAGGCAAAGTGCTCACTGAAATTAACTGAAACAATTACTTGCTTTGACAAAAGACATGCAAAGTGAGAGGAAAAACATCGAGCTTGCTGCTAATGTGAAGGTCTAATAAAAACCTAAGGTAGGAAATGAAAGGCTGTGGTTCTCTGGGTGATGCATCTGCTGTGTTTTCGTGAATATAAGCCTGATGCCAGATGCATCAACAGCCTGCTTCCTGTAATTCCAGCTGCTTTCAAAAAGCAAGGTGGGTGCCCCAGTATCCCTGTGTCATTAAATGCAGTATCTACAGATTAATGTAGAGTGGCAGTGAAAAATTCATGAACTGCAAGGTTGCTACAACTTCTGCAAATAAAAACTAGGATCCTGCATGCCAGCTCAGTGTCCCAGGTAACCACCCAGTGTAACTGAGGTTCTGAGTCTTACCAACAGGCATCCCTTCTGGGAGGAGAGACTGAGAGCAGAACCAATCAGTCTGTCCCTGGAGTGTGTCGACGTTTCAGGCTCATCTCCCAAATTACACAGGTTATAGGAGTAGTATTTATACTTCATTACTTACAGTTAAGTGTGTGGGTGAGACTGTTGTCAAAATACCACTCGCTCTGTCATCAGTCACTGAAACTATAACCAGCACTCAAACAGCATCCTTTGTGTTCTATTTCCTGGAAACCTGTGCGAAGCAGATGGAGCTGCCTTCTCAGCCTCAACATGCTTTGTATTAGAACACAGTTTCCACAAGACCTTATTACCAGCCTTTGCCTAGCAAAATACCACCTGGCCTCCTCTGGGAGGAGTGCTCATCTCTCTGATGATTATAGTGCCATTAATGGGCAAACACATACCCTTTGGTTGTCAGCACGGAGCCAGCACTGTCTCAGTATCTATCACAGAATCACACAATCACAGAGTGTCTTTGGTTGGAAGACACAGTTAAGATTACCAAACCCAACCTTTGATCCAGCACTGATAGGACAGCCTTAAACTGTGTCCCTAAGCACTGCTTCTGTGTGCCCTTTCAATGCCTCCAGGTAGTGGTTATCCCACCACTGTCCTGGGCTGCCTGTTCCAGTGTTTGATAAACCTGTCAGTGAAGGAATTCTTCCTAACAGACAGCCTAAACCTCCCCTGCTGCAGCTTGAAACAACGTCATCTGGTCCAGTTGCTTTCTACCAGGGAGAAGCAGCTATCCCTCTCGTTGCTCCAACCTCCTTTCAAGTAGCTGAAGGGAGCTACAAAGTCTTGCTTCAGCCTCCTTTTCCCTAGGCTAAACAATGCCAGTTCACTGAACTGCTCCTCGCAGGGCTTCATGAGCTTCACTGCCCTTCTCTGAACAAGCTCCAGAATTCCAATATCCTTCTCGCCGTGAGGCGCCCGGATCTGGACACTGATGCAGTCTCACTAGTGCTGAGTAGAGGGAGACCATGTCCTTCCTACTCCTGCTTACCACGCTGTTTCTGATGTACCCTAGGGTGCCATTGGTCTTCTTGGCTACCTGGGCACGCTGCTGGCTCATATTCAGCTTACCTGGGCACACTGCTGGCTCATATTCAGCTGGCTATTAATCAACATCCCCAGATCTTCTCTTCACGTGCAGTTTTCTAACTACACCTCTCCTGGTCTGCAGCCTACGGCAGGGTTGTTTTGCCCCAAGCACAGGACCTGGTACTTAGGCTCGTTGAACCGCACGCAACTAACCTTGGCCCGCTTACCCAGCCTATCTAGAGTCCTTTGTCGAGTCTTGCTCCCCTCCGTTGGCTCAACACACCCACCCTTCTTGGTGTCATCTGCACTCAACGCCCCCATCCAGAGCGCTGACAAAGATACTAAAAAGGCCCTTGGCTCTCCAGCTGGATGCTGCAGCAGATGCTGAAATCAGACTCCTCTGCTGTTACGCCACATGAGAGTTCCCTGCTGCTGCGCTCGCTAACATAGGAACTGGAGGAAGAGATGAAGTAGGAAAACAGAAGGAAGCAAAGTGGTGGCAGCAGGTTCTTCTTCCCAGTTTTCCATCGGTTTTCATTGGCAGTAGCAACCACCTCCTGGATGTTGTAGGGACTCTTTGGCACTTGCTGCTTAGGCATCTGTCTCCTATATTCTCAGGAAAGGAAAGGCATTAGGCTGTATAGAAAGGGTTCCTGAAAACGATAAGGAATCACTAATGCAGTTTGTAACTCCACTTGTGAGGAAACGGTACCTTTCTGCATCTGAAAAACACAGCATGGGGAAGAAACAGCTTCTGACACCTAACCTGGGTCAGAAACAAACACGTGCTGCAGTGGACTAGTGAATCAGTCCCAAATCACAGAGAGCTGTGATGGAAATGGTGGCACACGTCACCTTTCAGATGGTCCATCGCTTGTAGCTTTAAATCAGGTTGATTTGGTAGCATAGGTAACAGGATGGCAGATACTACCTTGTGTGGAAGAAATGATCAAGGATCACTGAGTCACAAAAAACCTGGTGAAGATGGCTAAGTAACTGTTGTAGTTTGAGTCTGGCTGGGTTTCAGCCTGGGGGATGGCGTTGCTATGGCAACTTTGGTAAGTGGCTTCAGGGACAGAGGCTCCCTGACAGCTTCACCCACCTCTGGAGGTTTGAACCAGTCAGCACTCCTGCAGATAAGCAAACTTCACTAAGGAGGAAAAGCAATGCAAAACATTTCCTGTTTGGGGACCTCTTTGTTCAGAGACAGCACGCAGCACTGAGCCGGGCATGCCTCTGGCAGCCGTCTTTTACCCTGGAGCTTGGTGATGGAGAAGTCAGCATGTAGAACCCCAGAGATGTTCAACAAGGCTGGCCACAGTACTGAGCCCTGGGGAACTCTGCTGGTAAATGGCCAAGAACTTGACCGAACTCCATTCAGGACAGCTTGCTGTGCTCAGCCATATAGACTGGTTTTCACCCAGTAAAGAGTCCACCTGTCAAAGCCATGAGGTTCTACAGCACCTCTAGGAGAATGCTGTGGTAGACAGTGTCAAATGCTTTACTAAAGTCTAGGTAAAAAGCATCCACAGCCTCCCCCTCATCCACTAGGCAGGCCACCTGGTCACAGGAGATCAGGTTGATCAAGCAAGACCTGCCCTTCATAAATCCCTGATCCCCTGGCTGCCCTGTACTTATTGGATGAGCAAGCTCAGGATAAACCTCTCCACAAATTTCCCCAGTACCAGGGTCAGGCTGACAGAACTTAGTTGCCCAGATCATCCTTCTTGTGGATGGGAATCACACTAGCAGCCTCCAACCATCTAGGACCAACCTTGTTAGCCAGGAGCATTGATTACTAATGGAGAGTGGCTGGGCAAGCTTCTCCAGCAGCTCCCTCATCAGCACTCTGATGGATCCCATCTGGCCCAAATAGACTTGTGAGTGCTCAGGTGGATCATTAACTCTTTCCTTTTGGTTTAAGGGAAGTGTATCCTGCTCTGTCCCTGTCTTCCAGCTCAGGAATCTAAATACCCCGAGAACAACTGGGCTGCTCTTAAAGACTGAGGGCACTAAGCACTTCAGCCTTGTGGGCATCCTTAGTGACTGGCTGGAAAAGACCTTAAAGATCACCCAGTCCAACCTAAAACCAACCCAGTGACCCTAACATCTGCCATCTAGCTCATGCCACTCAGCACTTCCAGCCTGACCCTGAACACCTCCAGGGATGGCAACCTGACCACCTCCGTGGGCAGCCCGTTCCCAACCCGGATCACTCTGTCAGTGAAAAACCCCTTGACCATTCCAGTTGCTTTTCTCTGTATAAACTAATTTCTAGTCATAACATTAGAAAATCTCCCACTCAAAAATGAAGTATAAAATAAACCTCAAAAGTTCTCCCAGTTCTCTGGGAGACCTCGCCTCCCGCCTTCACCCCCCCTTTCCCCCTCACAGCTTTGTCCCACTCAGTGGTGGTACTTAACCGAGCACTACAGCTCTGAAAAGAGAGGAGAAGGGAAAGAGCCGGGATGCAGACTGGTTTTTTCTCTCTAGCCCATGACAGCAGGTCACTCACTGAAAGATGCTCAAGAAAGCATGACGTACACTCAGAGCCACGGATTTTCTTCGGGGTTTTCCATTAGGTTTTCCTTTCTTTTGTTTTGTTTTCCCTTTTTTAAACAGTTCTGGAGAACAATACCTGAGCAATATTGACACTAGTGAATTCCCTCCCTCTCACAGACTGTTAAGGGGTTTTTCCAATATGTGTTTGGTTTGAGTATTTGCCTTTCAATCTGTTAAAGGTCTTTGCTGGTTCTGAGTTTGCCACCACAGAGTTCTCCTAACACTCCAGCTGTCTCTGCGATGGCTTTTCCTTTCACTTCTGTTCTCATTCCAGGCCGACTTGTTTTGGTCACTGTCCTAACAGTAGCTGCTGGCGATTTTAAATATCACAAGCATACGTCTCAACGGATTAATATAAAAAGAAGTTGCTTATAACCAAAATCAATTCACTTGGGAGAGTGTTTCATTCACAGGAAAACCTAAGCTTGTGTCTGTGCTCATGAATATTCAAGGCAGCACTGCAGGGCCCCCAGCAGAGAAGAAATGAATTATGCCTTCTTTCACTGGAGTGCTCCTGCTTCCATTACACAGCCATTAATGACGACCTGATGGAAAAGTCACGCTGTCCTGATTTCTCAAGGACAACATTTGAATTTCTGAGCTGACCACCAACAGCTGTACTGTCCGCATGGGTGGCTAGCACAGAATGACACCAACCTGCTGGGCAATAGGGTTTGGTTGGGTTTAGCACAAGGTCTGGTGGGGCAGGTGTAATGTGCATCGTGCCAGCTTTGCCGTGCACGCACACAGCCCTGCAGTCAACATGAAATGCTTTGACTAATGTTCCAATGGGTAATAGCTACCATGTTGGCTGAAAGGACATTTCTGCTCCAAGTCCACTCAGGCATGAGCTAGGTGTCAGATGTTAGGGTTTGGTTGGGTTTAGGTTGGACTGGATGATCTTGAAGGTCTTTTCCAGCCCCATCAGTACTGTGATCCTGTGTGACCCTGCGCTTAGCCTTGTTAACCCTCATCCTGTTGGCCTTCATCCCTTCAAATTCACCTGGATCTTTTTAACATTTTTTTCTCACATTACCCCATGCGACAAAACACCCTCAACCAAATAAACCCACTGCCCAAGGCCAGAGGAGGGAAGAATTGATGATGCTGTTGCTCTCAGGAGGGAGGTTGTGGACTGCAGAACGTCTCCTCCTTTAAATGTTCAGATTAATTTCGTCTGTGCGGAAATATTTTTGCTGTTGTTATTTCTTTTCTTTTTTTCAGGCTGCAGGTTTTTCTGTGCAAAGTGTCAAGGAGGACTACTCAATTTCTTTAAGAAAGGAGATGGGCTCCTTCCTTACCTGTTGCCTGGCAACCAGGAGTTAAGTCCTGACTTCTCCATCCCTGGTAAATCCTTGCAATTGCCCTGCAGGGAAATGGCTTTTTGAGAGGGCAACTTCACCATTTTTCATCCTCAGCTCCGAGCCCTGTCAAGGGTACAGGATTCATCTGAGATGTTCTTCTGGGAAACCAAAAAGCTACAGATCTTCTGACTACAAATGCTGCTTCTTCCCCACTGTGAAAAAAATGGCTGAAAAGGCCAGGGAAATAATCCATGGTTTAGTGCCATGAGTTTGGACATCCCCTGTCTGCACGGAATAGTGTGTTGGTTCTTCAGCTTCTGTCCCATCTCACACAGAACTGAGGACACTGCGAGGGGAGGATTGGAAATCTGAAGTTATTGAGAAAAATTACAGTGTTTTGTGAAATGTGTCATTTTGGTGACAATTTGTTGTAGCATGTAGTGAGTGTTATCCCCAGGAATAGGAACAGGTACTCCACAGCACTTGGGAGTTTCATCCGTGATCTCCTTATTGTTATCAACTGGTATTGTTAGTAGGGGTGAAATTTCATGAATAGAAATGACTGTAAATTAGTAGAGGGCCTTTCTCTGTATGTGAGGGTGTTGTAGCTGCAGCAGCAGAAACCAGCCCTGTACAGCTAACAGATAAAGAAGGTACTGTGGGGCCCTGCCCGGGTAGCACCTGGGCTTCAGCTAAGCCAGAGACAGCCGAGTGAATGCTGCATCTACACAGTGGTTGGGGCCAAAAAAACAGTTTACAGATGGAGAGGGTGTGATTTTTCAGAGTAGGCTCTGGATTTGGACTTGTCCTACTGGGTACCTATGACTGAGCAATGAATCACTAGGTCTGCTCTTCTAGCTGAGAAAAATACAAGGATATGGACTCAGCCACTAGTGTCACAGCTGGTACCTTCTGGCAGCCCCAGGATCCCAGGATCCCAGGAATGATGAGGCTGGAAAGGTCCTGCGCTTGGTGTCCTGTACCAAAATCAGGCTACGAATCGGCCACAAATGTGAACTTAGTGAAGTAGAAGTCAGTGTCGTTCGCTTGCCTGTGAAGATGGAACTCNAAATCGGCCTGAAGGAAGTCAATGTCGTTCGCTTGCCTGTGAAGATGGAACTCTGTTCTCTGATCTAAAGACTGTTTGGGTGGGAATTTTTTCATATATTCTTAAAGAAAAAAAAGTTGTAGAAAGAAAGAAAAATAGGAAATACATCAAGACATGACCAAGGACATGGCCTTTTTCCAAGAGATTGCTAGAATCACTATAACATGTTCTTGGTAATGAAGAGATAAAAATATTTGCTCCAATGAAGGTGGGAAAATGTTACCTGAAGTTTTTATCCTGTCCAGTAAAGGAGTCATGGTCATCTGACAAAGGATTGAAAATAATACACACGGTGCTGTCCTTTGAGAATCCAACGCAAACAGCTCATGGCAGAGATTTCTTGGTGCTGCAAGAACGCTTCAGGGTCTCTCCCTGTGGTCAGCCCGTCTGCCTGCCCTGCGCAAGTACTGGGGCAGGTGCTACTGCTGCCTCTAGCAACTGCCTCACTAAAATCCCTTTCTCTTTCTTCGTTCAAACATAATAAACAAACAACAGTAAATGCAACAGCGCCTGGGGATGGGGCATGACTTTTATATCTGCTCAGCTCTCACAGCATCTCTTAGCAGATGCTGCAGGAAAAGATTTGTGTTAGCCTGGAAACCCCTTATTGGTAGGACAGCTACAAGAAAGCTCCCTATCAAGCAGAAGGTATCTTGTTTGACCACGAGTGGAAACACAATGTCAGAGACGAACTAATCTGTTCTCTCTCTGTACATGCACCGTTAGCTTAGTGTGATTTTATACCATCATCCCTTAACTGTAGTGGTTTTATGGATGCTCCTGCCAGAGTGACAGTGAGACTTGGGAGCAAGTGAATAAAGGAAACGCTTCAGGGGGATATCAGCGTGAACCTGCGGAAGCCAAGCATGGTTGAGGCTGGATGGAGTAAATGCACCCTGTGCACCTCTGCGCCCCGGGAGCCAGGGCATGCTGCACCTGGAGCACACTGCAGGAGCACTCGCAGAGTAATCTCTTTAGCATCACTTTAAAACTGAAAAACCCTGTCTGATCATGCAGTGGAAAGGTAGGCAGCCATCCTCAGAAGCACTGGAGAGCTGCTGCACTGATGTTGGGGTTGAAACTCGTGTGTGTGTGTGCTTTCTGAAAGACATCGGTGCCTTGGAATTGCAGCCACAGTATTCTGCGGTGACAGAGCTGTAATGTCTGAATCACTCTAAGAAACTATTCCTCCCTTCGGTGAGCCTTCCCGCGGTGTTACAACAGCTTGAAATCCTGTTCCCTTCGTGACATAAACTATTATCTGGGTGTCTATCAGGAAGACATCCATGGAAGAACAGAAGTAAATGCTTTTCCAAGGAGAATAAGAAGGGATGTTGTGTGTGAGGCAAATTTCCATGATTTTATTTTTACATCTTCAGCAGAGGGATCGTTATCTTTGCCTGTGTCAGCAGGTCTGCTTTCGTTCTCTAATCTCCGGACTGCAAAGCGCATAGAAACAGAAGTGAAGCAGCAGCACTACATGATGGAGATAACACTGCTGATTATCTCAGGCTCGGGGAGCTGATCCCAGCAGCGCGTGCTTTCATTCCAAATGCAGTGTCTCTGTCTGCTAACAAACGCCAAGCATTTATTCCAAGAATCAAACAGTGGAGATAACAGGCAGTGGTATAACTCACTGGGAAGAGGGATGCCAGAACTGCCCCTGGTGTCACATGAAAGATGGGTAAGGACAATCTTTGACTCTCAGAGCGAGTGGCGTGAATGAGCTGCTGATCATCGTATCCCAACAGAGAGAACATTCTCCTAACGGGGTCTTTCCTATAGAAGTCTTGGCCGTGGATAACTTCTGGGCTCCCTGAGTGCTCCTGTAGCTCTTAGCCATAATACCTGTCTTCAAGCCTCCTACATTCTAAGAAAGAACAATGAAGGGATTACCTTTGGGGTTTTTTCATCAGACTGGTCAAGGCCTCGGGAAATTAATTCATCCCTTGATGAACAGGTGTCTCCTGTTCCCGAGTTAGTTAATTATGGTAAGGAAAACAAACTATATGTGCTGACACTCCACTGACACTGATTTTTTGAGGCAGACATGAGTTTCTTTTTCCCATTTGACTACTATAATTTCAGAAATCCAGAGTAAATCCTGTCAGATGGAAGAGCTCAGTTTTATTTTTCTGGTGAAACCGGATGCACTGTAATCATACAACACCAGGGCAGAATCAACTCAACATCTACTGAACGAGTCTGTAAGGTGTGCTTTGCTTCCTATTAAAATAAAGGTGGATGAACTCACACAGACATCTGAATCTTCAACCTGTAGGTTCACTTCTTCCACTCTGCCTGTCAAATCACAGAATTACAGGGTTGAGGCTGGAAAAGACCTCTGGGATCAGGTTCAGCCTCTGAGCTGACACCATGGCAGAGGACTGCTTGCTAAATTTTGACTCTTTGAACTCTTTCCTGCCACATAGATCATTTATAACAGTAAATAATCCCTCGGTATTGATATCCATTTGGTGCTCAGAGAGTCTAGAAATCACCGTATGCAGACGATGTGCATGTAGTCAACACAGCCAACCTCCCTACAACCCTGTCCCTGCGGATAACCTCGCTCTTTCACTTGGCTAAGTTCTTGAAGAGAAATCCCTGGCAAAGCAGGGGGTCAGCACTGATTTCACTAAGCCCCTGGGTCAATTCTTCATTGTTTATTGTAATAGCCAATAATTGATTTCATTTCTGATCTCAAAGGATGGGTTGATTGGCAGGGTGGCTGTTTCTGTGCCTTTGGTGCAGTTATTTCATCCTCCCTCGTTACCACCTGAGCTTTTTGAGTCTGACTCAGTACTTCTTGTGCACTCGTTTCAGCTGTTCAGTGCCTGCTAGGAAGCTGGAAGCAGCTCTTCCCTTTGCTGTCCAGTGTTAAACCACCAGGGGCTGCTGCAGACTGTGCAATGGACCTTGTGCCAGCTGGGAATTTCTGGGACCATATGCCAGATGGAATTTTATCCAGCGTGTTCATTGCATCCTCTTCTGTATTGTCCTAACAGTGCAATTCATGCTGTTCTGGGGCCTTGTAGTCTCACAAAAAGCTTTGGAATGACAAATTCTCGGTGTCTCTGACTTTGCAATACAAGGGTTGGCCAGTCAGTCTCCTTAATCAAGAAAAGGGATTCAAACTTGATCAAGAATATTGATTAAAAACTGATTAATACATTAAAAGTGAACCGAAATAAAATACTTTAGCAGCTTTTCAGTCACTGTTTCTGAATGCTCCTTTTTCTAAGTTTCTTAAGAAAATGGATTTCTTTTAATAATTTATCAAAATGTTATTGCTAAAGGAAATATTGTTAAAATACATATTGCTAAAATAAATAGTGTTAAATAAATATTACTAAATATTGTTAAAATAGTGTTAAAATACATATTGTTAAAATACATAGTGTTTAAATAAATATTAACTTGTCGTAGTCTACCATGCTTTTCTTAAGAAACTATTGTCTAGAAAAAGGAGGATTCAGAAGCAGTGACTGAAAAGCTGCTAAGAGATTTTGAGAAAGAAAACGCTGTCCAGGTAACCGTTTCCGAATGTTGTTTTTTGAGAAGGGCCTGTTGACATTTGTTGATGAGTCCAGTCCTTGGTGTTTTTGATCAATACGCATTCCTCCGGGTGTCATCGGCCGTGCAGCTCTCTTGAGGTATGACTTTATTTTCCCCTTTCTCAACCATCGTCCTGCAAACTGTCAGCACAATGGCACCAAAAATGAAGAAGATGAAGAAAATGATTGTTTACATCTGTGAGGCAACCTTTTTGTCACAAGTTCTAGAATTTTTGACATTTGAGAAGGTTTTTTAGAATTTTTAGGCAAAAACCTATGAAAATATAGGTAGAAATGTAGGTCTCTGGGCAGCAGTTGTAGTAAATATCTTGCAGCCATCCGGGACTCACTCTATTATAGCAGCTCGTTAGCCCGGACAATGGCTGAATATGCTGACTGATAGCCTTTGTTTGCTTATTATGAGTAAAACTTGAAGGATTTCAAAGGAAAATCATCTTGAAATCAACATCAGGACACTTGATTAGAAACAAACCACTTGCAAGCAGGGCTGAGCAAACCCATGTCTAAAAGACCCGTAGCGTTGTCACCCGCGGTGAACGCACGTCTCCCTCAAATCAGGTTCCGAATGTAAATCAGTGCTCTGGTGTTGATAACTTTTGAGAATCACGTTTACTCCACCTCTCCATGATTTTTGCTGATTGAAATATCTCAGATTCTGTTTTATTAACAAGCTTAAGCCAAACTGTGCTCACAGATCCTGCTCCGCTATGACCCGTTGGAGTTGTACATCTCTGCTTATGCAATGCAGTGACTCTAAGGTCGGTGGCAAAGTGGGACCGGGGGAGCCAAAAACACTTGGTAGAAACATAAAAGGATTTGTGATGGAAAGCAAAGTTCACAGGCAACTTCTCCACAAAGAACAACTTGCAAGGTTGGAGATGACAACTGAGAAGTGTTTCAGGAAAGCCAGAAGCAAACCAGAGCAGCAGATTGCCTCCTCTCTCTGTCTGGTAGAGCCACTGGTTGAAAATACCGAGTTATTCCTCAGCTAGATGACTCAGACAAAAAAGTCCCCCTGGTGAGTTTGTTTTTGTTATTTCAAACCCTTCTGATATTTCTAAAGTGATTTAATTCTTCCTTTGGCTTCTCTACTCATAGAGCTGATTTATCCGGCGTTGGAATAAGTGGGAGATTTTGTCACCTACTTTAACTCGTAGCGAAGCTTGGCACCTTCATTTACAGACTTCAGGACAAGATGATCTCATCAGACAGTTTTTGGCATCACAGATCATTGCCTGTCAGAATTTCTGTACCTTGACACTCACGTCAATTGCTCGAGAAAGCAATTACAGAGGTCTGGAATGTCGAGAGCTTTAAGAAGTGAAAGGAGTCGTTGCAAGTTTTTGCTGATCCCATATGCAACCTCACCTGTTCCACAGCCTAGTACCATCTGTTAAAGCAACAGTGAGCAACATCACCCATGTATAATACAATTTCCAAACAGCCTGATGAGATCCATGTTCCGTGGGGTAAACCTGCACACGATGCTCGTGTACATCTGGGTACAGACACAATGGCAATCACAGAATCAATGCCCTGTCACCAGTGGCAGATGTTGTAATGGGGCTCCCGTGCATCCACATGCTGCTGAGGGGCCGAGTTCCATGCATAGGAGGCAGTTCTAGTTGATAAACTATTCTCCTAAAGTGTGCCTTGGCAATTAAAACTCATCCAGATCAGTGTTTTCCTAGCAACTTCCCTGTGCTTTAAGACTAACTCAAAAGGAATTGTTATCTTCAGAACGTAAGAATTGGTTGTACTGAAGCACTGAAGCCATTGCTCACAGAATACAGTCCTTCCCACAGCCTCCTTAGAGATGTCCTGGATAAAAATCAACAGGAACTAGGGTATAAGTTCAGCATGAATGGAAGATGCCACCTCATGGCTTGACCAAGGTGAAATAGGTACTTAAAACCCTAAATTCCTAATACAATCTCTCAATCTCTTTTCTTCTGCTCTTTCTGCATAGATTATGGAGACAAAATCAAGTGTTTGAAATTTTCATGTCTTCATATTTAAAAGAATTTTCTCTTTTCCATGATTTCATAAATTCTTCATTTCAAAGACTCTTCAGAATCTCAGCAAAAACGAAGCTCCTCGTTCTACAAGACAACAGTCACTGTCTCGCAGTCATTATCACTAGTAAAAATGAAATCCCTCATCAAATTAGGAACTTTCTTTTAATTCCTCCTTTTAAAAATGCATCAGACAGGTGTGTTCTGGGGCTGGAATCCTGAATCTTTTAATACTCTAGTACATTTTTAATAATGAATTAATATTTTAAAGACTGAATTATATTGAAAACAAGAGAGTGCAGCTTCGAACGCGTCTATACAACTGGAGTTCTGTTAGCTCCTTTTGGAGTTAAGGAATCTGATCCTTAAACAGTTGATGTCACTCGCATGAAGTAGCCCGTGCTCTTCTCTGCATCAAGAATTGACCCAAGATACACGCAGAGATGAACAGCAGGGCAAGTGAAACAGGAACAAAGGCTACTGAAAATGCCACAGGCTCTACCACTGGCCACACAACTGCCAGCACACGCAGCTCCCAGTCCTGTTTCAGCATTGCTGCCTTTGTCTTCTATTACAACGTTCAACAAAGAACACATAAAAAGCAGTGAAATTGAGCTAGCTATGAGAAATAAGAGCAAAAGTAAGGAGAACGCGCTGTTTAACCCTCGAGGTCCTTATTTTCTAGTCCTGTTCCCTTCCCTGTTCTTGTTCTCAAACGCAGGTTTGACGCTACTTTAAGATGAAGGATTAGCTGATAGCCTTGGGTGAACTGGAGAGCTGCTCACTACATTGACAATGATTTATCATCCATTACGTGTTTGTTCATTATATGAAACACAGTTGTTTGCTGGATATTTTTGCAAACCCCACGTAAACGAAGCCAGGCTGAGGACGCTATGAAAATTAAACCTAGGATGCCTACACGTGGATTAGAATTTGAAGACCTTAGCATTCCTTCCAAGCAATCAGTTCCTCATAAAGTCCCTTACAATTTCTGAAACAAGTACATACAGTGCTGTTTTTCTAGTGTTCTTCCTGATCCCTCTCCTCAAGGCAGGGGAAACATCTGTATGGATGAAGGGAGGTTTCAAGTCTTGTTCCACTACCAAAGTCTGACAGGGTTTTACAAGATAGAGGAGACACAGCCTGGGGAAGCACATCCGGATTTTGCCCTCCCCTCAGGCAAAGCTTCCTGCTGAGTTAAAGTGATTCACTCCCCCCCTTATTATGTGACCTATTACCAACAAAATCCCCTGGTTTAGGCTGCTGTCAGCCTGTCTGAATTACTGCTGCTAATGGTACCCAGTTAATGGAGAGTGGCGGAGCAGAAAGCATGTTCATTACTGCAAAGGTGGAGAAGAGATGCTTTTATATTGTTGGCCTAGAAAATCCCAACGGACTACAATTATTTCTCTGTAGAAGGTAGGAATCATTACTAGGATTTTGGCATTATGCAATGACTTGCTTAAAAGTTGTCTTTCCCCTGCTGCTCTCTCTTGTCTGGCTTAAAGTTTTAGAATCCCCACGTTCTCCTTCTCTTCTTCTGAAAATTTTTCCCATCCACTCTAGGGCAGAACTATTATTTATGATGAAAATCTGTGTTCAATTCTCCTTCTTGTCGTAGTCTACCATGCTGAACCTTTGGTGTTTACTCTAATTATGAACAAAGTGTAAGAGCTGATGTCGAGTTGCATTCGGTATCAGGGTCTCAAAAAGTGGAACATCTCCCTTTTTCCTGTTTTGGAAGAGCTGTCATGTGAGGAATGGCTGAGGGGGCTGGGCTGGTTAGAAAGAAGAGAACGTTGAAAGGAGGTTGTAGAGGGGGGGCAGTTGGGTGGAGTTGGTCTGCTCTCCCTACTGGTGAGTGACAGTCTCACAGTCCTGATGACNTGTCGAGTTGCATTCGGTATCAGGGTCTCAAAAAGTGGAACATCTCCCTTTTTCCTGTTTTGGAAGAGCTGTCATGTGAGGAATGGCTGAGGGGGCTGGGCTGGTTAGAAAGAAGAGAACGTTGAAAGGAGGTTGTAGAGGGGGGGCAGTTGGGTGGAGTTGGTCTGCTCTCCCTACTGGTGAGTGACAGTCTCACAGTCCTGATGACGCTGATGAAAAGACCTTAAAGATCATCCAGCCCAACCTAAAACCAACCAAGTAACCCTAACATCTGCCATCTAGATGCATAAGCTGCACCAGGGGAGGTTCAAGTTGGACGTGAGGAGGAATTGTTTTTCCTGAAAGGGCTGTCAGGCACTGGAACAGCTGCCCAGGGAGGTGGCTGAGCCCCCATCTCAGGAGGTGTTGAAGAGAAGGGTAGATGCTGCACAGGGGGACAGGGTTTAGTGGTGCTGATAGGGCTGGGAAAAGGTTGGACTCTGTTATATTGAAGGTCTCCTCCAACTGAAACTGTCCTCTGATTCTATTATATAACAGCTTTTATTACATAAGCTTTTCTGTGTGAATCATGTATGATGACAATAACTTTTCTGGCTAAACCTAGCAGAACAAAACCAATCCTTTTCCTTTATGTGTAAAGGGAACAAAACCATTTCAGTGGGCTAACTCTTAAAAATGGGGTGGAGGAACCCACCCTTTATCTTTATGAAAGTGCAATTAGCACTTGATATATCGTACACAACAAACAATGCAATTGGCAGGTTTCTGAAGCTTAATTTCTGCTCTCATTGACTTTATATCGAACAGGAGTAGGTGCTATAGGCTTTTATGGCATTTTTAAGGCCTTTTTATGCAAATAATATAGACGTTAAAAGCAGTGGGGTTTGATATTAATGGCCTTTAAAAGACTGGAGCAAAATGCTTGCAGGTGTCTCCAACCAAGATATATTCACGAAGGGCTGTGGCTAGTGAAACTGCCACTAAAGGGCTCATTAACTCTGCTTTTCCTCATAACACGGTGGTCCTCTTAATAGTCTTTGGGTGGCTCACATCCACCACCCCACAGGTAACGCTCAACACCAGGACTCAACGCAGGGAATGTCTGGTTTTGGTTTCATAATGAAAATCCGACACCTGCTCAGGCAGTGGAAAACAAGTCATGAGCTGCATTTGTCCCCCCGAAACATGAGTCAAATATCTGATTTCTGCTTGAACCATGCAATTTAGAAAGCAGCTGCTAAACTCTTGAGATGTTAATGCTAATACACCCCATGGAAAAGCCCCTGTGTGCATGTTTACGGGGAAAGGAAGTGACCTAGTTATGAATTTAGAGCAAAATTAAGAACTCCCTTTTTCCTACTCTAATTTTCCACCTACACCGCGTTCAACCTTGCTCCTTAACTCCGATGCCCGAGTTTGGAAGCCTTTTGCCCTAGATTCCCTCACGGCAGTGAAGTCATTTTCTGTACCTTTCTAGCATGCTCAAGAAAGAGAAGATGTGGATCGTCTGCCTCCAGTGTTTTATGTCTTTGACGGACACAAACACAGTCTGGAATGAGTCAACTAACGTATCAGGCTCCTATATCAGCTCCTTCCAGTAATTAGTGTAAATTTAGCTGTCGCAGCTGAAAAGCTAATACGGTGTTAATTGTAAACCTGCTTTTCTGCAGACTAATTGCCTAAGGTGTTACTCATCCTCTGCAGTTAGTTAGAAAGACTTTTGGATGTCACAAATACAAGGACTGAAAAACACCGTGGGGCTCTGAAATATTAGCATTGTATTTTTTAACATTTCCTGAGGTAAAATTGATGTTTGCCAAGACATCAAGCCAGCAGAGGTCATAGAATTTAGGGAAAGAAGCCATTGTCCATGGCAGTTGGACTTTATTTTCCAGAGTTAGCTTACCAGTCTTAGTTTTGGGGTTCTTGCTGAAATCTGTGCTTAGGGGTTTAGTCTGTTTGTTTGTTTTCCTGTCAACATTAAATATACTTCAAAAGCTTCTCAGGTTTCTCCAGATGTCTGTCTTCTGCTGTTACACCTGACACCCAGAAACAGAACCCTGTTCAAGGCCTCTGCTGTTCATTAGTAGGTTGAAGCAACAGATGAGCCTGCAAAGGATTGAGTCTGTAACCCTGAAGGTAAATTGGACACTAGGCTGCCTCCCCAACACAGGTGGGAGGGGAACAGCCCCCTCCTTGTTTTCAGGAGGGGCTGAGAGGAAGCTTTTCAAAAGTCACCACCCTGAAGCTGCTAAAGATCGCACAGTTCGTAGTTGTTTGAGACAGAACAGACTACACTCATCAGACCAAGGCAAAGAGTGGATACCTTGAAGGCAGTGACAACTGGCCAGTACTCTACTCCATCACCACACTCCAGGGTAAGAACGTCTGCCCAGTGGTGTGCTCAGCTCGGTGCCACATGGCCGTCTCAGAACAGGCGGCTCAGCATCAAGAGGACACTGGTTGGGAAGTTCTCCACCATCAGAACGTGGTCATTAGCAGAGACGCTGGTTGGCTCAGGCTTCCAGAGGCAGGTGAACAACAGTAGTTGGGGGGAGAGTCTATTTTGGAAGCCACTTACCAAGGTTGCCATAGCAACCCCTTCACCCCCAGCTGAATCCCTGCCAGGCTCTAACTCCAACAACTAAGTACAGAAACATTTTCTCTAGCAGCCGAAATGAATGCTAATACTCCAATAAAATTAATCCACTTTTCAAAGACTTATTTATTTATTATGAAACCAGCAAAATAACTTCTGGGTTGCCTAGCCATGCGAGTGCTGTCTTCTGCTGCACCTTGGTGACTGTTCAGCAGCTCTCAGAGCGTCCTCGTCCTGACCTCACACTGCAAAATAAGAAGAAAAGATTTCATATGTTGTTTTTTTTATGTATTTTTGTTTACATTTATTCTTCCATCACCTGGTGACCTCCAGCGTGGAAGCTGGATTTCAAGCAGTAGCGCACTGAAATTTGGGTCAAGGAATATGCAGTGGAGAGCAGCTTGCAAAGAAAAATGAACAGAACAACAGGAAAGGAATGGCCTTGGTAGCAGTTAATGAGTGTATCTGGCTACTTTTAGCACCAGAGTAAATAGAATTAGCTTAAGACATGGAATGTAAACAATAAGGACGAGAACAATGAAGGTAATAATGTTTTGTGCATTGTAATCAAGTCAGGTAAAACAAATCAGTGAGTGTAGAGTGGTAATCATGTAAATGCTCTCTGCTGTGAGGAAAGAGCAACAGAGCTGGTGCTGTCAGATGAAAAATGAAAGTATAAGCAACCACAACACATTTACAGAGAATTTATGGAGAACTAACCGAATCTTGCTATTGAAAGGAAATAAAACACGATAGGTTCATTGGCCTTCAGCGAAAGACAAGTGTTATGGGCTTCATAGAATCACAGGATAATCCTGGTTGGAAAGAACCTGCCAGATCCCTGAGTCCAACCATACCCACACCAACAAAAAACCTATATACATAAGAGAAGCACAAAATAACCCCCTCATATCTGCCAATATAGCATGAAGCACCATGTCTACATGCTTCTTAAAGACCTCCAGGGATGGGGACTCAGCCACCTCCCTGGGAAGGGCATTCCAGTGCCTCACCACTTTCTGTAAAGAATTTCTTCCTAATGTCTAATCTAACCCTCCTCTGCCTCTACTTCAGACCATTGCCCCTGGTTCTGTCATTACTCACCAAGGAGAAGAGACCAACACCCACCTCTCTACTCCTTTCATGTAGTTCTAGAGGATAGTAAGGTCCCCCCTCAGCCTCCTCTTCTCCAAACTATACCTGCCCAGCTCCCTCAGCCTCTTCTCATAGGACTTGTTCTCTAAACCCCTCAGGAGCTTGGTAGCTCTGCTCTGGACCTGTGCCAGCATCTCAATGACTTTCCTATAATGAGGGGACCAGAGCTGAGCACAGTACTCAAGAGGAGGTGCATTCATTCAGAGAGGTCTAAAGGTGTGTGGGTGTTAAGATAATTAGCAAAGAGAGCAACACCTTACTAATTAGCTCCAGAAGCTCCTCGTTAGAGTTTTTGCAAGTTAAGATACTATAGTTATTGTTCATCCACCCTCCCTTTTAGAAGCTATTAAGGAACTGATATTTTCCTGATTAATTAGAGCTAGACAGAGAATGCACCATAGGTGTATCTCACATGACTGCAGTGACCAGAAGGCTGCTCCCAGGAGAGCCCAGGCTGAAGGACCCAACATCCGCTGAACCTTTGCCCTACAGTTTTTGCATTACAGTGAAAACAACACCTTGTCTGCTGGGTGTTGCTTAACCTTGTTGCTGTGAGTTCATTTTTGCCATCGTTTCTGTTTCCCAACAACATTGATAAACTTAGAACGGGCTGCCCACAGAGGTGGTTGGGTTGCCGTCCCTGGAGGTGTTCAAGGTCAGGCTGGATGAAGTGCTGAGTGGCATGAGCTAGATGGCAGATGTTAGGGTGACTGGGTTGGGTTTAGGTTGGACTGGGTGATCTTTAAGGTCTCTTCCACCCTCTTCAGTACTGTGGGACTGTGATAGAATCTACTTTTATGGCAAGCAGGAGGAAACAAGGCCGGGTGCTGGGTCCCATGCTTGGGCAACAACAATCCATTGCTGCAAAGGTGTGGGAGAGTGGCTCGAAGGCTAATCAGCAGGAAGGGACCTCAGTCTGGCAGAGTATTGATTGGCAATTAGCTCAATATGAGCTGAGAGTGCGCTCAGGTAGTCAAGAAAGCCAAAGGCATCCTGGTTTTATCAGAACTCCTGTGGTCAGCAGCAGAGAAATGATTGCTCCCCTGTGCTTGGCACTGATGAGGCACCGTTTGAATACTGCTTCCAGTTTTGGCCCTCAAATACTTTTCCTAATTTGATTTGGAATTAATGTAGAGTCAGTAGAAGCAAAGTAAATGTAGGAGGGACAGAGTATAAGATTCAGCTTTATTATTTATAGAGACTGCCATATGTGTTAAATAACCCTATTATTCATTAACTTGCTCAAGCTACCTGTGTACCTCAAGTTCAACATCTGCTCAGATTTTGCATTTTCAATTTTGAAATGTGAGGCTAGCGACCCAAAACGTGGACACCCTCATTTAGCTCTTAGATCTCTAAGTTAAAATTACATTCAGAGCACAGTTTGTAATTCTCAGAAGCAAATCCCTCAGAGATATGCAAAACGTATTGGAATGCATTCTTTAGCATGCACGACGTGGATGCAAGTAGAGCCTTCCCTCTAAGAATATATCTATAGCTATAATTACGTGGTTTGTAATTATAATTACGTGGTTTGTCTTATAAATTCTACTATTGTACAGGCAGCTCTTAGCAAGACTTAAAACTGTGCTGGGATCTTCCTGGAGTTAACAATAAGGGACAGAAGAAAGAACACTTTTTCTAGGTGATTAATTATTAGCACTCTGGGAAGATTAAAGCTTTTAAATCCTTAACCAATATTTATTGCTATTTATTCAGTCTATATCCTGTCTCTGATAGAGTTACATATTCCTCCTATCTCTTCTTCCTTTTCCTACAGCCTGAAATCCATTTTGGCTATTTCTCCTATCAGTTAAAACCCCCCACCACCACCACGTTTTCCCTCCTCCACTTATTTCTAGAATGTTAGAGATATCAATGATTTTTTCATTTAAAACAAAAGACATCTTCGATCTCTGGAAATCTCATTTCCCATTCTGTTCTGGTGATGCACTTCTTAATGATCCCACTTAGCTCTTACAGCTTCAGCTTTGCCTTTGAATTTAAGAAATTAAGAGAAAATACAGATATAGCTTCGACTGTCTGAAGGAAGAAACAAGATTGAACAAAACTCCTCTTATATTCTGAGAGGGGAAAAGAAGAGAAAGAAGCTTTCCTCTTGTATTTTTCTGTCCGTGGTGAAATCTGCATAAGATTTTCCATTTATTCCCTTTTTCTCTACCCTACAATCTTCTCCGTAGGCATTCAGCGCTGCCTGAAATACGACAGAGATCTCACTTTGAAATTATTGAGGTGTTTTTGTGTGAGTGGATGAAGATTTGAACAGAAACGCTGTCTTTTTTTTCCTGTGTCTGGTGAAGTCAGTTTTGATTAAATAAAGTATCTGAAATGCAAAGAAAAGAGCATTTTACACCTCATAGAGAACTCTTAGCGCAGCCATAGTAAGCAGCAGTGAGTGGAGAAGCATCTCGTGATAAAACATCTTCTTATCCATTCCAGCAGTTCAGAAATGTTGGCACTTTGCTTCCAAGCTATTTTATCCCTTTTTCCCTGATCAGCTTTTCCCTTAAATCTTTCCATGGATTTGCCCTTCTGTTTTGTTAGGCTGATAACTCTTTGGTTAGGCTAATAATTCTTATTCCATTACCGCTGGAACAGGAAACAGAATCTTTAACACCAGTGTCTCTAGGCATGTTGTTTGACCATATGCTCTCATTCTAATCTCTGCAGAGGAGTAGATGCGACCTGAACACTCAGCATCAGAACTCTCGAACACAGCCCTCGCTGATCTCCCAGGGCACGGGATTGCTGGAGAACACGACAGCTGCTGGCACATCATGCACCTGGACCTTTGTTCCCTAAGAAAACCAAACGCAGAGGGGTTGTGCGTTGAGATGCCTATGTGCACACAACAGGGGTGGATATTTGGATGTGTGGGATGGGGATGAACCCCAATATCAGAAACGATTAAAAAACCCTAACCTGTATTGCATTAACGTAATTGATTTGTCATGTCCTTCCAGGCACTCAGAGTTGGGTAAAAATTGTGTGCCTGCTGTGATTTTAGAGAACAGCCACACTCTCTGTTTGTACAAGCCACATACAACCTTGTGCCAATAACGAGGGGCTCCATGTGTGTGTCTGCATCAGGACACTGTCCCCACTGCACTGGAGGAGCCTCCTGCACTGGGGGTGGCTGGCTGAGGAGGTCCTCCAGTAAATATCAGGGCAGTTAAAATCCCCCATGAGAAGCTGTGAGGCTGCTGTCAGCTGCCTGTAGAAGACCTCATCAGCTCCCTCATCCTGATCTGGTGGCCTGTAACAGACACCCACGACAGGGTCACCCCTCCAGCCTGCCCCTTGATCTGCACCCACAAACTCTCCACTGTCTCTTCCTCCACCCCTGGACAGAACTCAGTTCATTCCCGTTGCTCTCTCCCATCAAGAGCAACTCTCCCACCTGGCCCTGCTGCTCTGTCTCTCCTGAAGAGGACACAGCTGTCCATGCCCACAGCCAGCCACTCGAGCTGTGCCACCAGGTGTCCGCAATTGCCACCAGATCACAACCACCTGAGTGGACACAGATTTCTCCTTCCTCCTGCTCACTCCCTGTGCTGCGTGCAGGGGTGTGCAGGCACTTTCGGGAGCAAGCTGAGATTTCACCCTAGGACAGCAAGAAGCCCCCTGCTTTTCATGAAGACCGGAGCTCTGTCCCACTGGTAGCACCCACCAATTTCAGACCCACTCCCCTTCTGTTTCACCTCCATTAAAGAGGTCCAGCGCTGCACCCCGCCGTGGTGATTGCCCAACTCAGCCGGCTCCCCGAGTCCTCCCGTGCAGGAGAAGCCTTGGTTATGGAGGTAACGTGAATCAAAGGTTATTTCATTGTGGGGGTCAGATCAGACTGAGCTGAAGAATAGGCAGCGATGAAGTTTTAAATCTTAGCTGTTTCCATTAATCTCAGAAAATTAATCCTTTAATCCCTGTATTCTTATTCAGATGCTATAATCTGAGGCATGCTTATGGTGTCTGGTAGGGGTGTTGCTTGGTAAAAGAGGTAGCCTGACATCAGCTTTCAGTTGCTTATAAACTCTTCCATCCCAAAAGTTCCTCAGAAAATATTTCCTATTTTTGTTTTTATCTCCGTTTCTGGTTTAAGGGATAATGAATATAAAAAGCAAGGGATATATTTGATGCTTTCAACTTATTTCCATCAAGTGGGCACTTGAGTTATTCAAGACTGAAAATACTCTTTGTGGGTTTCTCTTGCTTCTAATTATTTTCGTTTGCGAGATTCATTATCCGGTTAGCGGCGCCTCCCAGAAACTCTAGAAGAGAACATAACAGAGAGGCGTTTAGATTGCTGTATCTTTGAGAATGTTTTATTGCTTATTGAAAACTACAGCCTTTTCTGAAGGAGTGGAAATGACATTCTCAAAGGGGCCATCCGAGCGCAGTAGCTGACGCTCTTTAAAGGGATTATGATCGTCACAGATGCGTCTCCTCTAGGTTAATACAAGTGTCAGTCAGGAGGAAGGAACCAGGCTGGGCTTCGTGTTCTTCTTTATTCACCTCGCCTCCTGTAAGGTTTGGCCACTCATTCATATTATCCTCCTTTCCAAGATAACAGCTTCAAAGGCATCAACAACTGCGCTTGGATGCTAGGGAGGGTTCCTTATTGCATTGCTACTAGAGCAATCATTTGCATTTAATAAATAACAATAAAATATGTTAATATAATAATAGAATATGTTTGGTGAAATCCCTGAATAACAGTTCTGTAACTTCAGCTTTTTCTCCTCCTGTGTCTGTTCCTGCACTCCCCTTCTTTCTCTCTCCTTTCCCCTTTCAGCTGTGCCAAACAAGCGACTGGTCTGTTGGTTTGCTCTGGTGCTTTTCAGGAGTGAAGCTGAGTGTCTAAGTGACACCCAGAACATCAATACCAACAGATGTAAGAGTTTAAAAAGCAGACAGTATTAAAAAATCATAGAATTCTTTTAAAAGACAAAATCTAGATGATTCTTCCCCAAACACGTGTCTGATGAAACATAGTGATTTTAAGCAGCGTTTACAGCAGATTAACTGACACCTGTGTTTGAAGGATTTTCCTTTCCACTCCCATGTGTTGTGTATTTTTGAGCACCAACACGATTTTTAGTGCCACAGCAAGCCATGGAAACTTGCAGCAGACCTTGTCCGTGTCGTGCTATGAGGCAGAATGAGAACATTCGGGTTCATGGTGTGTTTTGCAGCAAGACAATGGCAAGGCTCCCTTGCAGCCTTCTGAAACGAGCAGCTCTCAGACACATTGCACACCTAGGGAAGAAAAGTCATTTCCAGTGTTGTTGTACAGTCTGAGATGCAGAAAAGGTAGCTCAAGCCAATTGTTGACATCTAAAAGGGATGCAAGGTGGTGATGTTTGAACATCGATTAATGGCACGTGACTTGATGTCAACCAAAGCTCAATCACTTTTAAACATCTCTTAGTGTGGTCATAGCAGAGGTTTACTGGGTCACTGGGTAGGATTGAAGCAGAACATCACAAAAATCAGGTTTATTTAGGTTTCTGACTGTAGTCAAAATTCTTTCTTGCATGCCAGCCAAGGGATAATGTGACATCTGTGGAATTACCATGCTGAAGCAGAAAAGTCACACCATGATCAGCACTGCTTTGATCAAGTGACATTGTCTACATTTTTGTATGAAGCTTTAAGTGAAAAACTTTATAATTGTGTTATTTCTTAACAATTAGTCTGGGTTACAAACTTTAAGATGTTATGTTTGTTCTTCATAATACGATTTTAGAAAAGGAAGGCAGCCACCTAAGATTGCTTCCAGACTGAGAGAGTAGTATCACAGTAAAGATGAGGCTGGAAAAGACCTTAAAGATCATCCAGTCCAACCTAAACCCAACCCAGTCACCCTAACATCTGCCATCTAGCTCATGCCACTCAGCACTGCATCCAGCCTGACCTTGAACACCTCCAGGGACGGCGACTCGACCCCCTCCATGGGCAGCCCGTTCCAAACCGGATCACTCTGTCAGTGCAAAACTTTCTCCTAAGGTCAAGTCTAAACCCCCCCGATGGAGCTGAAGACTGTGACCCTTGATTAATTGAAAAGTATTTTGTATTATGCCTGTAGAAACCCCCTAAGATGAAAGTGTTTCCTTTAGGACATTCCTAGCATCTGTTAGCACGCCGCAGCACATGGTGCATTCCTGTAGGAACTTCAGACTGATTTCAGTGGGGAAAGTGAAATCCTGTCAGGTCACATTTGGGAATGTTCATGTGATGAGACTGTTCCTTCACTTCTCCAGATTGCTAACCCTAGGCTTCTTACCCGACCAAAACTGATTCTGTAATTAAATAACCTCATCTCCAAGATGTTTTAGTTTTTCATGTCATGCATACGTTGATCTGTGTGAACGGACTCCCTGGTTAAATCTTTCACAAGCCTAAGCCAGTAAAATACCCCTTACATTCGCTTGCCGTTACCCAGACTTAAGACTACTCTGCTTCCCAGCAGAATTTCATTACATATGGTAGCAGAACATTATCAGAGCATTAAAGAACAGGATTATGATGCCTGGAACCAATATAAAGGAGACAACAGTTACTGCTAATTAAGTCATTATGATAATGAAGAACAAATATATAGAGATCAAAACAGAAGGCTAAATATTTTGCCGTCTCTTTTCCATTGTGAGGGGACAAGCTGACTTTGCTTTGCACCTCAGTTCTCTGTAAATGAACTTACAAGAGTATTCCATTCAGAATCAGAGGACAAAAGAAGAGGTTTCCAAGTAAATCTTAAATTCTGAAAACTATTAAATATTAACAGTAAAAATAAAGTGAATTTCATTAATAAATTCCCGTGCTTAAATGTAGGAGATGGAGGGAACAGAAAGGACTTGCAGTAGATAGACCATTTTCTCTTCAGTCTTCACCTGCAAGGTTTTCCAGGCATTTGTGATTAATGGCAGGATCTAAGGTGGAGGCAGAGCAGCAGAAGATGATGAAGATCAAGTCAGGGATTCCTGGAGAAACCTTTACTCATAAAACCCCATACACACCAACAGGCTGCCTTCTGTACTGAAAGAGGTCAAATGCCCTTGTGAAGCTGTTGTCGCTACCTTTGACAAGTGACATTGATCAGGGACATTTCCTAATCACTGTGAAAGGGCAACTGTTTTGTCATCTTCAAAAAAGGCCAGAAGAACAATCCAGAAAGCTACAGGCTATTCATCTTCAGTCTGTAAGGAAAAGCATAGCTTGACTCTTAATGCTTTGCGTAGACAATCCGTACAGATAAGGTTAAACCCTCCTGGTTACCCAAGGCCATTACGAGTGTCCGAAAACACTGGTCAGATTTTTCTTTGTACCAGATTTCCCGAGTTGTAGGAAGCCATACGGAGCGATTTTACATCAAGATGGGTAGATATTGTTTTAAAAACAACGTTCCGTGCCAGAAAGGCTTGAAACGACCCTGTCCAGTTCAGAGCTTTGATCCTCCAGCACAGTGTGATAACACGTAATGACTCTGACTGTCAAAGGAGGAGTAAAACCGTGGCAAATGGGATAAAAAAGCTCTTATTGCTTAAAATACCTCAAATCACATTCCTGTTTTATTTTTTCATGCAACCATCCAAAGAGATAGGCACTGAATTTTCATTTCTTCAACACTTTTACCACATTATTCATTTAAGATCTGGAGATAAAAAGCAGAAATCTTCATTTCATATTTATCTACCGCAATAATTATCCCTAAAATGATTTGCGATCATCTCTCCCACTCCCTATGGAATTTGTTGATGGCCATCTTTGTTACTGCATTTCCTCATGGACATAAAAGGGTCTCCAACTCAACTAATAACTGTTTTCACTCTGAGAAAACAAGTAACTGAATAGAGGAGGAATGTCCAAGAAATCGATGTCTAGCAAACACCCATAGTCCAGAGGGGGACCCCAGCTGCCACCTTCCAATGAGCTGATTCCTCAGCTTCCTTGAGGAATACTTACTTGAACGTTCAAAGGGCAGCACCAAAGGCTCTGCAGGGTCAGTGAATGACATTCTGAGAGAGCAGCAAGACTTCACAAGGCTTCTCTGAGAATTAGCTCTTCTGCTTTCTGCCCTTTATGGGTGTGACTTCTAGTGCCTTAAAAATGAGCTGTTTGGCATTACACTTCATCTCCTAGAACCGTTTGTTTTCTGATATTTGAACAACAAGGCTTGTTGCAAGTAGAAATTTATTTCTTAAATTCTGGAATTGCACTAAGAATCACCCTTTTAGTGATGTAGGACATGATAGTCTAGAGAAGATGAAATTGATTAACTGAGGACTGTGGGGCAGATGGATATGTTTCTTCCATCTTGCTCACATCAATTCTTTTATCTCCAAGTACCCTATGACCAGAAATGAACGTGCAGCAAGAGCACAACTTGACCACGCGAGCACAGCAGCAAGCAAAACTCGAGTGAACCAGAAGGTTGGAACACAGGAACATGATGTAAATTATTTCCATAGTGTTCAGGAAAAATAAAGGAGCTTTGAAAAGCTGCCAGAAGAGCTCAGAAAGTGCGGTATAAATACCTCTGTCCTCACTGCAAGGTTAACACGGGAATGACAGGAATACAATATGCATGTCAGGGAATAAATCGTCCTTGTCTAACAGAATTTTTCTGAAGCTTTGCTGGAGTACTTCAGAAGATAATGCAATCCCAACAGAGTGGATGTGTACACATGCTACCGGGGGAAAATAACCACGGCGTTCCACTTAGCATTTGCCCTGTTCATTCATTTAGACTCCTGCAACTGCAGAGATGCCACAAACGTCGGGGTTTCCTTGTTGGGTTGGCATTGTCAAGGTGCTGGAACGAGTCCAGAGAAGAGCGACTAGAATGGTCAGGGGGCTGGCAGGTCAGCCCTACGAGGAGAGGCTGATGGAGCTGGGGCTGTTTAGCCTGGAGAAGAGGAGGCTCAGGGGTGACCTTATCGCTGTCGATAACTACCTAAAAGGGGGTTGGAGTCAGGAGGGGGTCGGTCTGTTCTCCCTGGACACTGGAGACAGGACAAGGGGTCACAGTCTTCAGCTCCAGCAGGGGAAATTTAGGCTCGACCTTAGGAGAAGGTTTTTCACTGACAGAGTGATCTGGGTTTGGAACGGGCTGCCCACGGAGGTGGTTGGGTCGCCGTCCCTGGAGGTGTTCAGGGTCAGGCTGGATGCAGTGCTGAGTGGCATGAGCTAGATGGCAGATGTTAGGGTGACTGGGTTGGGTTTAGGTTGGACTGGATGATCTTTAATGTCTTTTCCAGCCCCATCAGCACTGTGAATTGTGGACTGTCGTTATAAATACAATTTTTCCCCGTACTGTTAGACACAGCAGTATCCGATTCCATATTTCATTTGACGGGCGTTCTAACACTTCTATTAAAGAGATTGCTATAGGTTTCTCTAAAAAAAAGGAAAGTTGTGTTTATTTTGAAAGCTTTTCCTTGTTCTGATAAGCTTTTTGTTTGTTTTGATTAGTTTATCTGTTTCTTTAGCGTATATTTATCTAGCTTAGCCCTTTGTTTGTTTAGCTTAGTTCTTGATAAATGTTTACCTTTTGTTCCAGCCTCTTGACTTATTCAGTTGAGTTGCTATTGACACAGTTGGCAGTTATTTACCTTTTTATCTGTCCTTCTAATTGGATGTAAGAGTTCTATGAATGGGCCATCCCACAGGTGGCTAAACCCTTACAAGAGCTCATGGAATGGTCGGTATCTTCCTGCAGTGTTTCTGCTGGTAAACCTCTTCTGTAAAGTTTATTAGCAGTTATTTAGTCACAGAAACTCTTTGGTTGTAGGACAGAAGAACAGTATCACTTGGAAAGGGAACTTAGTGCCTTTAATATGGGGGTAAGGTGAACCATGCACGGTGAAACACATCAAGGGTAAAGATGTAAAAGAGAGCAGAGGCTTGGAAAACAAAACATGGCCTTTTCTAAGTCCAAGAGATGAATATGGGAGGTGGAATCATGAGGGGGTATAATTTACACTGGTTCTGAACTTTCACGAAGTGCTACCTAAAAGAACTCGAGGGGGAAATTTGTTCAAGTTTATTTGAAATTCTATTACCAAAAATCCATTCTGGATTGACTGCAATCCAGAGGATGTTTTATTTTAAGTCTCGACTGGCCTGCAGTGCCCCCCCCAATGACAACTGACAAATGTCACAACACAGTGCAACAACGCTCTTTCATTAGGGGTCATCTGTGCTTGTGGACGTAACCGTAAATTACAAATGAGAATGCAATTACAAGTGCTCAGATAATATTCCTTCTCACATCAATCTCCTTTTGTCTCTGAGTCTACATTTTAGAACAAGTCCTAGGAGAGAGAAATTTTGCACGGTTTGAGCGGATGGTTTCCATTCCTAAAGAATGAAAACTAGACCCTGCCACGGCCGCTGTGGTAATCGTTGCAGACACTGGAGATGGTTTCAATTTTAAACACCTTTCAAGTAAAATTATGTCTCTAAATTTTTATTCTAATAGGTTTTTTATTTCCATTATAATAGCAATAGTAATTTTCATTATAACAGTAATAGTAATTTTGATTATAATAGCTACCTTTCTCAAACTTTGCATTTATAGAGCCGGTAGCTACATTTCAAGAACCTACTGGACTGGCATGTGGGAAATGTCAGGATCTTCTGAACAGCATGGTGAAGTTAATCAGGTTCTCCAAAATAAACCAAGATAAATTTTATCAAAAAATATATGGTTCTCAAACACAAAAGTTCCATCAAGCCTACATTTACCATTCCTTCCAGAAGTCTCCACAGAAAATGAGTTGACCTTCATTTGCTCCATGTCTGTCAAAGTCACAATTTCCTGCTGCAGAATCTAGTACTGGGGAATTGATTCATCTTAAAAAGTGTGATGAAGTCCTGAGCTTAGCTTTTAGTCAATCTTAATGTTGCCTGCTGTCACACGCGTCACCACGCAGAATTGAAATAGTTTTTGCCTTATAGATCATAAACTGATACCGAGTGGTGAGTTCAGATGCAGCTATTCATGCTGGCCATGCTCCATTCTTAGCACACCGCCCGTTTTTTTCTGTGATGCCTGGCATTGTTTATGCACAGTTGCTCATCTCTTTAACCAGGGGATCCTCTGACCGTGTGGGGATGTTTATCTTCTACAAATCTCCCTCATTTGGCTTCTGTGCACGCTTTACTTTTAAAATCTTCAGGACAAAGTCTGTAGCATTTAGTAAAGTCAGTAAAACACTGAAGATAGACACTTGTACTCTCCTTGCTCCCACATTTATGCTGGTTTAACTATTGAAACATGTTCAGGATTATTTATTATTATGGATATCAGCTCTGAAAAATTACATTCTGTAGGAAAATTCTGTGTATTTTTATCTTGATTACACAAACAGGGGGTTAGGTGCTTAATGTGATGTAGAAGGGGTTAGGTGTTTAATGTGATATAGAAGGGGTTAGGTGTTTAATGTGATATAGAAGGGGTTAAGTGTTTAATGTGATACAGAAGGGGTTAGGTGTTTAATGTGATGTAGAAGGGGTTAGGTGTTTAATGTGATATAGAAGGGGTTAGGTGTTTAATGTGATGTAGAAGGGGTTAGGTGTTTAATGTGATGTAGAAGGGGTTAGGTGTTTAATGTGATACAGAAGATCCCATACTCTGACCAGCTCCAATGTAAACGCTGTATTTCATCCAGTATTAAGGACAACTCATTTTACCATGAGTTGTTAGAAGGTTTCTTGTAGCTTAGTGATTTCTGACGTGTATGCACCAAGTCTGCATTATATTATTTCTATTCCCTAGGCACAGCTAATTACAAACACTAAAGCAATGTAGAATGAATGATTTCAGCTGAGATTATCTGCCTGGCCAAAGCAGCTACGTGTGAAAATACTGTAATGGTTTAGGGAGACCGACTAAATCAGTTTGGGTGGGTGCCTGTGTAATTCCAGCACAACCACCAGCTCTCACCGAGAGCTCAACAGGCAATGAAGCAACTTTGCTAGAAAGCCAAGAGTTTATTGAACCCATCCCCAAGAAGAATGAAAAAATCCCCAAATAAGTAAAAGAATCAAAAAGGTAAAACTGAAATTCCTTCACACACGCTGTGAGAAACGGGAGACAGCTAACGCATGGGGTTTGAGTTAGGTGGACATATCAAAAGTAAGCAGCAACATTTGCTAAAGGAAGCTGCAGATGAACCTTTTGCTCAAGGAGAGATTACCAATAGAGCTCAATGACCCGTGTGAAACTGACAGGCTGAGATGAGGGCTCGTTGTTGCTGCCTGAGAAGAAGAGGGGAAGTATTGATTCTGACCCAAAGACTGTTGCATGTGGAGGAGTTAGTGATCCACACAACAGATAACAGGTTTGGATTTCAGGCTGTGCTGTTCTGCACAAATCATCTGGCTGCAGAGTGGCTTCAGCCAGCTTCTTATGAAAGATAAACCTGCAGGTAGTTTCTACTTGGTAGAAGACACTACAAACGCTATGTGACGTCGCCTTTACCAAGAGGAGCAGCAAGCTCTTGTGAAAGCACATTGGGCAGAGAGTTCTCTTTCAATAAAATTCATATCTAAAATGAGTAAAAGGAGAGTTTCTTTGCACAGACAGAACGTGTGCAGCATGCTGTGGGAAAATCCATACCAGCTCTCTTCAGCAGTGTGTGTTTGGAGGATGCACATGACTGGGTGCAGTCAGTTCTTAAAACCACTCGACACAGTGATCAATGCTTGAGACACAGCCAATACAGAAGAAGCCTTCCAGCAAATGAGGCCAAAAGTAGCGTGGGGAATAGTCCTGGCCCCTGGCATGCCTACTGTACCACACACCACTGTAGTGAGGTGCCTGGAAGAAGAGTCTGAAACTCAAGGAGGACAACACACCAGAGCAGGGGACTGGTTCTGAGAACTCGGGTCAGGTAGCGCATCCTGAATGGAACCATTGGTTGTGAGAAAGGAACAGCTAGGTCTGAGCAGTCAGGATGTGGGATGGCCCACAGCCCATGGAAAACCCACACACCAGCTATAGGAATGCCAAGGAGGACCCACCTCCTGTGAGCAGGAAGGACAACAGGTTGCCATAGATAAAAGGACTGCTCAGGGGGTTTTACCATGTTTTGTCATGTAATACTGACTGGCAGGGAAAGAAGCTTAGCTGGTTTTGCCTTTAAACACTTCCACTCCATTTATTTCTGTGTCATGTTCTCATCTGAATCAAGGCAGATGAATAGAACCAATCTCTAGCATTGCAGTGCCATATTTGGGTGGGGAAACCAGCATCTTCATCAAAATCCAACTATTGTCAGAAAATTCTCTTATTTCGAGGAAGCTAAGGCAATATTAAAATAAGAAATGAGAGCTAAGAAGCTTGCTGCTGACAGTGTTTGTGTATAGCTCAGTCAAAAACAAATACAGTCAGAGAAAACAAACAAGCCAACAACCCCCCTTGGTGCTCTAAGAAAAAATCCATAAGCTGATCCACAAAAGGAAAGGGAAGCGTCGTGGCATTCTGCAATGTAAAGGCAGACAATTGATCGGGAAATGTGAGTTAAGAAACCCTCGGAAATTCAAAACCTTTACGGGAAAGGAACTAGGAAGGATTTTTCTCCAAGTGTAAACAGCCAGATGAGAGGTATTAACGTCTGAGTTAGCGTATTGATTTTGTCTGGGATAGAGTTGATGCTCTTCGTAGTAACTTGTACGGTGCTGTGTTAGGAAGGGGTTTTTCCCTGACAGAGTGATCCGGGTTTGGAACGGGCTGCCCACGGAGGGGGTCGGGTCACCGTCCCTGGAGGTGTTCAGGGTCAGGCTGGATGCAGTGCTGAGTGGCATGAGCTAGATGGCAGATGTTAGGGTGACTGGGTTGGGTTTAGGTTGGACTGGATGATCTGTAAGGTCTTTTCCAGCCTCATCTTTACTGTGATCCTGCGATACACTGAATAGCAGGAATTTAGAACAATAGACATATAAAAGTTAGACTAACCCCGAACACCTCCAGGGACGGCAACTCGACCACCTCGGTGGGCAGCCCGTTCCAATCACAGTTGCCATCCATTTGACAGAACTAGAGACCTAAACCTGGCTGTCATCCACATGCCTTAGACTGGACTCAACTCTGTTCACTTGGAAATTAAAGATAGATTTCATACAACCTGAACGTAGACTTTTACCACGGTGGGTGTTTATACCCGAATGCATCTCTTTTACTAGCGATTGAGATAAATCGAGCTTCTAAGGAGCAGTATATCTGACCTATTTTAAGGATTAAGTGAATTTTATTTTAAAAGAGCGCATTTCTTTTTAGTCAGGACAAAGGAAGCCTAGGGGAACTAGCCTGAATAGAGGGATATACATTATAGAAGTCTAAAATTAGTTGAATGAGCTCTGTCCTGTAGGGATGTAAGTCATCTTGTAAGGACAGAGCGACTGCATATATTACATAAAAATACTCGTACATAAACTGCTTCATGTGACTCATGAAGATGACACACAACTGCTTTTCAGTCGTCAGTGGCTGGGCATATTAACCTTGTGTCCTACAGAAGGTCACTCTCCCGAGGCAGCACTTAATGAAATCTCATTTTCTTCTGTGATGAACTTCATTATCTCTACAATCATGGTTCTAAGAAATACTTCTCCTTATTTAATCGCTGCCTACTACCTTGACACAGCTCTGTCTAGTACAATATTCAGCAGCTAACCTCCACAGAGCGATGGTTCCAGGTGAGTGTGTGTGATTTAACATGAGCAGCAATAGCAGCCCTGTGTCTTCAACCTCGGACAGGTTTCACATCCAAGGATATTAGAAACCTGGGAAGTTAATGCAACAGGAATTCTGACACTAAAGTTCTCCCTACCTTTTGCTCTCCTGTGAATATTGCATTCTTGTACTCTCTGCTAAATCCTGCCTTTTGAGGAGTCGTGGAGAGGGACCCTGAGTCATACTTTACCAGATCACGGTGTCTGGTCTCTTCTCCAGCAGTACAGACAGGGTACTTATAAACATGAACAAGTTTAGGGACTTTTTGATCTTGATGTTCTGTATCCTAAGCAAGCCACCAGATCACTTTCCAGTGGGAAAGGTAGCGATCAGACATCAGATGCAGGGGCATGCACGGGGTACCTGGAATGGTCTAATCCTTTAGGAGCACACATGGCTGCCTGAGCACATAAAGATTTGCATGAACACAGGCATCCAGGATGCCTGAAGTGTGAACACCTCCCAGCAGCTCTGAACAGTGGTCAAACCAAGATGCTATTTTAGTTTTTAATTGTCCTTGACATTAAAAGCAGAAGAAAGCATCGCGGCCTCATTTTGTTCCTATTTTATCTACGTGTTGCCGCTGAGTGAGATGTGGTGGCTTAACCTGGAGGAAAGGAGGTTGAGGGGAAACCTCACTGCTTTCTACAGCTGCCTGAAAGGAGGTTGTAGTGAGTGGGGATTTAGCCTGTTTTCCCAAGTAACACGTGGCAGAACAAGAGGCGATACCCCCAGACTGGGCCAGGAGAGGTCAAGCTTGGACAAGGGAAAAATCTCTTCACTGAAAGAGTTCTGCATGTAGTCATCACCCCTGGAGGGATGTGAAAGACAGAGCCCGAATGCTGAGGGTCATGGTTTAGTGTGAGGCAGCAGTGCTGGGTAAACACTTGAATTCAGTGATCTTAAAGCTACAGCGATTCAGGGATTCTAAGCTTTCAAAGGCTTTGTTTGAGAGATGGATGTGTGGTAAACAAGTTCGCTCTGTTTATGCTTTCCTCTCCCTTATTTAAACAAAATCTGAACACTTGCAAAGTTTTTAATCAAAGCAGCTTTGTTGCCCTGGGTCTGGAAATAAACCTGATGAGGCCTATGGAATAAATAGGAAGAGGTGACTGGTAACCAGCAGGGCTTCATCAGAGTCCAGCTAATGTGATGGTCTTTTCTGATGGCGTTACAGCACAAGTGGACAGGGGAAAAGCAACTGGCACCATCGAACTGAACTTGTTTAAAGGATTTGACACTGTCCTGCATGACATCCTGGTCACCAAACTGGAAAATCATGGGCTGGATGAACAGATCACTGGCTGGATAACGAATTGGCTGGATGGTTGCACTCAGAGAGCTGTGGGCAGTGGCTCCGAGTCCAAATGGAAGGTAGTGGCGAGTGGTATTCCTCACGGGTCACTACTGGGACCCGTGCTGGTTGACATCTTTGTCTGGAATTGTGCAATATACTCTCAATCTTGTGGAAAGATTGTGATTACCTTCTGAGAGGTAAAGATATCTCTGAAATGTACCATCCCTTCATTAAGCCATCAAGTGCTTTCATCTTTTGGGGAAGACACCACACAAGATAAGTTGGCTTTTTCTAATCATCTCCTCCAACAAATGGATGCTACAGTCAGACTGCAGCCAACAACTGAAACTACAGTCAAAAATGAGTTGTATAAACTCTCCTTTCAGTGTGGGGCAAAAAGCCTTTAATGAAGTAGAGTTATCAAGAAGAATAATGGAATCTAAACTGCACTAAATTGTGTGGAAATCAGCAGTGAATGGGGAACACAGAGCAGCACTGGAGAGGATCACAGTTCTCAGGCAGTAGAGTTCCTGCACTTGAAGTGATGAATAATTACACTCAATACAGAAGGCTGCAACTTACAGTTCAGGCAGCTTCTGCTGCTGGAAACAGATTAGTTTGGAAATGCAGGATTCATCTAAAAGTAAAAGAAAACTCCTGCTGTGTCAGTGCACCCTCAGGAAAATTAGAATACATAGTGTGTTCCTACGCGTGGTAGGAATAGGAAGCTGATTTTAGTGCTGGCCAGTGTGTGCAGAATGTGAGGGATGAGTAAACTTTAAGACTTTCAGATGTTTCTCTTCTTGATTTTCCTGGTCTGGGGTTGTTGGGGTTTTTTTATTGCATCTTCCTCCTTGCACAAAATGTATGTGAAGCAAAAGTGCTGTAGTGTTTGTGGATCCTTGCAGAACTGTTCTTGTGGGAGATACTGAGTTTTAGTTGTAGGAAAGTGCTGAATTGTTTGGCTTTTGTAAATATTCAAGGGAAATACGGAACAGGGAAGGACCTGGGGCTAGGACCTCAGCTGGAAAGCAGTTTATGAGCATGGAGGAAGAGAGAGCGGGGTCTGAAGCTGTATCAGGGGAGGGTTTGGTTGGATATTAGGAAGGTCTTCCTCACAGAAAGAGTGATCAGACACTGGAATGGGCTGCCCAGGGCAGTGCTGGAGTCTCCATCCCTGAAGGTTTTTAAAGGCAGACTGGATTTGGCCCTTAATGCCCTGATCTAACTGGTATGGTGATGTCAGAGCATAGGCTGGACTTGATGATCTCGGAGGGCTTTTCCTGCCTCAGTAATTCTGTGATCCTGTGATCTACCTTTCCCCCCCACAAGGATGGGGGGTTTTCATTCACAAACTATCTCAGTACCGACTGAACTAAACATTTAGACTCATGCAGTCAGATCAGCACACAGAATTAAGCATTCCTAGTGTATTCCTGCATTGCAGTTACTGTTAAATAGCAGTTTATGTGAAGCCAAACCTTTGTGTTTCTTAATTAATGCACTTGTCAGCGTGCTTTGTGTTGGAAATGCTTTCAGTTCAGGATGCAATGCAGCTGATAGAACTCATCAAGGCTGATAGTACTGCCAGTTTCTGCTTTTATTTCTTCATTAATTTTGCACATGCACATTTTATTCTGGTTTCATTAGCAATAGAGTCACTCTTTGGTACAGGTAGCCTGTTACAGATACACTCAGTGCTTCCTGAACAGGTGCAGAATTGGAGGCTGGACAAGTTAAAATCAAGAAAGCTGTGCAGTAACGAGCTTTTAAATAGCAATTAAGCAGGCACCATATGTCATGAGATGGCCTGCCTAAAGCAGGAGAAAGGAAATCTGCTTAAACAGATAATTCTTTTACTGACTTTTGAGGACAAGAACTGCCTGTTCAGATGGCATCGCGATGGCCTTTATTTAGTACCTAATATGATTGTAACTTGACAGAATCACAGAGCCACAAAATCACTTGATTGCATTCAAGGCCAGGGGAGATGGGGTGTTGCCCAGCCTGATCTAGTGAGAGGTGTCCCTGCCCATGGATCTAGCTGATCTCTAAGGTTCTTCCCAATCCAAACATCACTTAAACAATGGGATCAAATACATCCTCAGTAGATTTGAGAACGACACCAAGCTGGGCAGGTGTACTGATCTTCTTGGAGCCAGAAAGGCTCTGCAGAGGGTCCTGGACACAACTGAATTGATTTGTGGAGGTGCAATAAGGCAAAATGCTGGGTCCTGCATATGGGGTCACAACAGCACTCTTCACTGGTACAGGCTTGGAGGACACTGGCTGGAAAGCTGCTCAGCAGAGAGAGACCTAGTAACGTTGAATGACAGTCGGCTAAACATGAGCCAGCACTGTGCTCAGGTGGCCAAAAAGGCCAACAGCATCCTGGCTGGTATTAGCAATAGTGTGGCCAGCAGGAATGAGGTGATTGTAGTCCTGGTGGGGCCATAGCCTTGAGTACTATGTTCAGTTTTGGACCCCTCAATACAAGAAAGACGTACAGGTCCTGCGTCTCTAGGTTTTCTCACCAGAAACAGTGTCTGTGACGTAATGCGACCTCTGTTTTAAGCCAAACTAGCAAGAGCCAAGTCTATCCACCATTCACAGCTTAAAACTGTATTCCTGTCCCCTTATCCTGTAGGGATTGTATTCCCACACTGTTCAGGGGGAAACAATTGCTTCCTTAGATAGTATATGGTGTGAAAGCTTGTTAATTCTCTTCCCACTTTACATAAGAAAAAGAACGAACCTCTCTTTGTTGCCTTTATTTCAGAGGATGGAGAAGATGGGCACAAAAGGCACAAAAGACGCAAGAGAGGATGATTAAAGTCATGAAATGGCATTGTGCAAACCACTCCTGCATTCTAACCCTGTTTGTGCCATGTATTTTTAAGGGGGGAGCTGTAAATAAGTAATGAAGCCCATTTCTTGTCATGGCTGTTACTCATCACTTGTTTATCCCCAGCCTGGGATTCTGATCTGCAGGCTGGAATTGCAGAAGCACTGAGAACTCACGCTCGACTGCATTTCACAAAGCTTGGTTTGTGAATATATCTGACCTTGTACGAATGTCTGAGGCAAATGAAACACACGCTGTGGCTCGTTGGAATTAGTGCACACTGTCCATGCTGATGCATAAGGCTTCAGCTGCCCGCATGTCGATGTGTATGCTGCTCACAGATAGGGATCCCACGCATAACGTAGGGGCAATGAAGGTAAAAGCTGCTAAAGCAAGAAACTTTACAAGGTCTCTGTCTGCTGAGGAAAGCGTGTCTGGAATTTCTATTTTCAATTGAAGAAACATAGCATGGAACAAAACAAACCCCATTGTCAGTCAGAAGAGATCGTAGGGAAAGTGTAAGAAAAGTCTGAACCCGTGGTTGAGTGTGTTTCCTACATGATTTCTGTGCAGAAGAAAAACCAGTAAGAAATAAGATTTGAATTCTCAATAAATCACATTAAACTCATATTCCATAGTTACTCATTTAAACAAAAACCAAATCAAAACAAACACACCCCAAAAAATTTGCAAAGCCTTGGAGCTATGCTTTTTCACAGCTTTCCTGTAGCATGCTATTGCTGAACACAGATAATCTTTTAATGCTTGAAATGGATTTTAACCACAACCATGGATTTTTCTTCTTTGAGGAAGATGAATTTGTAGTTAGGATGAATCATTTGTAAGAGGTTTCCAACCCACCACACTTCTTTAATCTGATGACTAACTATATATTTCCATTGAGAAGAGAGGCTCATGTCAGTCACAGTCTCACAGTATCACAGTACTGATGAGGCTGGAAAAGACCTTCAACATCATCCAGTCCAACCTAAACCCAACCCAGTAACCCTAACATCTGCCATCTAGCTCATGCCACTCAGCACTGCATCCAGCCTGACCCTGAACACCTCCAGGGATGGTGACCCAACCACCTCTTTGTGCAGCCCGTTCCAAACCGGATCACTCTGTCAGTGAGAAACCTTTTCCTAATGTCAAGTCTAAACCTCCCCTGATGGAACTTGAGACTGTGACCCCTTGTCCTGTCTCCAGTGTCCAGGGAGAACAGACTGACCACTGCCTGACTCCAACCCCCTTTTAGGGAGTTAGAGACAGCGCTAAGGGCACCCCTGAGCCTCCTCTTCTCCAGGCTAAACAGCCCCAGCTCCATCAGCCTCTCCTCGCAGGGCTGACCTTCCAGCCCCCTGACCATTCCAGTCGAGCAGGTTCAGTGCCATGTGAAGCCCAGTGCAGTGACTGCCCTTTATTCTTTGAAACCCTTTTGTCTCTCCTGAATAAATTTGTCATCTAAAAGTAGAGATGGCCATTTCCATCTCTATACACACATCTTCCAGCCTTCTTCAGGGGGTTCAGCTCAGCCCTTCGGTCTCAGCATACAGGACATTGTGTAAGGCAGTGTGTGGGAATGCAGTGGAAATTGGTGTAAAACACTAATCGTGGGTGTTCGACACAGAGCTTTTATGTGTCTGATATTTTTTAGAAAGCCGGTGAAATTTCAAGGGTCACTGCTTCCTTTGCAGTGAGTTCTCTCTTATCTTACACGGTGATGTCCTAATGCCTATTTTTATGTTTTCTTTCTCCCTTTATTTTTTCTACAAAGTAAAAAATCACACTCCCACCCCCCTCCAAACTGATTACCTTTCAGCATCTTTAATTGCCTCCTTAAAAACCAGCTTGCCTTTCATGCCGGAGCTAGAGCTTCTCTATAAATCTATTACATCTTTCAGCCATAATCTTTTCCTTAACAGATCAACAGCACCCCATTCTAGAATAACTCTCTTTAAATACTTGTGTGATTTGGGCCTGGCGTGAAGAGAGAGCGTTAAAACCAAATTAATTTGCTCGTGGCTTAGCTTTGTAGGCAGAGGATTTCTCCAAATCTCTATCACGGGTTGACGCTGATCCCCGGATCCTGCCCTCAGAGCTGCTCTGCAGCAGGGTGAATTCTAACCTTCTCCGCGAGGGATGTGAGGGATACTGAATGTAAAACTGTGAATGATTTGCATATTACTGAGGTAAAATTTCTTTGCAAGGTAAGGACTGATAAAATATTCCAAGATAACATCGCATCCAGGCAGGTTGTTTCAACCTGACACCAATGTGTGAATTCAATTATCAATGATGATTCAATTATCCCTACTTAATGCCCTGTGTGTGTTAATTGTTTGATGCTTGCTCACAAATAAACACCACCTGAAAACCATACAGCTTCTCATTAGAGAGTCCAGGCTCTCATAGCAGCTCCTCTTCTATGAACTTTCACAGGCTGTTTGGAAACGGTGCTGCCATCGAGCTGTAGACAGCCAGGACCCTGTTGATCATTTGGACTGAGTGAAAGGCACAAAACCCTAACAGGCAATTGTCAGCACTCACAATTTCTTTGAAGTTTTTATTCCTTTAAATTAAATATTCCAAAGCTAAGGGTTTCAGCACTATTCAAGCTGCATTCAAGCAATTAGTTTGCTATGACAGTTCATGAAACAACGGCCTAAGAGAGTCGGGGTGGGCTCCCAGTCCAAAGATAACGTTCACAGCATCACAGGCTGTGCATTCTGTGGTTTCACTGCCAACTTTTCACGCAGCCAGACTGCTGTCCATGAGGATTGGGCCAAAGTCCTTGTATCGATAGGCACCGTGTTTCTCAAGCGTGACGTGTCCCAGTGGCCGTTGCATCCATGAGATTGGGAATCTTTGCAGTTCAGAAAAGAGCTGTCACTGAGTTTGCCTTCGCTCTTGATAGAAAGCCTGAGGCTTTAAGATGGTAGAATAATTCCCTTCAGCCAACGCTTCTGCTCACAACCAAGTGTAGTATTTAGGACTGCTTTTGATTTATCAGAAATTAATAGAACACAGGCCTGTTTCAAAACAGTTATATTTCTTTTGAACACAAAATTAAGTGATCAAATAAGAAAGGAGAAAGGGGAATATTCTTTAAAAAATTCTGGGATTAATTCCCTCTTTCAAGAATGGCAGAGAAAATGTTTACTCTAAATTGTACTTCTACCTGAAGCATTAGCCTGGACTGCTGAGGCCCCAGAGGAAGGCAAGAGAGGAGCCTGCCTTGGTTGGTGAGGAGTGGGTTAGGGAAAAGTGAGCAAAGTGAATGGACATAAATCCATGGGCCCTGATGGGATGCACCCACACGTGCTAAGGGAGATGGTGGAAGTCATTGCTCAGCCACTCTCCATCATCCTTCCTAAGTCATGGGAGGTTAGCAAATGTCACTGCAATCTTCAGGAAGGGTAAGAAGGAGGACCCAGGGAACCCTAGGCTGGTCAGCCTCACCTCCATCCCAGGAAAGGGGATGGAGCAGTTTGTCCTGGATGCTGTCTGTAGGAACATTAGGGGCAAGAGAGAAAGCAAAATAAAAACAGCAGGTGACAAATAATTTAAAGGAGGTTGTATCCTCAAGCAATACAGCCTGAATTTTGTTAATTTCATAGTATGATCATCCCTTCTTGGACGTAATGCATGTATTTGTTTCTTGTTTGCTATTACTCTGTAGTATCCACTGAACAGAACCAGCCAAACCTCCAGCTCCAGGCAGTGTCTTGTATCTCCCTGAATACTCTCATTTCCCCACATTAAGAGTAACTGCCATCCAGGGAAAACCCCCTGTTGAATGAAATTGCAGTGAAGAGCTCTCCTGCCTTCCACTTCCTTCATGAACTACATCAAATATTACGGCTTTGCAGTAGCCATGGTGATTCTTGAAGTGATGCAGGAGTGTATAATTGAGTGTCATCTTGGTATTGCTTAACCTCAAGAGCTGTAAGGGAAGGATGAAATGTAAAGACATCAGACCATGACACATCTACGCAGAGAATGGCTCACAAGCCCACCTGTAATGTTAAGGCAGCGTGGGTTGGGTTGGGGGTTTATTAGTTCATGTGATTGATTCAAAGAGCTCTATTTCAGAAGCACAGGCAACCTTAAATAAAGGAAAAGTAATGTGAATAATAATCTACGAGCTGGTCAGAGGAATGCAACCCTCCCATTCTCAACTAGGTTTTGTATATATGTATACACACACACCCCCCCAGAAGTTTCTGAAGCTACTGTTCTTAGTTACCCATCTGATTGAGGAGCTGTACAGTAGCTGTTGATATCCAGACACATAAAAGACATCTGAGTTGCTTTCAATGTATTCATTAATTATCTCCCCTAATGAGGTGTTTATATCTTAGCTCATCTCTTTTATTATCATCACATCTCCTTTTATTAGTTGCTTCTTTAAGTTAGACAAAAAAGTTCATTATTTTTATTAAGACCTTCTCCTTACCTGTGATGACTCACTCTGAATAGCCTGCTGGTTATTAACCAGCAAGGAAAAGAAAATCTGTTAAAACTCCCCATTTTTCTAGAGGACAGACATTAAGCAAGAATTTTGCCCAAGAGAAACCCTTACCCCAACGAGGAAAACTCCTTACACTTTATTTTCTGTGGCTGTTTACCACTGATTAGTATTTCCTAAGAGTAAATGGAACTGCATTTTAATCAGAGAGCAGTGAATATTTTAATAAGAATGAGTTACTAATGACATAAAACTGCTAAGGATTTCAAATCATTAAAATATATTTAATATTAAAATACTTTCTTTTTAAGAAAATACATTAAGAAAGGGAATTCCAAGTTTGCAGAGTGCAGTGCAGAGACACTGGAAAACGGTTACGAAACCATCTGGTGGAATTAGGGCAAGGCCTTGTGGCCTGACTCCCAGTGTTATGATGATAAATTCAAGGGAAGTGCTGGAATTACTCCTCTTTTGGAACTGGAAATAAACCTGCATGTCTGACACCTATTTGCAGAGCGCAAGACTGGTGCAATCAATTCTGCTAGCGTTACAGTGCTAATCTGTGGCTTCTGTATTGAAAACACTTTACAGAACACAATCATTTTCCGTGATATTCACATCCCAGGATAATTAAGGTACTAATTTAAGACATTCAGCTAAACATAACAGCTTAATTTGGTAGAGTTTGTTCATGGGACTTAATTATGTTGACACAGAGGATGTTGTTTATTTGGCAACTAGTATGGGAGACCTTGCAGTGAAAAGCGTTGGCTGCATCTCTGAAGAGTGGGTCTCTACCATGCCTTTGCTGTCTGAATTGGTAGTATTTAAAACTACTCAAATATATTCAGAACAGTTTGGGTTTACTGCTGTATTGGTTACCAACCATCTTAAATCACCTAGTATCAAAACTGAGTACTTGAGACTCACAGCCTGTCCTTTGCAAGGGAATGTTGGAGATACGAGGACTCCGCGTGTGTAATAATCAAAGAACCATTCAAGACAAATCCAATAAAAGCTTAATTATCATGATCATTGTTAGGGAAAACTGCTCTCTGCTGAGGATTGCTGGGACTCAACCTACATAAGGTTTCAGAAATAATAAAGAAAAACTAATGAACATCAACGAGGTGAGGAAAATCAATCATTTCAACCTTAAGAAAATCAGATATCAGTTTCAGGAATGGAGCCCTTAAGTAGGTTGCTAATTGCTGCACCACTAAGAGGGCATGAAGCAGTAAATAAAGTGCCCGTATGACATGGCTCTTGATGCCTGTGGGAGGGGACAAGCTATTACATTAACTCAGAAGCAGGCAGTGGGGAAACCATCACAGATCGTTAGCTTCTAGTTGAAAGGTATCTTCATTTAGTTAGGATGAATTTCTTGAGAGGCCTCTCAAGTCTTAATAATTTTATCACCACTGCCTGTACTTCTCTCTCAGTAGCAGTGGAGTAGGACCTGATAAATGTCTCAGACGCTGTCAGGGACTGGACCATCTATAATAATAATAAAAGCATCACTGAATCCTCAAAAAACCCCCTTAAAAATATATCTTAAATATTTCTGCAGTGTTTAGCTTCTAAGGTGAAACTCACATGGTTAATATAATCAAATATAGTTAACTTTGATTATATGGTTAATATAATCAAATATAGTTAACAACATGCAGTATAGTCCTATTAACTGATTAATATAGGATAGTCCTAACACCTATTAAACCACCAGTTTTAAAATGTGGGATGGTTTGGGGTTTTTTCTGATCAGATTAGCAGTAAAGTATTAGAAATGGTTTATTTTTAACCAAAATATTCTACATGAAGTTAGTGTATTGAAAGAGGCCATTCCTTCTGGAAGTGTCTCCAGACTTGTGATGCTTCCAGTGATACAGTGGTCCTATCAATATAAATATTAATATCATATTAATAATAAAATCTTACAACAACAAAAGGCAACAACAAAGAGATTTTCAAATAAGCAGATGAAGAGAAAAGCAACAAAGGGCAAACCAGCTGAAGTCAGGACATGAAAGGAAGACAGCTTTGATAAAGCATGCACTCTAAGCTAGCTAACAGCACTGGAAGGTGACTGCCATTCCCCTCCTCTGTTTCCTTTCTTTTCTGCAGTGCATGCAGCATCCATCCCAGTAATTCCAAGTAGTGCTCTTTTAAGATATTCAAAGAAAACAGGGCTGAACCATTTGCCCTTTACACTGTGTTTTAAAAGGCCAGCAAACAGTAGTGCTCTTCCCTTCGTTTTGTGGGAAGTGCAAGTAGTTTTTCAGTGGTACCGTTTTCCTCACGCTCCACTGAACCAAACCAAAACCAAAGCACCCGACCAGGACAAAATACTTTACAAGAATATTCTATATGCATACAGCTGCACACACACCGGGAATGAAGAGTTTAATGAAAAGGTGTTATGCTTGTGGGTTTAATTCCTAACAACAGTGACTTGCTGCCTTCCAGGGGCAGACAGCATGCAGGAAGGTATCACAGCTGTCCTGAGCATGCTTCCATCTGGCCATGAACTGCCTGCTCTAGCCAAGACCACCTCATACCTGACAGCGACCTCTGCCAGAATACCCATGGAGAAATAGGCAGCACCTACTGTCTACTCGCTGCCGGACCGATTAGGGTCCGTATGGTTGTTGTAATAAACTAAACGGGATCTGATGATGGCTCAAGCACGGTTTGCCCATTATGGTTTATTCTGGTCCTCTATGTGCTTTTGGATGTCATCAGTTAGCCTGCTTTCAGGCAGCACACCCAACCTCTCCATTTTTGAGGTGGTAAGGATCAGTTTCTTTTTCTGTCGTGCAGATGCCATCCAGCCAACTCCTTGCTCACCAAGCGGTCCACCCGTCAAATTCCTATCTCTCTTGTTTAGAGACAAGGATATTGCACAAAATGCACAGCTTCATGTTGATGGCATCCGCTGCTTTAGTATTTTGTTGTAATCACAATAGCAGTGTAAGATAATAATATCAAAATAATATAGAATCCAATAGCAGTTTATAATCATACCCTAGCACACAGTATAAACCCTCCCACCATCCAGATCATTAAAAGTGAGAGAAAACCTTTCTGTGGAAGGCAGCCTGCCCTGACTGTGATATATCATGGGCTCAATTACAGAACAGCTTATGATCTTACTTGTAGAGAGCTGCAGTCAGAAAACATTAATTGGAGGACGACTGTAACGAAGATGGATTAGTTAGAACATATAGGCAGACGTAGCCAGAGGCAGCCTTGCATGAAGAATAATTATTGTCTTCTGAAAGTCCTCTCGTATACAAATGCCTTGCAATTTCTCTCTGGGATTACTTGAGTCTGTGGTCCCCAGGCCAGCAAGATTTTGCTATTTCCTTATCGTTAAATCTGAGCACCGTCAGGTCATTATTGTTATTTATTCTGAATGCACTAACACAGACAGGGATGAAGACATTTTTACTCTGAATGGAGCAACACAAAGCTACCCGGTTATCGTTTGCTACGTTAATGTCTTTCACTTTAATTCTCTTGGTAATTAACAGTGATTCTGCAGCAGAGAAGGGGAGGATAATCAAATTGACTACAGCATTCGGCGCAATGGGAATTTTATTTGTTTCAGCAAACATTAGAAAAATTAAATCAAAGCTTCATGGTGACACACAAGCCATTACTGAATTATCTCCCATCTGCTTTGGCTAAAGGGAATGAAAGAATAGGGCTAATAGTTTCTGTGAGGGCAACAAACTACAATCCTAGCCATTGCAATGCTGAAACAGCAGTGCTTAAGGATTCAGTCACTCCTGAGTTAATGATGTCCACAAAACTCTGCATCCTGTGACTGTGTGGCATCTCACACACACCCTCCCCCAACAGCATGACCCACGTCTCCTATACTCTGCTTCTGAGCTGATGATGCCCCTGGGTGTGGTGGATGTCTCCTGCTGAATATGGATTCTGGAGAACAGGTAACAGTGCAGCAGAATAGGGCTAACTGGAGCAATAAGCCCCAGAGCCCTTTGAATTCTCACATGGCAGCTGCCTGCACACCAGGGTCTCCCTTGGATAGGGAGATACTAAAAATGTCTTCACCCCTATTTGGGTCATTTCCCCTTGTCCTATCACTGGCCACTAGGGAGAACAGACCAGCCGCCACCTCTCTGCAACCTTTCTCCTTTCAAGTAGTTGTACAGAGCAAGAAGGTCTCCCCTCAATCTCCTCTCCTCCAGGCTAAACAGCCTCATTCATTCCTCATAAAACACCTGTTTCAAACTCTTTACTAGCTTGGTAGCCACTTCTGCAGCCTCTCCAGCACGTCACTGTCCCTCAAGCAGATCAATTAATAAAGGAGTTATCTTGCATCATAGCATATCCTTCCCACTGAGGAGTTAAAACATAAGAGGATCAGAAACATCCCCAGAAAAGGAGCAATAAAAGCCAAGGATGCTAAGACAACAAATGTTCATAACATGATTATGATATGATTATAAAATGGTTATAATATGATTATAAAATGGTTATAATACGATTGGCCTTTATTTTGATTGTCATTTGTTTCTTCCTTCTGTGAATTGTACCAAAAGCATCAGTCCTCTCTTCGATGAATCCTCACACGGCTACAAGTTGTTTCACACAAATTTAGCTTTCCCCTGCATTAAAGCTCTCGACATTCGGCAGCATTGTCTCTCTTAGCACCACGAGAGCGTTGTGCACTCACACTGAGCCTTACAAAGTTGCTCTGAAAGGTAAGATTTTAGGACAAGACTAAATAGACCCTACCTTTAAACACCATTCTGACGCAGTGCTCTTGTATTTTAACCTGTAACCCTTTGCCAAGGTGACAAAGGGTATCTGGTTTTGACAGTATTGTCTTAATTAACCATCTTGGGTAGAACAGTGCTGATAATTCAGGACTGCAATATGTGAGATCTAAATGTGCAGCCTGTGCAGGCAAAGGATGGGTTATTTACAAGATTCTGCTAGGGCAAGCTCTCATCTCATCAGGGACACATCAGAAAACTCAGCTGCTCAAGGAGAGAAAACCATGGGTAAATTGTTAGCGGCTGCAATCTTAAATTATGCATGATTGTTGACAGCTCATCGTGTGAACAAATGCTATGATGCTTCTTTATAGATTTCCATTTATTTCCTCAACCCCTAATTTATCCATTCTGCTTAGGGTGATACAGAGATCAAGTCGTGAAGTGTTTCAAGCTTCGGGGTTTTCTTCCTCTCATTTAGCTTTTTGGAAGCTGGGTGTTTATTTTGCCAGATTTTATAATCCTAGGCTCCTGTTGATGTACAAACACCACTCATGTTGTTATACACTCTCGTGTGTGTATCCCTCCACAGTCCCTCCCACTGGGAGTGATGGAGTAAAGGAGTGGGAAGTGAAAGCACGGAAGGGAGCATGGGGAATTGGAAATGAAAGGTGTTGTTTTCATTTCTGTCTTACAGACCTCTTTTCATGGAATTATAGAAACGCAGAATGCTTTGGTTGGGAAGAGTCACCAAAGGTCACCTAATCCAACCCCTCCTGATTTAAGCAGGGCCATCTGGATCAGGTTCCGTAGGGCCCTGTTCAACCTTGACCTTGAATATTTCCAAGGATAGGGTTTCTACCACTGCATTGGCCAACCGGTTCCAGTGTTTCAGTGACCTCATTGTACAAGAAATAGTCCTTAGATCTAATCTAAACCTACAGTCCTTTCGTTTAAAACCATCACCTCTTGTCCTGGTGCAACAAGCCCTCTCAAAAGACAGTCCCCATCTCTCTCACAAGCCCTCTTTATGTACTGGAAGGTTGCAGTAAGGTCTCACTGCAGCATTCCTGTCTTCTCCAGGCTGAACAGACAACTCTCTACTTTATCTGGAAATCCTTTTAATTCTCAGTAAGTTGTAGTTTTTCATGTCACCTTTGTTTCTTTCAAAACAAAGCCTGATGAGCCATCTCCCATTGTTTATCTCAAGCCCCGGGTATTTTCATCACATTTTCTATCCTCTATTCACTGAAGACCAGAAGTGAATGAGCAACAGGGGAGAAGTTTGGCTGTAGGCCATTCCTATCCCGGCATGTAGCAGGACTCTTTCAATCCACTGACATGATTCCTTCTGTCTGTTAACACTACTCTGCATTCAGCCGTGAAGAAATAGCCTGTGTTTGTGCTGAAAGGATCAGAACGCGCATGCTGCTTGGCTATTATGCTGGTTGAAAACTTCCTTTGAAAACCAAACTCTCCACGACTTCTTTTTGACAATGCTTTGAAAATAAATCCTCCTTACGGAAAATTCAGAGTTGAAGTTCCCATATATATCTATATATAAAATATATAAACATATACATATTTTAATATAAA
>VZRI01012353.1:73816-143175 GCA_013397515.1 Upupa epops
TAAATATATAATATATAATTTAAAATTAAAAATGATATTATAAAAATATATTATCAAATTATACATAACAATTATATATATTATATATACACAGACATATGTATATTCATATATACACATATGCCCCAAATTCTCTTATGAGAATAAAATCAAAGAATGCAGTCTGAGATGTTTATCTATGGATTTGTATAAGGAGATGAAGGCATCCCAACAATAGATTGTGGGATAAAAAGCCTGTTCTCTCCTGAGACCACCTCTACTCTCACAATCTATTCAGTTTTGTACACTTCTTCATTTTCTGAAGCAGAGAAGGTTTTTTCCAAGAGGGTTTTAGAAGTTATCTAAAATTTATGCACATGAAGCATTTTCCCTTTAATTCCACAGGATTTATTTAGCACTATCACTGGATTATTTAGTGCTATCACTGGATTATTTAGCACTATCACTGGATTATTTAGCACTATCACTGGGTTATTTAGCACTATCACTGGATTATTTAGCACTATCACTGGGTTATTTAGCACTATCACTGGATTATTTAGCGCTATCGCTGGATTATTTAGTGCTATCACTGGGTTATTTAGCACTATCACTGGATTATTTAGCACTATCACTGGATTATTTAGCGCTATCACTGGATTATTTAGCGCTATCGCTGGATTATTTAGCACTATCACTGATTTATTTCCGTTTATGTTCTCAAGCTGCTCACACCCTCAAAGTTCTTGACGTTCTTAACCAGCTTCCTCTATGAAGAAACTCTTGTTTTCCTGACCTCATTGAATCTTAAACTTTTCAGGGTAACGACTTCCTATCTCACAGGGCTGTTAGCGACTATTTAAAATTAATTGGAATTCAAATCCACACACCATGCATATAAAGGCACCACTGCCATCCTATAATCAAATGGCACACTGCACTATAATCAAAGACAGGCTCCCTTTAGATAGTTTATTTTAAATACCTTTTTTTTGACAATTAGTGTCTGCAGGGTGTATGCTAAGTCCTGTGTAATACCACAGCCATTAGAAGGACTTAAGCATACTGTGTCTCATGTGGGTATCAGCAACAGCAGCTAGATAAATAATAGAGCTAAATAAAAGCTTTCCAGTCCATTCCAATGCCATCACAGATACAAATGGAGTGAAATGAAAGCTTTCCAGTCTATTCCAGAGCCATCACAGACACACAGATCATGAGGGGTTGGAAGCGACTTCCAGGGGTCATCAAGTTCAACCTCAGTGCTCAAGCAGAATCATAAAACCTGAGACAGCTTACAGAGAAATGGGTCCAGACAAGTCTTAAACTTGACAAGTCCTCAGAGAAGTGGACTCCAGAAGGTCCCTGGACAGCCCATTCAGTAACCCTTACAGTCATTTTTTCTCACATCAAGATGGACTTCTTGTGCTCCACCCTACACCACTGGATTTGCCAAAGCTACTTAGAGGCATCGTAACAATCTTTTTAAAATGCCATGACAATACTGGTTTCGTTTGTGCTATTGCATTGCTAGGAAGTAGATTAGGTGATGGATAGACAGACAGACAGACAGACTGATTGATAGCCCGTAGTGAAACGTCAGGCTGATTAGGAAGCTCCATGTTAATACAGCGAGAAAAGGTCTAGCGTCTATACTCGAGCCTCCAGGGTACTGTGTTAACACAATTAGTATCCTCTTCACCACCATTATCACCCTTTTTATATTTTCAAATAATACTTCCTGTTTATTTTAGTAAATTTTAAGTTTGGTAGCAAAATCTACCTGGCATTACTGCCAAGTGGCATTGCAAACAATCAAGCGGCTATTATCATGGTACAAGAGTGCTTGATAACACAATCAAGAATCTCCATAATTCATGCTCCTCTTTTTATCCAGGATGATATCAGGATAATATGCAGCAGGTAGGTAAATTACAGGCATTATAGGAAATTATCTGTTCAAATCTTCATGCATATTTAAAAGATACAGATTATTCTGTTGACAAACCAAGCTCTGCATCACTAAGTCTTTCTTTTTTTGCATTCAATTTTTATCATCCTCTTGTTTCTATTTCTTCTATCCTCTAGCTTCTATTTCTTCTGCAGTTCCTACCACACACAAGAGAACACCTGCAATTAGCCTGGAAAGATCAGGTAATAAAGGCACTCACTTGACATTGGTGGATGTTGAAAGAGACTTCAGCATCATGTGGTAGCTGAAGCTGATGATACTGCGGGAGGTTTTATGGGTGCCTTTTCTGCTCAGGACTGATGTTTGTTGTGAGTGGGAATGGATACTGGAGACTGAGTTGGACTTTCTCTTCTAGGAAATACTTGTTTGTGGCAGAAATCCCTGTTTCAGCAGTGGCTGGTAGGGATTGCAGTCTTTTCTCATGGAGAGTGCCTTTAGCAGCTTATTTGCCAGTCTAGCAAAATTAGAGGCTTACAGGGTCTTTCAGCAGACAGGATTGCTAGGTGAAAGGATAAACTCTATGGAGGAATGAGGAGAGAGCATGCATGAGCATGGTCAGTGTTTTCATTTAGTGATACCCCGAGACGTCCGTTGACGAACCATTCTTGTCTAGACATGTAGAATGCTTCCCGTTATGGCAACGGAAGGACAAAATGTCCTTGGGCAAATGAATCTCTTTTAAAAGCAGTCACCTACAGTGGGGGATAAGTGTCATTTGGACACCTGCGTTAACTGAATGAGCTTCAATTTCAAGTACCCTAATCACTAGACTAGAATCAAGGTCTCTTTTTCTGTGATTTAATGCAAAGACTCCTACTTGGATGTTCAGAGTGGCAAATGAAAAGAGGATGGGCAATGATCGTCGGAATATACCACTGCTTGCTGATGAAGTCACACTTCTCAAATACAAGAGGAGCAAATTCTGTCTTTTGAAAGCAGCAGAAGAACTAGAATATAGGTCTAGCTAGGACAGCTTCGTGAACATCAGCTTTTACTGGGCTGGCAAACAGGATGTGCGTACCAAAACATTTGGGAATGCTTTCTAAGTGTTTCTTGAGCTTCATATAAGGTAGTGTGGGTATAGCTAGCCATACTCACGCTATCTTTTTGAGTTTGAAGTGCTTATTGAATTGTCAGTTCTGCCTGAAGAATTGCTTTTAAGAAGAAAAGGTCACAGGGAATATTATCACTGTGAAAACCTTGTTAGACGCAGCTGGTAAGTCATCCTGTGTGTTTCAGGCTCTTGTTTACACACTGAAACGGCTTGCATCTTCTACTGTTTGAAAAGTAATCTGGTTCTGATTCATACACAATGCTGTGTTTAATGCTTCTGTAATTGCAGGAGAAATCACAGTAGATGAAAAATTCAGAAGCACTGTTTGTAAAGTCGAGGTGATACAGCTTCAAAACTCTTCATGTACTGCTTTTCCACAATGAATGGGTTGTCCTGTAAAGCAGTAAATATCTTCAATGGGGAAAAATGCAATTCAAAACTCCTCACAAGTGCCCCAACAGAAGGCTGTCTCAAAACTTGTTTAACCCCTCTCACACACACTCTTCATCTTCACTTTGCTGCTTTATGTTTGACTGAGGTATTTGACTTACTGCTTGTCTTTGGATGTGTCTTACTCGCTTAATGGTGGAACACCCCAAAACTCTGCTCAGGAAGGAAAGCTAAGTGAGTCATCAGCTAAAACATGACAAAGGCAATTGTTTCTCATGGTATGGATGTTCATGCGTATCTGCTTGTCTTCATGGGGGTGCCTGTGTCGTGGAATGTGCTTTGAATGGGATATGGTCATGATGGATAGCTGTATCTGATTTTTCAGAGGCAGCAGTACAGTAATAGTGACTGCAATAATGCATAAAGGTAAAGCAATGCTAGCTTGTAAGTCTGTAGAAGTCAATGCATGAAGACTAGGTACTGCTCTGGCAGAAATGAATGAAGCACCACTGATTTTCTACATCAAAACCATTTCCAGAATGGGTTAGACACTTCTAATCAGACCGAACTCTGGACTGTAGTCCTATTCACATTAACCACCCGAATCAGAGAATCACCCCTGCTGAAAGACAAAAACCAAACCACACAGGTGCCTTTAGGTCTAGAGGATTTCAACTACATCAAATCAACCTCACCTCCACAAATGAACAGTGAATTGCTGCAAGCATAAGAAAGCAGTCCTTCCTGAAGGCTAACTGCAAATTAAAAGATGCCTATCAAAAAAAAACAAAGCTTCAGGCAAGTGGAAAATGCAATGAATTATAAATAAAGGAATTAATGCTGCAATTTTGTCTCATGCTTTAATTTCAAGGCACTACCTACAAATTGCACTGAAGATGCAACAGTAAAACTGAAGCTGTTTTAGTGTCTCTTTGCACCAGGAATTGAGATGAGGGCTTCTCTCGTAGCCTTCATTTAGTGTCATGTACAACCTAGTTCTGAGTGATGGTCCTTAGAGTCTGGAGCTTCCTGGAGCTGGTACAGCCTGTTACTTTCATACCTCAGGAACCACAGTGCTAACTGAACTTCATCTCAATGAACGATCATGTACAGCCCAATGCTCCCCTAGCAGATAATCTTCTTTGAAATGCTCCTTTAGCAGCATCTTTGGAGAGAGATATATGTATGTGCCATAATCTGTGGAAGTATATGAAGACTTCAAAGTTGTGAAGTTCCTAACTGATGAACATCTTTTCACTGATGTGTAGCAGACAGGGTCAAGAAATTAAGGCTTCTATTGCCTTTTGTGGTCTCTATTTCCATTCAGATAATGCTGCAACACAGATAAGACTGCTCATGGCCATTGCTGTAACTTTTGCTTCAGGAAGCAAACTTTTCCCTGCTCTCCACTTATATTTATACCCCTCTGTTTCAGGATAAGCACTCAAGTGTGCGTTATCACTACCATGTGCTCAATTGATCTCCGAAGTATCCTGAAACAATGGCTTCACAAATCAAGCTTAAGCAGGCTCAGGCTCTGGCTGCTGTTCTTCTGCAATCCATTCCAAATGATTCACACCACCTGTGGCACTCCTAATTCACAGCAGCAGACAATTATATCCCTTGGATACCCATTATGGGTAATTATTCCCATGACAGACTATTAGATCTGGGTTGTGAGCGTCTCAGCTGCTAACTTTTTTGTGCTTTTATTTTAATTCCCATGCCTCCATCGAGAGGCGTGACTGGGGAACATGTCAAAGCCTTACATTCATGCTATGCTCACCTCAAGGAAAGGTAGATCAGATTAATTATTTAAGCATGAGATTAAAGAAGATTGTACATGTTTGCCATTATAAGATTATTTAATTCTTGTAGCACGGAGGCCATACAGACAGCTCTATCAAAAATGGAACACAAGGTGGTTTTCAGTACATTAGAGAGCACAGAAAAGAAAACATGGGACAAGCAGGAGCAATATTTACACATGATTCGGATATATAGTTGGAGTTTCATTAACAAGGCTAAATCAGGTGATGGCTTTGTGTTGTCTCATCCGAAGTGTGAGGAGAACACCAGGCCATTATTGACTAAGTAAAGCCCTTAGCTATTAGTTGTTGCTCATCCTCCTTCAGAGGAGAGGGACAGATGAGGTCAGCTGATAAGAACTGCAGTCTTCTTTCACGTCATCTATCGAACTCGTGAAATCCCGAAAGCATTTCACAAATGTTGTTGAGATGTGCAATGTACCAGAAAGACATGGTAAACTAGGGCTCCTTTTAGCCTAAACTCAACCTCAGCTTCATGCTCTAGCAAAAATCTACCTGACATCTGTGATAGCAAAGCGAGACAACGCTCAAAAACTTCAGAAAAGAACAGAACAAACCCAAATCCCATTACCGTGGACTAAACACGTTACGTGAAGAATCTAGACATGCTGAACAGGATTTGACTCTGGTGCAAATGCAATCTGATTTCACCACCATTTCTCATGTGCTGATGGCTCTCTCAGCGAGACTGATGTGGTGGATACAAACAGGATTTGAACAGAGGGTGTGTGCACTGTAGGCTTGTTCTGCGTATCAGATAGCGTGGAAATTGGAATCAAGGCTATGACATCTTGCATCCAATAGCCTGGACATTAATCCTGGACATTAATCAGTCTCCCAGAGCATTTCTCCCATCATTATATTCTTCGGTCAGCAAAAACACAGCATAGCTTCTCTGAAGAATAAGTGGTTGCATGCCATACATTCAGACTGGGAAACAGCATTGCTTTGATGGAACAGTGTTTCTGAGCTTCTCAAAGCAGAACTTAATTCCTCATCCTCCTTTGAGAGGTAACTGGGCCGTGGAAAATGAAGTTATCTGTCACAAGCGAGGACTGTCCAAGTCACATTGTCCTGAGGAATTCACTCCTGAAACTGATTGTGCTTAATGAGAAGTCTATCAAAACACGTAGTACTTGTGTTTTACGAGTGTGAAGACAAGGATATTGAATAGTCTTTTATAGAAGTCAACAATATTTATTAGAAATCAGGGATAGATTTATACCAACATGTTCTATTAGGTTTAAACCTGAGTATCTTTCATGAAAAGAGCTACCTTGAGTGTCCAGCCCCCTGAACTGGAAGACAGGGATGGGGAGCAGCCTATAGCATCCAAGAGGAAGCAACCAGTGACCTCCTCTGCCAATTATATACACACAAGTCTATGAGGATCTACGAGGAAGCTGGCAGAAGTGATCACCAGGTCCCTTTCCCTCCTTTATTAGCAGTCTTGGACAACCAGGGAGCTCTCAGCAGATTTGAGATTAGCAAATGTGATGCCCACTGCAACAAGGGCTGTCGGGGGGATCCAGAGAATTCTATTCATTCCCTGAAACTGCTCACAGTGATGGGGAGCAGTGAGAGGGAAAGGGACTGAATTAGACATTAACCAACATTTTGGAATAGTTCCTTGGAGTAACCACTTTGCAAGGCAGGTTTCACACTTGAAATGGGAAGGACTTTTCTGAATGTGTGATGAAGACAAAGCAGTTGGCTTCCTCTCTTTGTGAGCACACGTGAATTCAGTATCGCTCGCTGAGGTCAGTCAGACCTAGAAGGTGTTTGGACACCAATGCTCCGCAGACAGGTTTTGCTCCTCTCACTTCATCCATCACAGGTCTATTGCTAACTTCTGGCAGTTTATCAGAGCACATCAGGTGTAGAAAGCATTTTCAGATTACTTAATGACTACATGTAAAGATTTTAAAGTTCAACAGCACCATCAGCACAGTCTGTTCTCAGAATACACTGTTAGAATAATAGCATTAAACTGCAAGGAGTGTTTCTTCTACGTGCTGACAGAGGACTCGGCATTTACTGTTCCAGCCCTGACAGATGTCCATGACTTCACTTTGCTCAGTGCAAAAGCTTATCTTTTATATTTAATTAAGAAGAATCACTAGACTATAATATCACCCCATCCCCAAAATTCTGGTCTTAATCTGGTGGTCCAAATGTCTTGCCCCGTTTATGGAAGACTGCTTTGCAGGCAACCCTAACTGACCTTTCTTATTATCACTACATTGCCACATCTTCACAGCGTTGGTCACTTGTGTTGGTAACCTCTTTTATTTCCTCTGGAAAGTCACGGCTGTAAGTGATGGACAAAACTCGGAGAGCGTGAGTTAACCGGCTTTGGAATTTCCAAAAGCAGCACCAGCTTCCTTTCGCACTCATTATTACTGACAGAAAGTCTTCTAGACTCCACTTCATTTCAGTTGTGCTTAGGGAAGACCTAAACAATGCCTTCTGTCAGTCATTGTCTGCAAACGCTGAAATAATTCTCCATCATGAGCAGTATTTCTTAAAAGAACCTTGCAGAGAGCGTTCATCTGATGTCAGTTACCAAGAAGGACCTCTCCAGTAGCTCGTAGCTGATGTGACTGCCGTTTTAATTGCATTCAGACCACGATGCTGTTCTCTGTGTCCCATAAAACAAAAGAATCTGACCAGCAGAAGATAAAAAGTTCTTCAAGGGCATCCAATTTATCACCCAGATGTTTGAACACTGCATAATTTCCATTTCAATGGGATTTATACCTTGAATACCTTGGAGTATTCAGATCTAGTTTGCATTTTTCAGAAGACTTGATTAAAACACAGAGAAAATTTCCTCTACAGTGTTTAGCAATTTTCCAGCACGCAGCGAAGCTGGCAAAATCTTCAGCCCTGATATTTATTTTCTCATGCTTGATTTCATCGTTGCTGTTCTCAGTATAAACAACTCTTATTCCTGCTTAGCATTCAGGTATTCAGCTGCTTCTTTGAATGCGATAGAATTTTCTGTATATAAATTAAAAGGTAAATTAAAGACATTTTCCTGTAGGCCTTGTGGTTGACACCAAAAGAGATGACCAAGCTTTTAGAGATGGTTTCAGGGAGCAGGGAGTCCGGAATGGAAATTCACTTTGCTGGCATTGTCACGTAGAGAGTTATCAGGCTCACATCCTTTCTAGGTTGTGTCTGAAATATGCTCTACAATATTTTACAGTTTGTCATTTATGGAAGATTTTTTTCCTTCAAAGAAGAGCTGCAACAGCAGTTTGTACAAAATACTCTCCTCTTCCAGAAAGCAATTGAAATTAAATTGTTTTGAATCTAAAGGACAAGTATGTATTCATGCACACTTATCTGCTATCTTTAGCAGTCTGTGATGCAGCCAAGATGCTCCCACCTCAGATAATGATCTCTGATAACATTAGAACATTGAGATTTATTAGAAAAAATGACTTTTTCTTCCATGATCTGAAGGCATTATGAATGGAAATGGATTTTCTGAAATGATTCAAGATCCAGGTTAGGCTGCGGATGTAAGAAACCGGTGTGCGCTGCTTTCAAATGCAATTGCACCCTCTCTGCTGCTTATGAGCTGATAAACCAGATTGTCTGCAAATTACTTGGTGAAAGAATGCTTCGGTCAGATGTCTGTAGTGTGCCAAACAGTCTCTGTCGTAGAGCAACGAGACTGGGGAAGGCACTGGAAGGGAAGTCTGATGAGGACAGGCTGAGGGAGCTGCAATTATTTAGCCTAGAGAAGAAGAGACTCAGGGTGAACCTTCCTCTCTGCAACTCCCCGAAGCGAGGTTGTAGTCAGGTGGGGGTCAGGTTCTTCTCCGAGCAACTAGCAAGAGGGCAGGGCCCGAAGCTGCATCTCACAGAAAGGGTGATCAGACCATGGAATAGACTGCCCAGGGCTGTGGCGAGTGAAGTCATCATCCCTGGAAGTGTTTAAGGACAGACTGGCTGTGGCCCTTAGTGCCCTGGTCTGGCTGCTGTGGTGATGTTGGGTCACGGGCTGGGCTTGATCAACTCAGAAGTCTTTTGCAGCCTCAGTAACTCTGTGATGCTGTAGCATTATGCAATAAGTGGATGCTTTTGAGATAAGTGTGTGAAACAAGCACGCAAGCATCTCAGATGACAGATGGCTATATATGTATGATCTCGTAATGCCCTCATGCTGTCGTTGCTGTCACTGCTGGCACTGCTTCTTAGCAATTCCCCAGAATCACAGTAAGAGTCATTCATGCTTGGTATTCCGAGTGATATTTGTTCAGTGTGCAAGAGAAATTCTTTTATACCCAGACTTTTTATATCTGTGGTGCCTTGCGACGGCTTAGAGACCTCTTAATGGACTTCATGATCAGGTCACACTGGGAAAATCCTCGATCAAGTCTCTCAGCTCTGCATCTCTACGTCTTTCCAATGCTTCAAGGGTTGGTGACTCCACCGCCTCCCTGGGTTGCCTGTTTCAGTGTCTGATAACCCTTTCAGCAAAGAAATCACAGTCCAAAGGCACCCTGGTGGATTCAGAGGACAGAGAACCTTGGCCTTTCTTTACTTTATCACACTATTTCAAAACACAGAGCAATCCTGCACCAACACTCAAAAATAAAAGAGTTAAGAAATGTTATTTACAGAACTGTAGGTGAAACTCTCTCTGTTCTGAACTCTCTCTGACTAGGTCTGTCTTCCACAGGTTTTGTTCCTTCTGTTTTGAACTCATATAGCATGCTAGGACTTTTCTGTGAAGCTGTCAGCAAAGCAGTACTCCTTCTTCAAAGTAGTGTCTTTCAGAACTAGGCTGCATCTCTGCTTTCTATTTACATCTGTGAGTTTTCTCAATGCCACTAACAGGAAAAGAAGCTGGAAAGAATATAACTTTCATTGAAAAACCAGGGTATCTATTAGGTGTGTGTTGATTTTACTGTAAGATGCTGACAAGGTAACATCCAGCTTGCAATTTCTCCTGCTGTACAAATAAAAGCCTGAATTGAAAGTTCTTAAATACTTCTGATATTTCTTTTAGAATTAAACTTGCCTTGTGTTAGAACTAGGCAACATACTGAGAGCATCCTGCTTTGCTGCAGAAAGCACCGCTGCATTTAAAGTTTATTAACCCCAATACAAATTACGCCCAGAAAGCCCCCAGGTTTGCTGTGGGTCCGATGGAAACCATTCAGATGCTCTGGACGAATGTCAGAAGGTTATATCAAACTGGTCAGACACCTTTAATGCTTCTCATAGAATAGTCTGGGTATATAAAGAGAACACAGGCTTTTCCAGCAGGCGTGAACCTCTTTTATTTATGCTTTGAGCAGATGCAGTTTAGTCTGCTCACACTTCCAGTAGGCTAGGTGCTGCTGAGTGAGCACGGTACCCGCAGCCTTGGGCATGAGCTAGCGGCACTGCAGTTGAGCCAACCCGTGCTGCAAGCAAAGATGATCAAGGGAGATTTGGAAAGCTACATTAATGGGGATTCTGGCTGATTTAAACCATGAGCAGACATACTGAGACAGCATTTGTTAACATTTTAGAGGGTTAACGTCTGTCATCAATTCTACTGCTAGAGAGCAGAAAGATTTCTGTGCCGGGGTGACATTAAAGCAGTTTGCTATTTAGTTTGTTTACCCCAGAAAGGGGTAACGTGAAAACGGGTAGCTAATCAAATGTGATTAGAACTGTAATGATGTGGTTATACATCATACATCATTCTGCAGGTCCTACAGACTGTACACAGCTTTACATCAACAAATGGAGACCGGAATTAAGCATACTGCTCATATTTTGAGGTCAAGCTTTAGGCTGGTAATTAATCAAACACTGAGAGCTAAATTTCAGTCTGTTCACTGCACTTGCTCATTAATGTTTTTTCCATTTTAAAAACCTTGAATATTTTCATGGGGATGCTTCGTGCAGAAGTGTGCTCGCCCTAAGTCACAACACAGCACTGGAAGGGGCTGCCCAGGGGGGCTGTGGAGTCTCCTTCTCTGCAGACGTTCCAGACCCACCTGGCTCTGTTCCTGTGCCACTGGGTCTGGGGGATCCTGCTGTGGCAGGGGGGTTGGACTGGGTGATCCTTCCAGGTCCCTTCCCATCCCTAAGGATTCTTTGATTCTATGATTCACATGTTATGTCCAGGAAGCATGCAGTTAGTTACAACTCACTGCACACTGCTTTCAGAACCACATTATATCCTTCTCCCACGAGATCTTCAAAAGCAACCCATTCATAAGGAAATTGTTTAAATGGTTCTAACTTTCTGAACAGGAAAAACTTCTTTGGATGAATTCTGTTGGGATAAAAGAGTCTGAAAATTCAGGGAGTAATAGTTGTTCTAAAATCCACACAATTAAAGGTGTCTATTTCTGTGCATCCGAATGTCACTCCAATGTGGAACAGAATCACTTCTACACAGAGAGCATCACCCTCTTAAAAATGTATTTTCATTAGGGAAAACCATGAAAGTGCCATACAGAGAGAGAGGGATAATCTGGATTAGGTTACAATTCTAGCCAGCCGTTCCACCAACAGAAAGAAAGCCTCTACGCATCACTTGGGCATGCTTTGTACCAGGATGCCTAGATGGCATCTGACTGATTCTCTGTCAGTTCCCAATGTTTTGCCTTCCTCCTCGAGGTTTTTTTTTTACAGGGTGGCTATGAAAACGTAGAAACCAGAACTAGAAACTCAAAAAGCATCTTTGTAACTGGCACGATGCCACGACAACATATGGAGATGCAGAGCATACTGCAGTATTCCACAAACAATTAGAAGAAGTCTTATGGCACGTACAATTCAGCACCCTTCTGCTTTTAAGAGGCCGTTTTAGGTCTATGCTCTAAAAGTTTAAACTACTAATTATCCAAATTAATTGCTGCAAGAGTATAGAGAGGTTTTGCAAGTTTAAATCTCTCTCTGTTGAGATTTCAACTAGTATAGTATGCATATAGAGATACAGCTCAATCCCGTCGTGGTATTGGTCTCAATCTCCAAGCTGTATTACCTTCTTGAAGGTTTTCACATGAAAAGGCTTCATAGTAAAATTAAGTGGATAAATTTCCTCTTAGTTTTCCAGGAAGGTTTAGAAATTCCTATTAGAAAGGGCTGTCAGGCACTGGAACAGCCTGCCCAGGGAGGGGGTTCAGTCCCCATCCCTGTAGGTGTTGAAGAGAAGGGTAGATGTTGCACTAGGGGACAAGGCTTAGTGGTGCTGATAGGACTAGGAAAGGGTTGGACTTGGTGATCTTGAAGGTCACTTCCAGCCAGAACTGTTCTACAATTCTATGATTCTATCATTACGAAAGCCCCACGGCTTTTACTCTTTCTCTGAGCTAAATTAATTTCCTCTTCTCTGGCTCCATGCATGTAAATGAAACACCCTGCCTGGGGATACTTTTCGTTTAGAATGTAAAGCTCCAGTGCTTTTTAAGTCAGTGTTATATTAGCAGCAATCCTGACAGAAACAGACGTGGATCCCAGCGCGATGCCCAAGCATCTCCTTCCTTTCTGAAATTATGCAAATGTTCACATGTCAGTAAAGAGTAAACACATCCTGTATAACAATATATTCTGCTACAGATACCCAACATTTTGGATGGTATTAATGCCAATTAAGTAGGCTTGTATTTGGGAATAACCATAACTAACTAATTAATTACAAAGTGTTATTAAACCCTGATGGAAGAGAGAATTAAATAATCATTCAGGCTTCTATTTTTGACACTAAAATAATGTATTGACCTGTGTTTTTTCTGAATACTAAGCTCTAGAGTTTAGTGCCACTTAGCCAACAAACCGGTTTGAAATAGACATTACCACTGTTATGGCTTTGTTTTCATTTCACAGTTGTACAAGGCAACCTAATCCATCTCATATGTTTCTGTTAAACACATTTCTTTAAGAAAATACTCTTTTCAGATAAATTAGAATACGTTTGTTCCATAAACATGGAAAGCTTCTAAGAATTCCAGTGGCCAGAGTACATTTATTGTTGGTACAACAAGTATCTTTCATTCACTTCACAAAATAGCAGACTCATTTTGGTTGGAAGAGACCTCTAACCATTGACCCAGCGCTCCGCCACTAACTCATGCCTCTCAGCCTACATCTATATCTTTTAAACACTTCCAGGGCTGGTGACTCCATCACCTCCCTGGGTAACCTGTTCCAGTACCTGATAACCCTTTCTGAAAAGAAATCTTATCTAATATCCAGTCTGAATGCACCCTGGTGGACTCAGTGCACAGAGAATCCTTAGCCTTCCTTTCACTTCATTATTTTAAAACACATGGCAGTCCTGCATCACACTTTAAAAATAGAAGAGTTATTTACAAAATTATAGGTTAAGAACTCTTTTACACAGATTTTTTTCCAGAATATATGTACACAGCGTATTGTGTGCAGCACACACCGCAATAACCTAGGGGCAGATCCTCACAGCAGATAGATAATACAGGTAGTATACTAGGAGTAGTCTGTCAGCTTAGGCAACACACAGGTCTTTGTTCAGTGGGCAAAGTTCACTACGTTTGGGACAGAGCTGTTGAAGTTGCTGGGTGCGTGGAGAGACCTGGGTGTGTGGAGAGTCAGTCACCCCACCAACACGCACCCTTACAGTGAAAGGCAGCAGTGTTTTATACCTTTTTTCATATATATTATCACTTCAAAGGGTGCCCTCCTATCAGCCTCCTCTTTTGTTCTCATCTGCACTTATTGGTGAGATAAGGAGGGAGACAATGTTCTTGGGCTAATCTTAATGAACAGTGATTAGCTCCCCATACATTGCACAAGGCTTTGCAGGTCTTAGATTGCTCAGCCTCCCCCCATCCTGTTCACCGTTTGTGCTGCTCAGTTTCACTGTTTACTCTGTTGTTCAATAGTTTTCCACAATGACAAGGGGGATACTCTTTTTACCTTGACACGACTCATAATCTAACATCTCTCACTGGGGACTTCAAATGAGGATGGGTAAAGACGAAATGCACACCTGTAAGAGGTAAGAAATAAGGCTTCATGAATAAATCTCAGTAAAAAAGTGATCACTGGCATGAATTCTCGCATCAGAGATGATGATATTGATCTGGAATGTTTTGAAAGTTATACTTGATTGTTGTAAGTATGTATTTATATCTTAGGTATAGGTATATATATAGGGGGGTTTATATCTTGAGTATATGTTATATATATATAGTTTTATATGTACTTATAGGTAGTTATATGGTTATTTATATATATATCTATTTCAGCTGTATATATAGTTAGCAATGTGCTAACAATACTCTCCAGTAACAAACCCACAGAGTACTTACTTTGTTGTAAGCCATTTCTAGAAAGTTTTCATTCTGCCATTTCTAGTAAAAACGTCAGTAAATTAAATAGCTCACAGACAGTTTGGGTATAATTAAGGACAGAGTTTTCATAAGATCTCAGTGAAGTAATCACTGCCAATGGGACTGCAGTGAAGAAATAATTCAGGGTTTTACCAAGTGATTATGATGTTGATGGCAGTTGTGATAACTGTTATTAAGCCTATGGCAGATTTAAGCCACAGGAGAGCCTGACATATGTGACAGCACGCCCAAATGTTATCCCTGGGGTGGGCTGCATTTGTCTCTAGTGCTTTAGGAAATATTGTGGTACGCAGGTTACAAACTGAGCAATCCCCAGCTGTGTTATACGCGTTCGTGTCTGAGCCTGTTACAGCTCTCCCATTGATGGTTGATAAAGCTGTGCGTGCTGCTGTTCTGCTGAAGTCATTAAATGGTCTCAGCGTTGTGCAGCGATACTGCTAATTGAGAAAAATGCCATTAACTGCATTTGATTTTCACTTCAGCACATCACAGTAGCAATTACAGCGGAACTCGTGTTCCTGCCTCTGGCACACGCCATTTCTCCAACTTCCAAGTTTGCTGTCATTTGATGCACTCCAATCTGTGTCATCATCATCTTAGATGTTACCCATAGGAACCAAAATTATGAGCAAGCATTTAGACAAGCCTTGTATCACCGTGAATTTTGACAGCAAGGCTGTCATTTGAGAATTTCATAAACGTATTTAAAGCATCACAGCAGAGGCTGAAAAACACCTCTGAGATTATCAAGTCTACCTTATGACCTGACATCACCCCATCAGCCAGACCAGGGCACTGAGTGCCACAGCCAGTCTGTTCTTAAACACCTCCAGGGATGGAGACTCCACCCTGGGCAGTCCGTTCCAGGGTCTGATGAGCCTTCCCATTAGGAAGGGCTTCCTAACACCAACCTAACCCTCCCTTGGCAGCTTCAGGCCCTGCCCTCTTGTCCTGTTGCTAGTTGCCTGGGAGAAGAGCCCGATCCCCACCTGACTGCAACCTCCCTACTGGCATGAAAATTCTTATCTGAAGTTTTACATCTGTATTTGGCCATGTTTTGCCCTGGGGTGCATTTTGCTCCAAGTGGCAATCAGTAGCCTTCTGACGTGTCTCTGCACGCTGATGAGATGCCCGTGTATCACCTTGGTACCTTCGCAGGGTTCTAAGGAAAGTGATCAGTGGCAAAGATGCACATTAAACCTGACTAATTCCTCTTCAGCGGAGTGCAGATAGGTCTAATGCCATCAGTTCCAGGATTATCACTGACACATCTGCTTGAGAGGAGAATTAGAAATCTTCTTTGAAGCACTTGCACACTGCAATTATAGTATTGGCCCAAATACTTCAATTCCTCACCGTCTATCTCAAGCTCATAATCACAGCACCAGCCCTAGAAGTGATTCATAAGCAAAGACGGTTGTTTTTGAGACCCAACACAGATAGGCTGAATTTCTGCTCTTCTAGCTCTGATAGAGGCTCTTTCTGTAGTCTTGGGTGAGCTATCTGATTACCTTGTTTTACATTTCCAGGAAAAATAAGAGACATTTTCTCTCCATTCTCCATGACAACAAAATGTTGAAGTAGTTTTTCACTATTGTAATGTTTCAGCTATATTTTTTATCCATGAGTACAATATAAGAACAGGACACACTAAACTAAGCATCCCTTGACTATATCATCATCAAAATGGTCTTGTAAGGTCTCTAAGTTTGTAATAATTGAAGAGGTTACCCTGATTTTACTACCCCAGTGTGGTGACTTTCATCTATATACACAGCTTTGTATTGCAAGCTCTCCAGGGAGATGATTGTATATTGAATTCTGTACTTACCATAACAGCAAATTTAAGGCAGGATGAAATAATTTTTAGGACTCAGAAGGGTAAAATTTGGATCTTGCAGAGTGTCTGTGAGTGGCTGCCAGCTCGATTTCACCCCCTTCATCACAACTCTCTGGGAACAGCCAGCCAGCCAGTTTTTAACCTGTGATTCACCAGTTTCTCCCCAAAAATGTTGTGGGAGACTGTCAAAAGCCTTCCCAAAGTCCACATAGCAAACATGCCCAGCTTTCCCCCCATCCAGAAGGCGAGTGGCATGGTCATAGAAAGAGATCAGGTTGGCTAAGCAAGCTCTCCCTTTCCTGAACCCACGCTGGCTGGCCCTGATCCCCTGGCCACCCCGCGATTGCCATGAGGGCTCACTGAGGACCATCCTCTCCATGATCTTTCCTGGTACCAAAGTCAGGCTGACAACCCCTTATTTTCCAGTGCAGCATCTCTTGGCTTTCGCATTCCAAATGCCCTTCTCTACCTTTGACTATTTCTCCTTTCTAGAAAAGGACTTTGGAAAACCACATGCCTTGAAACTATAGCGATTGTGCAAGGGGTGTGTTGTGTTCAGCGTTCACCGAGTTTCCTTTGCCCTTGTATCTGGTCACTCTCAGTTAGTTACCTGTGCTATGATGACAAGCACTGACTTGGTAAGCTGTGGTAGTGGGATTGCAGGGCTTCCCCTTCAGCTGTTTTACATCACTGCTCCCACCAGCAGCTGTCATCACTAGCTCTTTCCCCATTATCTCTGCAGTTTCTCACACAGATGATTGATGAATGCTCTATGTTTGTTCCTAGAGAAATCCCCAGAGCCAGACACCTGAGTTTCTGCTCAATTTACAGTGTCACAGCACTGATGAGGCTGGAAAAGACCTTAAAGATCATCCAGTCCAACCTAAAACCAACCCAGTAGCCCTAACATCTGATTGTCTCAGTATGGGCTTGCTTTGGCGATTGCTCTTCCTTGCTTACATGAGAAAGACTAATGATGTCTTAATTATTTTAACCATAGACAGTTACAACGACTTGTAATACCAAAACAAAAAGGAAGAAAACAAATAAACAAACCCCACTATCCCCAAAGACATAGAAATAACCCTAAGGATGGGGTTTTCTTGGCTGTTTTGTTGGGGGGTTAGCTTTGTTTAGTACCCTAGATCCTTCCAGGTCAGCCTTGTCGCTGTAGCTTTGCTGAATGGCAGACAAACTCCTGTCTTCCTCCTTTAAAATGAAGGGAATAGCTTGCTTTCCCCTTCCTTTCTTTCCTCTTCCTTGTTTTCCTCTTCCTTGCTTTCCTCTTCCTTTCTTCCCTCTTATTTAAAACAAACAAAATGCACTGTTTATGTTAAATATTGTGTTGTGATAACTTGGTGTATGTTGATGTCATTTAGCAATGCACAAAATGAAGATGCAAATGCAAGTAATTTAGCAAAATTAGCTTGATTTATAAAGGTTAATTGGGAAAAAAAATCCTTCCTTAAGCGTATTAGGGATGGAGGAAAGTTCACGTATGACATCACGAGACAGATGGGAAAAGAACACAGCAGATTGCTATTGTTTTATGATATGACATGGGGTAGGAAGGATTACATCAGCTGCTGGTTCATGTCAGCAAGTGATAATTAATTTAATACCCGGGTACTTCTAAGGAAAACTGGACTGGGGAATGTGCCACCATCCAGCAGCAAGGATGCATCTGCCCTTTGTGCCACAGCATACAGGGCAGGAGGCTTTTCTAGCCCTCAGCTAGAGACCTCCTCCTTTCACTGAAAGGGTAGAAGATCCTCACTTAATCCCTGGGAGTCTCCAGATCCCAGCTAACAGAGTAGCTGCTGCACATATGCTCACATGAAAAGAAAGAACTCCACACAGCAGTAAAATCAGCTCTCTAGTTCCAGAAAGGCAGCACTGCCAGATACTGAGCTTTGGCAAAAGGAAAGCTGCAAGAACTACTCCTTCTCTAGGACTTTAGCTCCTTGCCATGAGCCTTAAATGGTCTTAGATCTAGGCGTCAGATGTTTAGGGTGACTTGGTTGGTCTTAGACTGGACTGGGCGATCTTTAAGGTCTTTTCCAGCCTCGTCAGTACTGTGAGGCTGTGATAGCTAGTGAGGAAGAATTTCTTCTCTCAGAATTTTTGCCATGCTGGGGTTCACTGCCAGGATGCTCTAACCTTTTCAAAACTGCAAGAAGCCCCTATTTGCAAAAGGAAGATATCTAGGTGTGAAAAGCAATTGGAATGAGGCTCTTCAAAGATTAGGTCGAGCACTCAACAAGACACCAAATATCATCCCTGCAAAATTTGCAGTTGCCTCATGGAAAGCAAACCAGACAAATCTAGCTGTCCTACTCCAGTTTCTGGCTTGCACCTTCCATGGGAAAAGACCTTTAACCAGGTGCAGGAGAATAGGAAGCTGGCATTGTTCAGTAGTGTCTTCTTTCAGAAAGAAAGCAGAGCTCTGAATCCCCAGGAAGCTGCTTCAGTTTCTGCATTTCAGACTTAGATTTGATACAGGGGCATTGATACTAGAACTCAGCAAGCTGGCTGCTTTGAATACTAATGCATGTCCCTAAATCTGGTATATATGTGTATGTGGACACCTAAAACAGCACTGTAAGTTCAGGTTTGAGGACTCACATGAAAGCTGAACATCACAGTGCTGTCTATTGGGTCCCTTGTCTTTAGAAATGAGATCCTGGACTAGAGAGAAATAAGGGGAGTAGGTTCATAGAGGAGTACTGAAGTATGCCAGCTACATGCTGGTAAGTGTGCTAAAGTAATATATTCATTACCTCTGATCACAGCCTTTTCAGTGCTTTCTGTGCATGACAGCTCTTCTCCACATGCTTAGATCTTATCTAGTCAGAGCCCCACTACCTGCTCCCTACAAAGCCATCTCTAAACCCTGTTATCATACAGAGGGAGCAGGTCTGTTATAACTTTACATTGCTTATTTCATAGCAGCAACGCATCTGAAACCAGTACCATTACCACACCTTCCTTTTTCCTCCTCCCCTATGATCTGATGCTTGAAAAACGATTCTGTGAAACACAGACTGTGTTTGGAAGTTCAGGAGGACATTCACACCCACAAACAAAATCACCTGCCTCCCAGGAAGAGGGTAGGTTTGTGACGGAGGATTCAGCTGAAGTATCTACTAGATCCAGTCACTAGGACAACAAAATCTAAGGTGATTTTACTTGACCAGTTTAATAGCTCTAAAATCAAGCATTGCTTTGCACACAAACTTTTAAGGATTAGAAAAGTTAGACTGGGGAAAGGTGTTTTTTCTCCTTCACATGCTGCTAGATTTTGCTCATTGAACTCAGATTTGCTTTTGTACTGATCAAAGTACTACAGGTTTTCACTCATTATTATTAGTCTGAGGGAAGTGTGACCCACCAGCCTTGCCAGACCTCACAGCTCTGTTGTTCACACAGTGTACACCAGTCACCATGCTACTACTGCACGGGAACAGCCTCTTTGGGTGGGAAAGAAGTTCCTGTTAAATCAGTAAAAATCTCAGCTCTACAGGCAGTCTTGACATCAGATTGTCTTTGCCATTACAGACGCACTAGGACTGTCCACGGAAGTGAGATCCTCATCACTTTGGACACTGAGCCCAAAAATAATGCAATATAAATAATATAATATGATCAGAACAGCAAGTTACGAAAGTTTCTTGCTGTCCTGTGGACTGGATGAACTTTAAGGTCTTTTCCAGCCTCATCATCCCTGTGATGCTGTGTCTGTTGGATATCCTAAGTTGCAAACATCATGCTTGCCTTCATTTTTAATACAGCTAGTATCTTATCTCATTCTGACTGATAGGAGGCTGGATCACAGTTTGTGATCATAACAAATACCTTCTCAAGAGGTTTTTTTCCAAGTGCAGGTGGGAAGAGCAGGACACTTCCACTCTTCTGTTAGATCATTGCTGTTAGCAGTCCCACAAGTGTCACCTGTGTTTTAAACGAGAGGACAAGTGATTCATTTAATCTGAGCACACTGTGGACAGCTGGGGTGTTCCACAGACCCAATGGATGAAGAGTCAGTTAATAGCAGCTAATTGAAAACTGCCTTTTAAAACAGGAATGACTCTGTTAATTACCCTGCCTCTGTTGTAGAGGCAAACAAAGGGCCCTTCTCCTTGCTACTAGGCAGTGAATTCTAGGTGGTGAAAGCAATGCCCTTCCATTCCAGAGTGAACACCTCCCTCTTCTGAGACTTTCTGTGAAATGCAGGGCAATTGAAATTCTGGACACAGCGCAGGAAGCTGTTAGTGTTCTGTGCACATTCCATCCAGGAAAGATGGCTGGTGCTTCTTCTCCGTCTAGGAGGGATGGCATCACAATTTCCCTACTTGTTTCCCTTGGTGCATTTTGCCTCCCAAGGACCAGTGATGCCAACAGGAGCAGGGAGGTGATCGTTCCCCTCTACCCAGCTTTTGGGCTTGAGTCCTGTGTCCAGTTTTGGGCCCCTCACTGGGACTCAGGATGTAGCCTCCTTAAAGCTGAGTAGAGGGGAACCATCACCTCCCTGCTCCTGCTGGCCACACTCTTCCTGAGACAGACCAGGATACCACCAGCTGCCTGTTCCACCTGGGCACCCTGCTGAATCACTTTCCATTAACACTCCCAGACCCCTCCCCGCCTGGCTGCTCTCCAGTCACTGCTCCCCAAGCCTCTAGCAGCTGGGGATTGTTGTGGTCCAAGTGGCATCTGACCTTGTGATTAAACCTGCAATCAGCTGCTCTGCTTTTTTTTCAGGGTAAATACTAAAACACAGATTTACTGGTGCCATGTGGTTTGCTGTACTGGAGGTAAAGAAAACCGACTGCTCTGCAAAGGTAGGACTCCTGTATGGAGTGTGGGATTCACATTCTGCTGGGGTTCTGCTGGGGTTCTGCTGGGGGTCAACTGAAGTCTGCAGAGTCAGGGCACAAAGCTGCATGAAAAAGCAAAAGATGCAGGCACTGAGGTACTGATTTTCCAAACACAACTGTCACTCGCAAAAAGCCAGGAAGCTTTTGGAATTGTTTTGCATGTGGATAGGAAGGACCTGTAAGAAAGAAAACCCTGACCTGCCTTGGGTGAGTTAACCATTCTGGACTGACTTTGTTCTTGCGTTGTTTTGTTTCTAATGAGTTAGGATTGAATACTCAGAAGTGTTTCTGTAGTACTGCCTGGGTCCAAAAAACCACAGAGGTTTGAGGTGGAGATCTTAGGGGTTTGTTCAAAATCCATCTCACCAAAAGCACTGCTCAGCTTCCTGGGTGAAGAGGTCCTTAGTTGTGCAGTTCATTAACAGCAGGTTCCCTGCATTGGTAAGGGAGTCAGGTGGCTATAGTGGAATTGTTCAAGATTTATATTCTCTGTTCTCTCTTGCTTTTGGTATAAACCTGGAAATACTCGCACTTTTTAGCTAAAAAGGGTCTCACTCCTCTTCCCCTGCTCTCTTTTCCCCTCCCAAAACAGTACAAAGGGCCATCACAGTACCTCCCAGTTGATCGGTACTTGAAGCACTTCCCTGAAACCTGGGGAAACAAGCTCAAATCACAACTCTTGTTCCACGTAGAGCAGGGAATTGAGCTCCACTTCTCCTCAAATCCTCGGTCAAACGTCTGTACCGGGGATGAGAATCAAGCCAGAAAGATTTTGAAGAGCTGATACATGACCGTCAGCATGCTGCCTGGAACACTCCGGGCAGTGCCAGGGCATTCTTTTTGAGGGTGTTGAGACATGAGTTCCAGGATGTTGCATGCCAAGAAGTACTTTTAAAAGAACTTCTCAAGACAACGAGTGGCTTTAGGCAGGAAAATACGAGACACAATGGGCTGTCTGTCCTTGCAGAGAGGTTTTGGTTTTCATAGGGTTGGAAATGCTTAAGACACTGCAAATGTGGGGGGTTTAAGCCTCTCCTGTTGCTGTTACTCCTGTTTGGAATCTCAGTATGAATTATCCACGCTTCTTACTTCCAAGACATACTGAATATTTAATGAGGTCACAGCTTTAATTACATTCATTCCAAACACCCTACATTCTGAAAAATACTGGTAGGAAACCGCTTAATTGGTAGGGTACCTGCATGGCTTCAAATAATTGATTAGATGTCAGTAGATTATTCTCTTAATCAGTGTCTCCTCTGTGGCAGACACCCAACTGACTAGCCAAGTAGGTTGAAGAGCAAAGAAAAAGGCGACTTCAATCTATTTTTGAGTGGCTGTGCTTGGGTTCAGCATCTTGTCCTGCCTGGTTTTCACAGCTGTCCATCACAGCACAGGTTTAGTCTTCTCAGTCTGTGAATGTCTGACTCAGTTGGCTTACCATGACCTCTGGATTTACAAATCTTGAGGGTGTTCTGCTGTTAGGACCTTGCTCATTTTAAAATACTGGCAAAGGAGGGATGGGATGAAGGAAGGGAGGATTGAGCCTCTAGGAAAACAGGGGAGCAGTAAACATCTCTTTTAATAGGACTAGAAATAGGTTGTGATAACGAGGGGTTAAAAGAAAGAGACTGCTGGGGATGCGTGCGCTTTGCTATCACTGTTGTATTCATCTGGGATTCTCTAAAAGTGCCGACCTTCTTCCATTAGTTCTGATCTGAGATAAACAGAAATAAAACCACTCTTGGATTCATGAAGCCGCAACACCTTTTGGCTATCAGGAGCTGCAAAATGGCACTTGCTAGTGGGCTAGCGTCCACTTGAAGCCTCTCTGCTTTCTTACTGAGCTGCTTTATTTTTTCCCTGAGGTAGTGTAGTAATACAGCCTGAACAAGATTTGTGCAGCATCTCAGCTCTGAGCGCTCCACAACAGTAATGAAACACAACGGCACTCTCCAAAAGATACCTCAAACTTTTAAGACCAGCAGGTTGCCATAATAGAACTAAGTTTGGGGTTTTTTTCTATTAATTGTTTAAAAATGACCTCTGTTCTGCTGTTACCTGGGTAGTTGAGGTCTGAGTTGTAGAATGCTGGGTAGCAGCGTTTTGTCAGCCTTCGCCGTTTGTCTGAATCTGTGTGCGTCGTGGCAAGTGAAGCATTTTGCGTTGTCCTGCATGTCTTAAGAGTTCTTCTCCCTCCTGAATTCTGTGCAATAATCATGGAATTTGGGACTTCAATGCATGAAAGCATGAATGGGATTTCAGTGCATTGAAGCTGTCTTGATTGCCACGCACCTTTATGCACGGAGCAGAGAAAGGACTGCAGAGTGGTTATGGTTAGCGTCTGTAGCAGACTCTGAGATTGTCTGAGTGAGTACTGGGCTTGACCTGGTGGGGCAAATAAAGCAAAGGAAACTCAAAGGCAGAATGGCTTCGTTGGAGAGTGACCGGTGAGAAGAGCTAAGCATTTTCTTCAGGTGTTCAGTGTTACTGTGAATGCATTCGGGCTGAGCACATGCACCTAGGCAATTCCTCTCTCTTCTTTCTAACAGTGTAAGTTTAAAAACTGCAGCTGCACTGTGATTTACCTCTACCTCTATGTACGTGTGACTTACCTCTATGTACACATGACTTACCTCTACAACCCAAGTGCATTCCCTTAATGCCCTCGGTTTGGTTTGTTAGTCCTGTTAGTGAAGGCTCTTCAAACACCTCTCAGACACAATCTGCTTCCAGTGTAAGACTGCATCGCCTTTGGAAAGCAGAAGGTGCCCGTGCTCGATGCTAGATGGAAGCCAGGTATCTGCATTAGCACAGCACTAAGCTTGAACAGTGAATCGGGAGGATTTATTAGTCTGGACTTAATGCTGTCCTGTGAGTAAGAGCTTAGTCAGAGCCAGCAGAGGCAACTTTCTGCACAGTATGGTGTAGGCATTTGGATGAAGCTTTATGGTGTCACCAAACGACGCGTAGCTGCGGTGCAGCCTTTGTACTTTTGAATCATATATTCACAGTCATCACTTATTCATGTAACCAGCGTCTCCACTGGTCAGCTGAGTGATGTTGAAGCTGCATGGAAATGACTGTGATCTGTCATTTCCAGGCTGGCTTTTCAGGGAAACTGGCTGAAGGGAAATTATAAAAATGAGTGTGCTTCTTGTTTCGGCCTTCATGGCACTCACTATGCATGCCTTGTGTCTCCAGTCTTACCTAGTTCAGCGACATAGCTGGGACGGGAGCTGTGGTTATCCCCAGACAGTTCCAGGATGGAGATGAGAACACCCAGTTATTTACTGCCCTGTTCCCACTTGCACCTATCTGTCTGCCCCGTCTGCTCATAGTCTGCTCCTTTGGGAAGTTCTGGACAGATTCATCCTTCTCATAGGCTGCTTACTCTCACTGCATTCTATTCCAATAATTTAGGTTGAATGCCATTGTTAACTAGACCTGCATGGTGATGTAACCCCTCTGAGACTTCCTACTGAGTAGAGGATTAATACTTTTGGGTATTGTAGACCCTGATAAGGTCTCTCTCAGACTCCTTCACTTCACAAGAAGCTCCCTCAGCTGCTCCTCATAACACTTGTTCTCAGTCCCTTTGCCAGCCTTGTTCCCCCCCTTTGGCCCCCCTCCAGCACCTCTTTCTCGTAGTGGGGTTCCTGAAAGCAAGAACAGTGAACAAGGTGAAGATGTGGCCTCACCAGTGCCGAGCACAGGGAGACAGTCCTTCCCTTCTCTTGATGGCCACAGTATTTCCCATACAAAGCAGGATTCCTCTGCTAGATATTCTTGCTGCTAAATATTCTAAGATGGTTCCAAAGACTTGTTAGAGATGGGAATTGCAAATTGCTCTGAATACTGTAATAAATAGTGAAGGCATAGCTGTAACCTTCTCCATATTCATCGATTCCAGCTTCCTAGTATAAAACTGCTCTGTCTGTCTCCTAAAATGAGCACCCATTGAATAAGTACTTCCAGTACATTTGCATAACTGCTGAGATGAAGTATTTCTTCTTCTCGGGATGGCACCACCTATTTAACATATAATCCAAGCATACAATTATCCTGAGCTAAATGTCAACAAGGATGAAAGAGCCCTCCCACCACCGTGATTAAACGGGCTAAAATATTACCGTATTTTTCCCTTCTATTTTATACCTTCCCTGATAGTTTTAAGTTTCAATGCCTGAGGAGTATAAACTTGATTAAAACTTCTTTTGTATAATTGCTTTTGGATTTGTTTGAATGTATTCTGCAATAATATCCATCCGTGCCAACGTTCTGGTTCTGTCATGTAATTGAGACACAAATTCCAAGCTCAGTCTCCAAGTGAAAAAGATCTTGAAGTGAGAAATCAGAGATTTTTCAGATCTTAATTACATTTGTCAATATTGCTGACAAGGATGTTAAACAGCACTGGTCCCAGTACTGACCACTGAGCGATGCCACTCGTCACACCGCTCTCCATTTGGACTTTGAGTCGTTGGCCACAAGCCTTTGAGTGCAACCATCCAGCCGATTCGTTATCCAGCGAGCGGTGCATTCATCAGGGCCATGATTTTCCAGTTTGGTGACCACATGTCGTGTGCGACAGTGTCGAACACTTTACACAAGTCCAGGTAGATGATGTTGGTTGCTCCTCCCTTGTCCACTTGTGCTGTAAATATAGTGCAAAAAACTGCATAAAGCATCAATAAATATCATTCTCTTTCAAGAGGTGAACAGGATAGTGTTTGCACAGAAACCTCTCCTTTCTTTCAGTGAAGAATCTTCTTCCATCTGAAAACTGCCTTGCTCTCTTTTTGAAGTAGAAATAAGCTTCTACAGATCAGTAAATATTATGTCAGACATGAGACTTGAAGCCTAACTTGAGTTATCTGTTTAATCTTTGAATATCACAGCGTCACAGTCCTGATGAGGCTGGAAAAGACCTTCAAGATCATCCAGTCCAACCTAAAACCAACCCAGTAACCCTAAATATCTGACTATAAAGCTAAGGAGGCAATAGCAGTCTGCAAATACAGCTTTACTGCGTTGCAAAGTCTGTAACAGATGGCTGTATTAATCTTAGAGATAGATGAATCTTGGAAAATCTGTCTGCAATGCAAACTCATCCGCCTGTCTAATGTGCTCTCCAAGACTGCTGACTCATCAGAATCAGCCTAACGTCCTCTGCTGCCTTGTTTAAGGGGCTCCAGAGCTGGCTGCAGGACTCCAGATAAGGTCTGGCCAGGGCAGAGCAGAGAGGCAGACTCACCTGTCATTTATTGACTGTCATTTAGAAGTAAAATTGGGCACAAGAGACTTCAGCACCTGATCCTACGCCGCAGCCTCTATTGAGGTCATTCCTTTATTATTAAGATACCTGAATCAACCGGAAAAGAAAAATGCAGTGCAACAAAGTCCTGGAGGGACTGGTTGCCCAAGAAGCCTTGATGGCATTGAAAGACCACCTGCTCCAAGCTCAGGAGCACTGCATCCCTACAGAAAGAAAGTCAGGCAAAAACTGCCAGGAGGCATGAGTGGATGGATGAGTGACAAACTCCTGGACAAACTTAGACAAAGGTAGAAAGTCTACAGGGGGTGGAAGGAAGAACAGGTAGCCTGGGAGGAGTACAGGAGGATTACCCATGCAGACAGAGTGGATAAGGGATGCCGAAGCCCACATAGAATTAAATCTCGCCAGGGACATCAAGGGCAACAAGAAAACCATCTCTAGGTTTATAGGTGAGAAAAGCCTAGGGGGAAAGTGGGCCCTCTCTGGAAGGGAAGAGGTGACCAGAAAAGCCAGGATATGGAGCAGGCTGAGATACTCAATTACTTTATTGCTTCAGTCTCTGCTGTCAGGAGCTCAAACCACACCAGCCAGCTCTTTTCCCAGTTTGGGCATGGCACACGCTGCCAAGTATGAAAGTGATCTACCTCTACCTTAGGATCCTATCTAGAGATAGGACAAGGGGAACCTTTTCCAGCTAAAAGAGGACAGATTTAGATTGATCTTAGGAAGACACTATGGGCATGCTGAGGCACTGGAACAGGTTGCACAGAGAGGATGGGATGCTCTCTTCCTGGAAGTGTTCAAGGCCAAGTTGGATTGTGTGGTCTGAGCAACCTGCTCTACTGAGAGGTGTCCCTGCCCATGGCAGGGGTGTGGAATCTGGGTGATCAAAGTCTTGTCAGGAAATACCTTTAGCACAGCAAGAGATCAATCACTTTTATCTTTTATTTTTCTTTTTATTTTATTTTTTTATGTATCTCTTCATTTTTTAATTCTATCTGGGGAGGGAAACGTTCTGCCCCCTTCACAGACATCTCCACATTCTTTTGGTAAGGCAAAATTAATTTTTCACCTCATTGAAATTCTGAACCAGAAGAAGTTGTATTAGGATAAGTAAAGACTAAGGTCATTCTTTCCTCTCCATAAAGAAGATTAAATAGCTCCTGTATGAACGCATTAGAGATGAGATTGCCTTGAGATTGGCTAAGGAACTCCAGACACACTGTAATAAATTCGCTCTAAATGAATATAGACAGTAAACAAACAACAAAAGGCTGGTCTCCTCTCTTTCTTAGGAGTCTTCTGAACAAAAGAACAGCAAGATGTATCACTGAATGCAAAATTAATTCACAAGGACAGTCCTGTTTGGTCAAATACTGTGGCGATTGAGCATGCAGCTTACAGCGCCTCACACCAGGAGTGAACAGCGAGTTGCTTACTCACAATAAATAAGGTAACAAAACTTTCTTAATAGCACTGAAATACTTCTGTACAGAAATGTATTTAAACACTAATTCACATGTAAAATACCGAGGGGCAGACAAATGCAGGGATTTTTATGGAAAATGAATGAAAAAGGCCTTTTTTTCCTAGATTTCATCTGCTTTTGTACAGAAACCATCAACTTAGTGCGCACGGACAAGGTCATCGATACAGAGCGTTGTGCAGGGTGTGTGGGTACTGCAGTGTTTCTGACGGGGGCTGCTGAATGGAGGGGGAGTTTCTAAAAGCTTGAACTCTGCTACGACTGCCTAACTTAGTGGATTGGTTCTGTTGGAATGTGTGTTTGTTGGCTACAAGATGGCTTTGTCTGTGCCCTGTCCATCCTATGGATAAGGAGCAATGGCAGTAATGATTTCTGAGGTCTGGGGTGCAAACTGCTCCCCCAGATCCACGTTACAGTCCGTTTGGAAACCATTCCCCATGTTCAATACTCAACTTCATAGCACTTCATTTTTTCCACAGACGACCTACCCCATGATGTTCTGTACAACAGCTGATATAATGGGGTGAATAATACAGGCTGTGTGACCCAGAGGCTTTTTGTCCCCCGTAGCAGTTCTCCTGGTAATATCCCTGCAGTAATTATGAAAACTCTGCAGTGATGTGCAGAGATACCCTGTGCTCTGACACCCTGGGGAATGCTGTAGAGACATGTCCTTGGACTCAACTAGATTGATGTCCTACATGTCTTTTTTTAGTATGGTGTACGTGGGTAATTTTTTATTCTAATGCCTGTGGAGCTCTTTCGAGAGTAAAACCCTTGAACCCCTGCCAGAGTGATTCCCTGAAGGCCTCCTATTAGCCAGGCGTAGTTCATCTGGAGTCTTTCAGAAAAGTCTGTTTATTGCTCTTGGAGATTTTTAAGAGGGTGATGGCTCCTGCAGTTCACGTTTGCCTGGAATGTTAGTGTGACAAAGCCCCTGAGGACTTCGACTGGGATGGTTCTGTCACTCCTATGAGTTGTATTAGGATAGGGAGTTTTGCCTTTGTCATTCTCAAGCACCCTCGCTAAATAGTCCTCTTATTTATGAAGACTCCAGTGTGTCACATTGGATGTCACTGTCCTAGCAGACTGATGTATTAATTGAGTACAGGCAACTCAGCTGTGATGCTGTAAAAATCTATCTGCAGATCTGTAGCCATGGAAATACACCAGAGCTGTTACCATGGAAGTCATCAAGAAGGCTTGGGCCAGACAGGCTCATGGCTTTGTGGTGTATGCAGAGCCATACTGAAGCAAGTGGAGGTACGCATTGATCCCTCCATGCTAAGCAAAATCAAAACTCATTTGGGGAGATTTTTGCCTGAGAAGATGCCTCTGGTCTTTCTTGTCAAAATATTTCCCAAGCTAATAGCCAGGGTAAATTCTGAAGCTCCTTTGTCAAAGAGGTGGAGGTAAAGTGGTGAATGATAGACTCCAGTACTGATGAAGACAATCCTGGTTTACTCCATGACACACCAGTGGATCAGGGACCATAACACATTCCAGCTTTAGATGGGAAAGGGAACTGCAGTGATACAGCCTGCCCAGGGAGCTGGTGGGGTCCCCATCCCTGGAGGTATTGAAGAGAAGGGTAGGTGTTGTGTTGGGGACCATGGTTTAGGAGTGCTGATAAGGCAAGGAAAAGGTTGGACTTGATGATCTTGAAGGGCTCTTCCAGCCAAAACTGCTGTATGATTTTATGATTTAGCTTTGAAAACCTGCCTGCACAGCTGCTTGCAGACATTCCTTATCAGTGCAGAGCTCCCCACAGATGTTGATATATTCATGTCTACATCCACAGAGATATGCATACCCTGCTTTTTGTTAATGAGTTTCCCATTTTACTTCAAAAAAAAATCAGCTTCTCTGTTGCCCACCCGTAGCCACAAGATTAGCTCAGAAAAGTTGTCTCAAACTCTAACATATTTCCACCAACTTTCTGTCCTATAGCTCATGGAAACAGGATAAAACCAGTACAAAAGGAGTATTCTCACTAAAGGCAGTATTAATTAGGCTGTCTAATACAGCTGAAATGATTCAGAGCTACGATCTCATGTGTTAAGGGATGTGTGTTCCAGGCTGTAAGGATTCTACCCACGCTTTCACCCTTCTATCTATTCATGTGCCTGTGATGTAAAGGCAAAGCTCATGTCTTGTAGGTAAGATTAGCAAAGAGTTTTGAAGGGAAGAAATTACCTAGCGTGTTCACAGTTTCACACATGGATACAGGATCACGTGGAAGCTTTACTCCATAGCCACCAAGAGATGACCTAGTTTTAGAAATCAAATGCAAGTAGCGTAACGTCGCTTAGATGAGAGGACTCCAAGTGTCTGAGATGAAGCGTTTAGGGAGTACGCGTGTTTTAAGCTGTGTATTTTGAGATCTACTACAGTAAGAATGCTTCAGCCTGCCAGCACTGGCAGTGTGGCAAGGTAGCAGTAAGGGTCTCCATGCTTTGTAAACTGTTCCTGCGCTTGGATTGAGTATTCTCACTCTTCACCACAAAAAGAGCACTGCATTTTTTGGGTAAACACAAACACAGCTAAGGAGCCTTAACAGCAGTTTGATTCACACCTTCTAGCTGGGCTTTGAACATGCAATTTTATTTTTAGCTCTCAGCTTTATGGTTATTTCTGCAATAGCAGTATTTTTTTTAGAGCTTCTGAAATGGAAAAGCAGCAGTGAGCACTGTAAAGTTGTAAATAGTTCTCTGTTGTGGCGGTGATTTAGCACTGCACATTATTTCGACTTCGTTTTTCTATAACTCTGTATGAATGCTTGTGTGTGAGTTACAGAGGGGGAGAATTTATTATTTGCTGAAAGGAGCAGTGTATAACAAAGTGCCACGGAGCCTGCCGCAGTCACAGTGGTTAATGCTCATTCACCCAACCCAGGAAAGCTAAAGCTCATGATATCCTTTGAAACACAGAAGGGACACGGAGGTGAACTGAATAATCTGCCTTCCTTCTGAAGTAAAGGGGAGAAAAAAGTCCTGGTTAGCTTTCCTGCAGCCTGGTATTTACTTCCTAAAGGTGATTCACAGTGACATCTGCTAGCTATGCAAAAATACCATCAACTCTCAGCCTGTGGTAATCTGTTTCCAAACTGCAGCCAGCCATGCCGCATTAAGATTAAACAACATGAGTTTTAACAGCAATTAGGTAGAGGTGTCTCACGTATTTACCCTCTGAAGAGTCCACCTGTCTGAGCCATGACCACCAGCTTCTGAAAGGGAAGGCTGTGGGAGACTGTCAGGTGCTTTACTGAAGTGCAGGTAAACAGCATCCACAGCCTTGCCCTCATCCACCAGGCAGGTCATGGAAAGAGAACAGGTTTTCTTGTGGGGTTCTCTCTCTCCCTCTCATGTTCAGATGCTGTGGTTCTTGTGCTCAAGGATTGGTTGAACCCTTGTCTCCCTCTGTCTTTCCCCTATAGTTCCTGACAACTTCCAAAGACTGTAACTGGGAGACATACTCAACTAACAGTTCCGGTTGTTAAGGAGTTCAGAGGATGTGGATTATTAAAATGTGGAAGAAGATAAAGAGACTGAGAGTATTGCAGGCACAGTGTAATAGTTCTGAGGGAGAAGCTGATCCTTTCACTCTTTAGTGAGTAGGACTTGAAAGGAACCGTTTTGAAACAGGTTGAGTGGTTATGCTATTGCAACTAGTACATATGGTCCTGAAAAATGTTAGATTACAGCCTTGAAGGATTTTAAACGCCTATGATTTCAAAGTCCACGATTGATTTTACCTTCTACACCAGTTATTTTGCTTTATATTTGACCTAGCTTCTTATTTCAATAGGAGGAGGTTGTTCACGCATCTGAGCTCCATAGAGAAGGCAGGAACAGAAACCGTTCAGACATAGAGGACCTCTGTTGCACCAATAAATCTCTCCCGCATCTCTTTCTGTCATTGAAAAGACCTTTTGTCAGGTCTGCAATTCTAGCTTGGCTCAGGAAAGCTGATGAAAAAGTCAGACGGTGCCCTGGTGCTCGGAACAACAAAGGGAGTAGGAGCAAGTATTGAAAATCATGTTGAATGCTCACTTTGTAAATAAAGCCTCAAATGTTCCTCTGTGATCGATGACTTCGGGGGCTCCTAGCACAAACAACAACAAATTCAGATCACTTGTTATGCTTGTAAAATTGTGCCAGTAGCCCAGTACAAGCTGGTAGAGGTGGGAGATTGATTGACCTTCAGAGCAGCAAGACGCGGGGGAAAGCAGACATTCAGCATTGGCTCTCCCTGGCGTATTTCAGCTCCCCAGTGTTCTGGTTAAGTGAACTCTTGCTCAGAGAAGAATGCATCAGTTCATGACAATTCTCGCCGCTGCCAAAATACTTCATGTCTCACTAAGTGCCAGCACCCCAGTCTGTTACGTTTGGTAGGAAATAAATTGTGTATTTGAAGACGTTCTCCTTGAGGATTCTCAGATAAAGACTTAGAGCACTCATCTTTATTGACAAAGCTTCCGTTATTTCATTATAAAAGGAGATTTTAAAAAAATTAGGGAAATGAAACAACTCTGCAGACTTTCTTTACAGAAATGGTGACAGAAGTGCATACAGAATGAAATAAATGCTGCAACATCTCTGAGATACTCCTGCTTTTCCATGTAAAGAAGATAAAGCATTCTTCCGGGGGATGCCAGCTAAATTTTCTTCTACATTTGCTTCTTGAGAAGCAAGGTGAGTCTTTCCATAGCTCTTCTTAAATGAAAGAGACCTTTTGCTCAATCACCCAGCTCTTCAGAGCTCCTGAGACTGCTGCTTTATAGATGAAGAGGTTGCAGACCCGCACGGCAGCTTCACCCTGTTCTTCAGAGTGATTTGAAGGCCATCTGCCCTTTGAGTCTACCTCCTCTTTCAGCTACACCGGTTCTTTCTGTCAATATTCAAAAATCTCAAGGTTGCTTCATATTACCTGGCAAAAAAAAACCCCAAAACCTTAAAAAGAAAGAACTTAACCTGAATCCTCGCTCTCACACAGCGAGAGAAAAATGAGTGTCTTACCCAGAAAGACAACTCATATCCAGCTTTCAGTGGCAAAATATCAATGCATTCATAACGCTGGCTTTTGAAATAGCACAGAGTTATTGAGGCTGGCAAAGCCCTCTGAGCTCCTCCAGCCCAGCCCATGACCTGACAGCACCACAGCAGCCAGACCAGGGCACTAAGGGCCACATCCTGTCTGTCCTTAAACACCTCCAGGGATGGGGACTCCACCACTGCCCTGGAAATACATGAACATGGAGAAAGACTATTGGGAGGCAGCATCAGAAAGCCCTATTCTCTATCTCCATCTGCTGGAGGACTCCTAACAACTAGCAGATTCTGAAAGCTTTTCTAACTCTTCCTCAATGCATCTGTTGTTTTCAAGGAGAGCTAAACCTCATTTCAGAAAGGCACTTACAACTCTCTCTCTAGAAAATAGCATCTTAAATATTGTCTGATTAGCTGCATCACCTCTGTTTAGATAGAAACACCCATAAATATCCAAAGTTGTTAAGAAATTGAATAGAGTCACCTAAATTTATGAGTAATCATTTCAAAAACCCAACCCAATACCTCTCACTGGCTTAGAAGATATTAGAGTTAAGAAAGATTAACTAGTTGCACCCTTTAAAGTAGTCCCTTATGTTTAACCCGTGGCTCATTTAGGACATCTAAACTCATCTTGTGTTCCTGTGCAGCACCTGACATCCCAAACTCTACTGTTTCATGTGTTGAAAGCACAATTCATTTGGACTCTGGTCAGAACCAGTGACTTGTGTCTAGCCATTTCAGTGACAATAGGACTGAGCCCGTGCAGTTGGTGGCAGAGCTTTCTCACACAAGATTAACAGGTTGTGATAGGAAGGCTCTCTACCCGTTCTCCATATACACCCATCAACAGGCTCTCTTCACTTGGAGGTTTAGCACCAGAGTCACTCCTTTAATATAATGAACACGGGTTATTTTGGGACTTCTTGTCCAGCTGAAAATTCTCAACTCATTGATACAGACTGCAGAAGAGAACTCTGTGTTGCATCAACATGTCAGGTGTTAGGTTCAGTTGGATTTAGGTTGAACTGGATGATCTTTCAGGTCTTTTCCAGCCCCATCAGTACTGGGATCCTGTGAACAGTGGAGAGAGTCAGGCTTTCGAGTGTATGGAATAAGCTGTAACAGAAAGCAAGCAAAAACTTGCCAAGCTACACAAATTGCATAGAAAACACTTGTTCAATCACATAAAAATACTGAATAACAACGAGTTATCAATTATTGTGACGGCTCGTGTTCTGCACCTTTCTTACAAACTCCACCTGAAAGCAGAAGTCATGAGATACGGAACCATGAAACCCCACAGGGAAATACAATCACCTTACCTAGGGAACGTGCTGCTCACAGAGAGGGGGCTTTACTTCACAAAGCCATTACAGCAGTGCCAACATGTAAACCAGTTCTGTATCGAAGAGTCGGTGGAATGATCTAGAAGAAGTTGGAATGCACGAAGATCAGCACAGTGTGGGTGTTACTGTCAGTGTGGATCGGTTGGGGCTTTGCCTGTCCAGGGGCTCTTCCCTACTGTAGCTTACTTTGCTGCCTGTCCTAGAGGCCTGAGCCTCCCAGTTTCAAGACCAAGTCTGTAATTAGAGCACTGAGACCTCCCCACTGACTTCATTTCCGCAATCCGGATCTGTAAGGGAAGATGAAAGAGCCGGCGTGCTCTGAAGTTCCTCTCAGATACCAATTTAGGTTATTGCTGGAATATCCATGCGGGGCTTCGCAGTAATCAAAGCTCTCAGAGGGGAGCTATAACTGATCCCTGTTTCCATTTTGGAAGCTGTTTTTAGTCAGTAGTATTATGGTTTGTCTCGTTACAGGAGCACTTAAGCGAGTGGAGCATGGCAGCCCTAGCATTCATCACCACTCTTTTTCCTACTCTTTGAGGAAAAAGGTATTTCTCAAGACCCATTTGAGCATGAGAGCATCGTTCTGCAGAGGGGAGTACGTCACAGAGACCAGATGCACCTGCAACAGGCACTAAGGAAGAGCCACAACTCAACTGAACCCTGCTGTCTGCAGGTCTTCTCCTATCAGCAAGGATGCCAGTTCTTCACCATCCTTGTGGTCACCCATTGGCTCGTATTGCTCCAAACCTACAAACACTGCTGTCAAGTGTTGGAAGGCACCGTGAAGAAAACACCATCCAACCACAAAAAAAAGCAAGAACGGCATCCGAGAGGGACTATTTTGCTTTCACACTAATTGTCAGAATTGACCCTCTGCAACAGCCAGCTATTGGCACGATCGAAACGCTTCACTTTCAAGGCAAAGAAAACACTCTCACAGTGCAAAGGTCAATACCCGAGCAGGTCCTTAAGCAGCACGACTTCTGCTTTGGTAAACAATGCCACACAAAATGCCTTCACAGGATGCTAGGGATTGAAAGGGACCTCCAAAGACCACCCAGTCCAGTCCCCGCCACAGAGCAGGGAGGTTTGGGTTTAGGTTGGGCTGGATGATCTTTAGGGTCTTTTCCAGCCTCATCAGCACGGTGACACTGTGCAATATTCAAACCTGTCTGTTCTGACATTCTGCCAGAAGATGGTGATGTTGAACTATGAATCTAAGGCAAGCTCTTCGCCTTCACGGTCTGTTCCGTCTTCACTTGACTCTGTTTGCATTATTATGCAAATAAATATTAGGAAATTTCCTATTTGGAAAAGTTCTTAGTTCCCAGAAGGCAAAGGCATGGCAAGTTTTCCAAATACGCTCGATGTAAAGTTAGGCTGGATGAGGTGCTGAGTGGCATGAGCTAGATGGCAGATGTTTAGGGCTACTGGGTTGGGTTTAGGTTGGACTGGATGATCTGTAAGGTCTTTTCCAGCCTCTTCAGTACTGTGAGACTGTGAGACTGTGACAGTCATTCGGCTATAGTGAACCTACACGACCACAAGGTGACAGCAGAGGTCTGAGTGGAAAACAGGGAAGGTTTGGAGAAATTAATCAGTCTCTTTTAAAACTGGAGATACTAAGCCTGCCTAGAGACCATAGATAGATATAGATATAAGTCCCAATATCGATGGCTATAGATAGATATACGTATAGAGATACAGATATAAATATAGATATAGCTAGATACAGATAGATAGGTAGGTAGGTGGATAGATGGGTAGATACAGAGATATAGAAGATAGCTAGATACAGATAGGTAGGTAGGTAGATAGGTAGTAGGTAGATAGGTAGTAGGTAGATAGGTAGTAGGTAGATAGGTAGTAGGTAGATAGGTAGTAGGTAGATAGGTAGTAGGTAGATAGGTAGTAGGTAGATAGGTAGTAGGTAGATAGGTAGTAGGTAGATAGGTAGTAGGTAGATAGGTAGTAGGTAGATAGATAGTAGAGAGAGATAGAGAGAGATATGGTAGCCTCAATTAAATGCAAACTACTTGCATGATGTTTTCTTTCAAACAGCAACAAACATAAACCTGACCCCATCTGAAGTTTACCCTTCAGCTAAGCCATTGCCATCTCTCCAAGGTCCACACGTAGGGTATCAAGTCCAGAGTTGAACAAACCATGGCCTCAAGCTGAGTCAGGGGAGGTTCAGACATTAGGAAGAAGTTCTTTACTGAGAGAGTGGGTGGACACTGAAGCTGGCTGCCCAGGGAGGCGGTGGAGTCACCATCCCTGGAGAGGTTTAAAAAATTATTAGACAGAGCTCTTGAGACCATGGGAGTCAGGGAGTTCTTGAGATGAGGGCTGGGCTTGAGGATCTTGGAGATCCTTTCCAGCTTTGATTCTGTGCTCTATGCTTTGCTGTAGCAGATGCTCTGCCATGGTAGCACAACGAGCAAAACACTCTCCATTGCACCACACCAAGAACAGTTTAGTAAGGCACAGGCACCACTTCTACTGATTTAATGGCTCTTAACAGACCAGTGCATCTCCTTATTTAGGAGTAAGATTGCTCATAGGCATTGCTTCTTATGATGTCATTTACAGAGCTGCTGCAGAGCTGGCATTTTCCCCTTGTGAAAGCCCTTGTGAGGGGGCACCACTCATGTTAATGTTTGCTTTCTCTTGTACAGACTGTACTTTTCAAGCTTGCAGCATCAGGCATGGTTCTCCAAGCATTCTCTTCAGTGTGTGCAACGGGTCTTGCACTCAAGCAAGAACAACCCCCAGCAGCTGCAGGCTTGGGGAGCAGTGGCTGGAGAGCTGCCAGGCAAGGATGGATCTGGAAATGTTAAGAGAGGGCTGGACAGAGGAGCCAGCAGTGTGCTCAGGTGGCCAAGAGATTTGCCAGTGGCATCTTGGTCTGAATCAGGAATAGTGTGGTCAGCAGGAGCAGGGAGGTGATCGTTCTCCTCTACTCAGCTGTGGGGAGGTCACACCTCAAGTCCTGTGCCCATTGAAGGGCTGAAGATGTGTCAGAGGCTGCTACCAAGCTAGTAAATGGTTTGGAACAAACGAGGAACGGCTTAGGGAGCTGGGACTGTTTAGCCTGGAAAAGAGGACATTGAGGGGAGACCTTGCTCTCTACGACTGGAGGAGGTGGTAGAGGGGCAGGGGTTGGTCTGTTCTCCCTAGTGGCTAGTGAATTTTGTGTCACTGGCATACTGAACAGCAGCTATAGGCTCTTGGTCTCGTTTGGCTCATCTCTGTGTTACCCAGAAGAGAAGCCTGGAGCAAAAGAATATGGTCTGGACAATGGTCTTAATATCATGCTTTAGCTTCTGGTCAGCCCTGAAGTGATCAGTTGGACTAGACAATCATTGTGAGTCCCTTCCAATTAAGACTCTACTATTCTATTCTAATCTTAAAAGAAAATCAAATGGGATTTCAAACCAGAAAAACTCTTAAAGTGTTTGTGTCGTGAGGCAACAGAAGAGGAGGTGAATACTGGTCAAAAGGTCATCTGTTCTTGGACCCACTCAGACAGGCGAACAGAGGTCAATGGGGTTGGACAACGTCACTGAGAGTAGAGTTTAGCTCATGAAAATGCAACAGCCGTGGTCTGTTTGCATTACATAATAAACTTCAGATAAACCTGTTAGAAAAAGTCACTCTTACAAATACAGTCTCTTATGGTAATGACTACTTTCCTAATACTCTATTAGCACTGCTGCATTCCTCAGTGTCTTATCTCCGTAGTCATCTGGAAGAATGTCACAGACAGTTCTACACTGAATTCCAGTTCCTGCTAGGTAGCGAGGTGTTTTTTAGATACCTGGGCCAACCACACTGGTGTACCATCGAATAACAGGACACTGCTGATAGCACCTGGCTTTACCTACATTGGGAAAGTGTGTGAGCTTGAAAAATGTTATGCATTTTCTAAAAATGCGTGAAAATCTCGCGGTGCACAATGATTTTCAGACCCATGATCAGTATGTATGTGTGTATATACACTTTAAATGAGTGTATATGTGTGTATGTATGTGTATAGGTACTTGAAATGTGTGTACATGTGTGTATATATACTTTAAATGAGTGTATATGTGTGTATAGGTACTTTAAATGAGTGTATATGTGTGTATATGTGTGTATATATACTTTAAATGAGTGTATATGTGTGTATGTATGTGTATAGGTACTTGAGTGTACATGTGTGTATATATACTTTAAATGAGTGTATATGTGTGTATATGTATGTATATATACTTTAAATGAGTATATATGTGTGTATATGTGTGCATATATACTTTAAATGAGTATATATGTGTGTATATATACTTTAAATGAGTGTATATGTGTGTATATGTGTGTATATATACTTTAAATGAGTATATATGTGTGTATATGTGTGTATATATACTTTAAATGAGTGTATATGTGTGTATATATACTTTAAATGAGTATATGTGTGTGCATATATACTTTAAATGAGTGTATATGTGTGCATATATACTTCAAATGAGTATATATGTGTGTATATATACTTATTTAAATCAAAACCTCTGGAAGATCGACTCAGTCCTACTTTTAACGCTACAGGGAATTACATTAGGTTATAGCTTTTGACTGAATTTTAATCAACACTGACCCTCTGGGATGCATGAGCTAGCAAAAAGAGGAGCCCTACCTTACACATTGGAGGGTAGAAAATGGCAAGAAGTAATAAGAGCCATCCAAGGCCTCACTGCACTGCAAATAACATCCAGGGTTATGTGATGCTGCAATGTCTTCCCTCTTTATTGTGTGAAACTGCAGTAGCATCCTGTGACACAGTAGCAGCTCACGATCCCAGTGTTCTGCAGGGAGTATGGCCGGTGACACCTGCGATGCAGAACGCAGCTGAAGGGTTGTTAAGTGTTAACATCAGGATCAGATCCACTCAGGAGTGACATAAGGCAGTTAAAGGTGTCTGATGGTGGTGGAGGGGAACTGCAGTGTCATTTAAACTAGCGCAAGAGCACTGAAGATGGGAGAACCTGAAGTATATTCAACTGTCCTGGTAGCAGAGCATCTCAAGAAGGCTGTTAAGCAAGCCTTGCCTCTCCAGCTGCATACAGCAGGTCTGTGCTGCTAACCACCATATGAACCTATCTACCTGTAAAGAAATCCCAAGCTCTGGATTGTCTGCATTAGCACCAGGGCACTGGGGGTCAGCTGGAGCAGAGGAGGTGCCACATAAAGATGAGAAGAAACTCCTTCACAGTGAGGGTGACAGAGCCCTGGAAGGGGCTGCCCAAGGAAGCTGTGGAGTCTCCTTCTCTGGAGATATTTAAATCCCATCTGGACTGTTCCTCTGAGGTTTGATCCAGGGGATCCTGATCTGCCAGGGGGGCTGGACCCAATGATCTTTCAGGGTCCCTTCCAAGCCCTAGGTCTGTGATTCTGTGTCATGGTTTGGATTGTGCTGTGCTCCTTCCCACATGACACCCTGATCCAGAAGCAAATGACACTGTAAAAAGTTGAGTTGTTGGGGGTTTTTTAAGTTAAAACATCTACTATTTTTCCATTCTCTGAAGGACCAGATTACCCTTCTCTTTCTCCTCCACTGCTCCGGGAATTCTTCCCTCTATGCATTCTCCCTCCCATTGACTACTCTCTCTAAACAAAACCATATCAGCTTTATCTCACACGATGTTTTCTCCCACGTTTAAACAAGGTTTTGCACCCATCCTTACATTTTTTGAGGCAGGATAACTGAGGATGAAAGGGAAGTTCCCAGCAGAAAGTGGTCTTGCTCATTTACAAACAGAGGAGCACATCTGCTGAAGAATGCTTGCTCCATGACGACTTACCCCTCTCCTTCAGCTCGTAGCTGCTTCCAGACCTAAGCATCACAATGTTCTCACTGTTCCTCTCCTCCTGTTTTTAAGCAGTGACATCTTGTTTCAGAAATTTGGCCAAACAATGACCATATCCTAAGGTCTCTCCCCTTTCCTGTGTGCAGACACGTTCCATTAATCCCATCATTTGCTCTGAACAGCTCATTAACTCGGTGGTAGTGAACACTGGTTATACAGCAAGAGGGCTGAGAGGAAAGGTTTCCAGTGGCTAACCTTCTAGTTACTGTACAATTACTGGCCCTCTGGATTTCAGTTCTCCAGACAAGTTTTACTGCCTTCATATTCATTAATTCCTCGGGTGCAAGCTAACATGATTGAAACAAAGAGAATTATAGCATGCACGCCCTAAGACTTAATGGAATAAAGAGCTGATCAGACCAGTCCTGTGATTCACCTGTGTGGCCACCCACAGGAAACCACTGCCCACAGCACAGCACTCAGTTTCACCGAATACCTCACAAGACCTGGCATGCAGCAGCTACCACCTTAACGCTCAGGACTTCCTTTCCCCTGACCAAAGTTTTTCTTCTCTTGCTGTATTCTGACCCTCCAGCTCCAGCAGGTCACCTCAGTCACCCCCTCCCTCTCCCAGATAGCAGTAATATCAGTGAAGTAGCACTGATGCTACGGCCCCTCCTCTGTGGATCCTTAAAATTAAGAGCAATCGGAGTGCTGTGTGTAGCCCCTTGCACCTAAGGGCCAGATGCTTCTCAGACAGCTAAAAAGCAAAGGAACTAGCTTGCTACCTGCTCCCTACACAGTATTGAAGCAGTCACTCCTTCTCCAGCCTGTTTGGCTCTTTCAGACTGCTTGATTATCCCTCACCTCACTGTCAGAGGAGGAGGATGTCTGGCAGCAGAGCAAGCTGGATTAACCCTCAGCATGTTGTGTCTTCAGTGGCATCTGAATCTGAGGGAGAGTAGGGCTCAGCCCACCCTGATGTCTGCCCCAGGAATGCTCTTTCCCTTTCTCCTTGTGCCAGGGTTAGTTCTTTTCCAGTTCACATCACAAGATCCCGTCCAGCTGAAAGCAAACCTTCTCCTTAGGTTTCCAGTCTGCAACAGGCTCTCTGCTCCAGCTCACAGCACAGCCACAGCAGTGGCCAAAGCTCATAACATCACTTCACTGTGACCACATAAAGTGACGGGGCTGTACAACTCCTCACTGCTGAAGTTCTTGCCCTAGGACTTTTCATGGGAATGGTGGAAGCTTCCTCTAGCCCCTCTTTCATCCTTATCCAGAGTAAGATTTTTAAAATGCTTTAAAATGTGCCACTTGCAGCAGGGGAGAGATGTGTGAGAGGATATGCTCTTAGCATGGGCATGGCACATCCCATTCTGGGCTGCAATTGGGCCAAAGGTCAGAGGATGGCTCTCACCTAGAGAGGAGGAAGATTCCTGAGATCTCTGCTACGCTTTCTCTGACAGTTTGGAGCTGTGGAATTCACCAGGGCCAAATCAGCTGTGCCATGTGGTGCCCTTTAGTTTGTCCTTAGCAGAATTAGATTGCTTATTTCTTAACGCCTAACCATGCATGAGAGTAAGAACTGTTTGCAGGAGCCTAGAGACAAGCCTAGCTGTGCAAAACAAGCTCCAGAGCCAGAGGAACAGTCCCAGAGGTTTAGACGGGACAACCCGCATGGTTATGTGCCCTTCTGAGCTGAACTCGAACCACCACCTCAGTCTCTTTCTCTTTCTGATGTGTAAGCACAACTCTTCCGCCCTGTTCTACTGGGGATAAGGCAATCCAGGTGTGCCACAGGTGCTGCTGCAGAAAAGGTGCAGAAGAGCAGCGGGGAGTTGCCCAGCTGGCTAAGGCAAGCACCTCGGCTGGGTTTCTGCTAGCCAGGCTGCTTGGAGAGCTGCTGAGTTAGGAGCATCAAGCACACACTGAGGAGAGGCAGCTTTCTTCAGAAGCTGCACTTCTCCTGCCTTGCTCATGGTCCACACAGGACTTCCAACACAGCATTTCAAGAGCAGAATTTTAAGGGAAACTGCAGAGTTACAAGGGCAGTGCCGATAGATGAGAATCTCTGCCTTGCACTGCCTCTTTCCAGGCGCTGTTGCTCCTGTCTGCAGAAGAGATGACACAGTGATAGTGAGAGGACATCGAACAAGAAGGCTCGCTTAAGTGCTCTCGTGTGTCTCTTTCCACCACAAGCAGGTCCACAGGCACATTCTTGAAGCCTCCTCCTGGATAGCAGCTACCCGGAGCCCTTTGGCTGCCCGGGGGTGTTCTTCCTCCCCGGTGTGAGTCATTAAGCCAAACGTGTACCAGCAAAGGGACTCAAAAGGAGTGATCTCAGAATGTTCTCTTCAGTGCAGACCAGTGCTGCACACACAGAAGCTACCCCTGCAGGTACTGGCCAAGCCTGAATGGCAGATTAGCCAGGAAAGAGCACGAAGGCCCTGGGATCAGGCTGCTGTTTCAGCTACTCAACTGCATCAGCACGAAAAGCACACAGCCCTAACCCCGGTGGGTAAGGCTCGGTTAGGTCACAGGTCTCCTGTTAAACAGACGTAACAAAGCCGCAGTATCACCCAGCTGCTGCCATAAACCAAGGATGGCAACCTCGTTCTCCAATCCTGATAAGAAATCAGAGAAAACTTGTTTTCATCCATAAAGCATAAGCTGGAATGCTTGCAATCTGCTGCAGGTTTGGCAAGCTGGCTTGAGAAAGGTCTCTGGGTGCAAGCCGTCTGCTGAACCACATGACTATAAACCCTGTGAACTCGGAGAGGCTCAACGCCCCGATGCTGCTCTCCTCTCGAAGGAATTGCAGCCGAGGGAGGGCAAGGAGCGCGCACGGACAACCTCAGCGACTGGAACGTGAACCTCTGCTGCCTGCTAGCACCAGCGTCAATCAGGATGACACATCTGTCCTCGTACAGAGAGAATAAGGTCTTTCTGGGCTGCGGGGGGACACGTGTCAGTCAGCTGAAATAGAGGTCTATCATCACTCTCACACGAGGGCACAGCCACCCCAGTGCTACCGATGGACGAAAGGCATTTGGGATAAACACAGAGGTTTGAAAGGCCATGTGATGGCTTATTGCCTACCTAAAGGACAGCCTGGAGGGAACTGCTGCAGCAATGAACCCAAGAGCAGAGGAACTGAAAATCCATCCCTCCCTTCCTGCCTTCCTTCCAAGATTCAGACATAAGAAAAGAAATGCACATTTAGAACAACTATCTTGGACACATAGATGTCTTTGCATTTCTATTCTGCAGCATACAGGGCTGTGAGCACCATCCACACCACCACAGAGCCGACTGCTGGGAACGGAAGGGTTCGTTTAACGACATGTTGGCCATGAACTTGCTAGAAAAGCTGGTTTCATGTGGGCAGACACGCCTGAAGATTTTATTGCCTTTGTATTCAATCATTTGCCTGAATCTTTGGACTCAAGGCTTTTGAAAGCATTGGTGAGGCAAGGTTTTAGGAAAGATCTTCTCAAGAACACAGAGTTCTGCGCTGTAGTCCTTTGCCCTTGTGATTGTAATGGTGAAAAGTTGTGCTACAGGTAGAAAAAGCCCTTCTGCTCAGCATTGATGCACATTGGGGTGTAGTAAATCACCTAGCTTGCATTAGGAGGATGTGTTCTTGACATTAGATCACTTAGGCTGCATTGATTTATCTGCCAACAACAGAATACTCAGGGTTAGGGCAATGCCAAGCGCAAAGACATGCTGGGTAGTGAGTGGATTAAGAGCAGCCTGGGGGAGAAGGACTTTGGGGTGTTGGTAGATGAGAATCTCAACATGAGCCAGTAACATGAGGGCAGCATAGAAGTCTCACCCTGTCCTTGGCTGTATGAAAAGGAGTCTCACCAGCAAGTCAAGAGATTATTCTCCCTGCCTTTATTCTGCTCATGTGAGACCTCACCTAGAGCACTGCATCCAGTTCTGATGTCCTCAGTACAAGAAGGACATGGAACTGTTAGGGCAAGCCCCGAGTAGGGCCATGAGGATGATCAGAAGGGTAGAGCACCTCTCCAGTGAGGTAAGACTCAAGACAACTTGGGCAATAAGTCCTGGGGGGACTTTATAGCAGCCTTCCAGTACCTGAAGGTGACTACAGGAAAGCTGGAGAAGGACTTTTTATGAGGGACTCTAAGGATAGGACAAGGGGAAAGGGTTTCAAGCTAAAATAGGAGATGATGATAATTAAATTGGATCCTAGGAAGAAACTCCTCACTATGAAGGTGGTGAGACATTGGAAGAAGTTACCCAGACAAGCTGTGGATACCCTTCCCTGTAAGTGTTCAAGAGCGGGTTAGATGGGGACTGGATGATCTTTAAGATCTTCTCCAGCCTCATCAGTACTGTGAGACTGTGACTCTGGACAGCCTGGTCTAGAGAGACCTCCAACCTAGGGCAGGGGTGTTGGAACAAGGGGATCAGTGAGGTCTCTTCCAAACTAAGCCATGCTATGGTTCTGTGGTTTATACTTCTCCTGTGAGTGCTCCCTCAGGCTTGCCTAACACCCCGTTCACCAAACACTGGTGTTGGAGAAGCCCACTCAGAAATCACTTCCACTGATGCTCACCTTTCTGGACTGGCGTTCACATCTACAGATTAAATGAAGGGAAGGCACTGAGTGAAACCACAAACGACAATTCACGTTTGGAGCAATGAAGAGGGTCAGAGACACCACTGTCGTGTGTGAAACGCAATTCAAAGTACCCTACCTTTGCCCTTCACAGACAATAGGAGGAGAACCTCCAGGCCTGCTGCTAAAAGGTGGTGGCTAAACATCTTAGGAAAACTGAGCAGCCTGGCCTGACCATAGGGTTCTGCCACTGTGACCCTCGAAGGCCAGCTAGGCTCTGCATCTGCAAGCTGGTGAGGCACTCCTTCCATCAACCCCTCCCTGGCCAGATCGGTGTTTGTGAAAGGCCAGTTGCTCCAGACTGATGAGCGACACCAGATCTATGTGCGTGTAGGCTGTCAAGATCCAGTGCCAGATCTGGACACAAGGCCATGAGGCTGACCTTACACAGCGGCACGCGTGACTCACTGCGGGCTATTTCATACGTGGAATATCATGGTGACTTACACACGGCAGCTGGAGAGGCTCAGCCCAAACATTGGGACACAGGAGGAATCAGTATGCTGCATTCCCAGAGATCCCAGTAAGAGTGAGACAGTTCCTTTGGCTTCAAGAGCCTGGGCACCACCAACCATTAGATGTGTTTTCTGCCTGCTATAAACCACTTGACCTTAGGAGAAGGTTCTTCCCTGACAGAGTGATCCGGTTGGGAACGGGCTGCCCACAGAGGGGGTCGGGTCACCGTCCCTGGAGGTGTTCAGGGTCAGGCTGGATGCAGTGCTGAGTGGCATGAGCTAGATGGCAGATGTTAGGGTGACTGGGTTGGGTTTAGGTTGGACTGGATGATCCTTAAGGTCTTTTCCAGCCTCATCAGGACTGTGAGACTGTGTGATAATATAGTTTTGTCAAAAAAATCCCCAAACTCAGAATCACAGCTTAATTTTTCCTTCCACTTTTGTCGTACCTCCTTAAAACCTGTTATCATTTTATTGTCCTTCAGTTCAAGTGCAAGAAAGATGTCCCTGCTGATTGCAGAGCAGTTGGACTTGGTGCCCTTTAAAGGTCCCTTCCAACCCAAATCATCCCATGACACGAAGATGATCTCATTTACATTGGGCAGCTGTAAAAGCAGGAAAGAAATCACAGAGCTCTGATATCGATAACTCAGGGTTCTTCGCAAGCAGCCTTGAAGTTACCACTGAATGAATTTTGCACTGGTTTGGCTTCCAAGACCAGAACTGTCAGTAACGATTACAGTGGTGAAGAACCCAAAATCAAAGCAGGGCTCACACAGTCTTTAGTCCAAAGCAGCTTTATTGTTGTTGTTATATCACAAAGAGGAGTGTGTTTGTATACTTCTACAGGTTTTCAGACTAGTGAAAAGACTACTATAGCTGAGGGGAAGAGAAAGAAGGGGCAGCCATCCGTTCTCCCCTTGCTGTTCTGTTCTTACTTACTATGAGGGAAAATCCCCCCGGAGTGGGAACAGCTAACAGCTCTGGGTAACATCCACAGTGTTTCCATCTTCAGGCTTCAGGAAGGACTGACAAACGCGAGGGAGACCACACTATGCTGTCAGTTGAACAGACTCAATCAACCCAGAGGTACAGGGTAGAATTCCAGGGAGACAGTCCTCCGTCAGTCTTGCAGTGGAGCGTGGATACAGTCAAGTAAGAGAAAGAGGTAATTTCAGTAACCACACATAGTGGTTTCCATTACAGCACCCGCCAGAGGAGAAGTAGCTGTTTGCTGCAGGATTCCAGTACAATCAGAAATCCCCCAGATTCGTTTCTCTCATTATCTGCTTCGATTATCACGGGATGATTCGGCTCAAAGCGAAGTGGTCGATGACAGCGCTTGGCTGTCCGACACGCGAAACTCCTGCTACCAGTCCTGTTGAAAGGAAATGTTGAGACCATGGGCTGCTTTACAGTTATTTCTGCTACTGGAATGAAGCTCCATGTTCCTGAGAATAAAAAAACCCAACTGAAATGATAGCCTGTGTCTCAAGTCGTTTCCTTAAGGTGGCCCTATGCAGATGGTTCCCTCATGATGAGGGAGGTGAGGTGCTGCACCAGGTTTCCCAGATAAGTCATGGATGCCCCCTCCCTGGACCTGTTCAAAACCAGGTTGGATGGGACTCTGGGCAACCTGGTCTAATGAGAGGTGTCCCTGCCTAGGGCAAGGAGTTGGAACTAGCAGAGGTACCTTCCAACCTAAACCATTCTGTGATTCTCTGACAGTGACAGACTGGCACCACATCATGCCTGGAAGGGGACTCTATGAAGGACTCTCTTGCCCATTGGATGGTTTGAGACTTTCAGAGAGAGAGAGAGTGCACACTGGTTTCTGAATTGCCCCTGCAATAGATCTTATTCCTCTACCCAGCATTTCCTCTCCGTTCCTTTCAGCGCTGCACTGTAGCTCACTCCAAAACCTTGGGGGCTCAGTTCTAACTTGGGGAACTGTGACTCAGAATTCAACTCTTTAACAGAAAAGAGAAGACCAGCTTCATCTCCCTCGAGTCATTACCACCCCTGCTGAAATGTCACACTGCTGAAGGTCACCTCCTCAGGTTGATCATGCTCTCGTTGTGAAACAAGTTCCCAGTTCAGATCCTTCAGAATCCAGTGACTTCTTTTCAAAATCTTAAAGTGCATTCACGTGACAATGAAACACAACAGACAGACAGAGAAAACAGACGAGAATCACCACAAAAACCCACACAGAAGCAAACCAAACCCAAACCACAGCCGTCCTGACAAGACAGCAGTGCTGTAGCCAAGAGGCTGCCTTTCCTCAGAGGGCACAGTCTGTCAGGTCCTGAATGCCAGCTAAGTCGTTAGAGTCCTTTTAATTATCACAGTGTAGGATACTGCCTTTGATCCTGAGCTTAATTACAGAGGGTTGTCCCAGTTCCACACCAAATCACAACGCAGCACTTCGGTCAGTCCTCGTCACTACAAAAGCACTGGTATTTGGTGAAAGGGAGGGAGAGGTGATGCTGTGTAACAGTTCCTGAGAGAGCTTATTGACGATTTCTTTGTAAGGGGATAGAACCCCATTTCTGGCTCCTTTTGTTCATTCCTGTAGGGCATTACCAAGCACGATATAGCACCGCAGACCTTAGCTCAACGAGCCCGCCACTTTGGTGCAAACACAAAGGCAACGGCAGAGACACTTCAATGTGGAAGAGAAAAGAGTGCATTGACGTGTTGTAGTACGGATGCCGTGAAGTGTTCATGAGTTGCTGACCACCAGAGTTGTTCAAGGCTGACAAATGTGTGTAGTGTGCTGGAGGGTATGCGATCGGTCAAAGAACACAACTGCTACGGCAAAAGTGATCTGTGATGTGGAGTAAAAAAAGAGGCTTCTTAGACATCATAGACCTCCTCTTCCATGGCATGACCAACCTCTCCACGAAGATGGTGAAAGGTATTGCGCCTTAGGATCTCCCAGCCACGGTGGGAGCTAGTCCTGGATGTGCTCCGTGACAATGACAGAGCAGCTGGTTCCTTCTTGTACAGGATGTCCCTGCTGATATCCAGCTTTTCCAGACCTTTGTCATAGTTGTTTCTATCCTGTGCCTTAAACGCTTCTGTGTACCGCATCATCTTGTGCTTGTTGGGATCAACCCTGTCTTCAACTCTGTAAGATTGAAAAGAAACAAACTGAATGAAGCCCCTTCAGAACAACCAAGCAAAGTCAGCCTACCCAGCCGTTCCATTAAACACTCGCAGAAACAAGAAACTGGTGACAGAATGGTGCTAGCAGCTGCCTTCAGGCTGTCATTCTCATCACTGACTTCAGTTCCTTTATCTGCCTGTGGTTCTCTGCCCCTCAGCTCATTCCCAGGGATTATCTGCTGTTTCCCTTTTGCCAGCTAAACCCATTGGCCAGCCTGCCTCTATCTCCAGATCCTCAGTGTATACGTGCATCTTCATCCATTTCCTTTGCTCTTGTCTTTCCTTCTCTGCTCCTCTGTGGCTGTTGCCTCAAGCTGTCCCTTTATTTAAACTTCTATTTAAGTCCTCCACGTTCAGCAGACTTTCCCTACACTCTGTTCTGTATAACTTGTCTTCTGAAGTACTGTCCACACAGACAGACCCGGATCACACCCATACTCCCTCCTCATAGCATTTTCCACTGACAGAGTGATCCGGTTTGGAACGGGCTGCCCACGGAGGTGGCTGGGTCACCGTCCCTGGAGGGGTTCAGGGTCAGGCTGGATGCAGTGCTGAGTGGCATGAGCTAGATGGCAGATGTTAGGGTGACTGGGTTGGGTTTAGGTTGGACTGGATGATCTTAAGGTCTTCTCCAGCCTCATCAGCACGGTGAGACTGTGATCCTGTGCAGATATGTTGTGGGGCTTTGGCCTTTCAAAAAAATATAGTGCATCTTGGACTGAAGGGGCTGCATACTGCAACCACTTTAGGTCTGCTTGTTCTGCCCAGCAAACCTCAAAATCCACTACGTTATTTTCTCTTCTAAAACCTGCAGAAAGTCCTATTTCCTGCAGCCACCGCTCCCCCTTCTGGCTTCATCAGCAAAAGACGATGCCGGTAGGGAAGACACAAGCCCCGAAAAAGGGGCATGGTTCCTCATTCTGCTAAACACACAATTATCATCGGACATAATGAGCACTCTAGTCCTACTCAGACTACAGACTTTCTCATTTCAGTGCCTGGACCTGGGATTTTGCCACCCAGTGCAGACTTTACAAGGTGACTGCAGTCACTGTGTTCACGTGAGAAAGACACCTTGTCTCCAGTTATTGCTGTCCTGGTTTGGAATCACCCACGGCGCAGGTCTCGCTGACAGATGGCTAACTGATTGCTTCTGCATCCAGCATTCCACAAATGCAATGGGCAGGGACGGGTAACCGAGCGGTGAGGTTCTGAGATCCTCACTATAGGAATTCTGAAAGAAAATTCAAGCCTTGCAACCTGCCCTGTTCCTGGGGTCTGTCTGCTGTGGCTACTAGACAAGAAAACAAACTGATTTCACAAGGAATTCACAGTCTTCAGCTCCATTGGAGGAGTTTAGACTTGACATCAGGAGAAGGTTTCTCACTGACAGAGTGATCCAGGTTTGGAACGGGCTGCCCACGGAGGTGGTTGGGTCACCGTCCCTGGAGGTGTTCAGGGTCAGGCTGGATGCAGGGCTGAGTGGCATGAGCTAGATGGCAGATGTTAGGGTGACTGGGTTGGGTTTAGGTTGGACTGGATGATCTGTAAGGTCTTCTCCAGCCCAATCAGTACTGTGATGCTGTGAATTGTGCTTCAGGTGAAGAGCACTTGTCTATAGTTGGAGATGTCCCTACCCACTGTAGAAGGGTTGGACTAAACGGCCTTTGAAGACCCCTTCCAACCCCAAGAATTCTATGATTCTATCAGTCACAGACAGTAAACAAATTGAGATTTGTGCTCTGGAAGGGAAAGACTTCAAACACTCCCTGCTAGGCTGCTGGAAAGGCTCTTTCTTAACACCAATGCATTGGCTTCTTCTGGGGTCCCTATGGGCACAGCCTAGCAGAGAACACACCTGAGGTACCACCGGTCCCCCAGCCCATACTCCCGACCGCAGATTCCAGAGCGAGGCCAGAGGCACCGGGGCAGCTTCCGCTCCAACATGACAGTGGTGGCGACAACCTTCAGGATAAAAGCAAAGAACACAGGACTTGGATTAATTAGAAAAAGACTGCAAAAGGATCAGTTTCCTGAGCACCGACCCACGACTGCTTCATTACAGCTCCATATTTACTGAGCAAAAATCACAGAGACAGCTCTCCATTAATTATAGAGCAATTAACTGGTTTAGTCCTAATTGCACCACCTTTTGAGGCACCAATAGTACTCTTAGAACACTGTTAAATTGATCTACTGTCATCCTTTAGGCAACAAACGCAGCAATGAATTTGTAAGCTGCAGTAGAGGACAGCATTTACCTCTGCATCAGCCCCTGCATCAACTTACCGCCCTGGCCACGGGACAGTCGGCGCCGTTTAGTTTGACTGCATTTCCACTGAAAACGACTGGGGGATTTATTTCCTGTTGAGTAACAACTTAACTCCTCTGACTGAACCTTTTTGTCTCTTGAGAACCTTTTCTGAATGGGTTGACTTACTGACCTGCATAGAATCACTGTAGAATCACAGGATTATTGAGGCTGGATAAGACCTGAGCTCATCCAGCCCAGCCCAGGACCTGACACCACCACTTCAGCCAGACCGTGATACTAAGGGCCACAGCCCGTCTGTCCTTAAACACCTCCAGGGATGGGGACTCCTCCACTGCCCTGGACTGTCCATTCCGGGGTCTGAGCACCCTTTCTGTGAGGAAGGGCTTCCTGACATCCAGCCTAACCCTCCCCAGGTGCAGCTTCAGCCCTGCCCTCTCATCCTTTCACTGGTCGTCTGGGAGAAGAGCCTGACCCCCACCTGACTACAACCTGCCTTCAGGTAGCTGTAGAGAGGGAGAGTGAACACCCTGAGTCTCCTCCAGGCTAAGCACCCGCAGCTCCCTCAGCCTCTCCTCATCAGTTTCTCTCCAGCCTCGTTGCTCCTCTGGATGCACTAAAGCCCTTCAATCTCTGTCTTGAAGTGAGGGGCCCAGAACTTGAGGGAAGGGCTATTCTGCAGTGCCACCATTACCCTGCATTCTGTCTCCCCTCAGCTGATCCCTATAACTCACCTGTCAGTGGCACAGAGGCACCATTTAGAAAGGTAGGTGCCACTTCCATTCTGTTTGACAAGAGCTCACACATGTGGGGCACAAACAGCTAGGGAGACCCAGGACTGACATGAAAGGCTGGTGGACTTCTTGCTGCTATTTGGAAGCAGGTGGTGGTACCCAGGTAGCCAAGGTACACTGGAAGACAGTGTCACATGGGAAGATGTGCGGAAGAATCATCTTGCCCTGAGACACCTCAAACTCACAGAAAGGATGAAAGAAATTTGGTGGCTGACGTAGGGAAGCTGTAAGGCAGAGTTCAAACGACGTGGCACACTGCATTAGCCCCTGAGAAGGGGGAGGTGGAGGACGGGTTTTTAAGTGCCTCCCAAGGAGCGAGAGGGCAGAGTAAGCAATTGCACTGTCTGGCACTGAACAAGTTTCCCCCTTTCTTATTTAAAGCAACCCCCCAGCACCTAAACTACAGTACCTGGGCTCTCCAGAGCTCATCACGCTCGTGGGCAACTCTCCAGTGGGTGTCACCCATCATGGCAATCAACAAGTTGAGCATAAGGAGGGTGGCAATGATGGCAAAGGCGAAATAGACCACACTGTACATGAAGGGCAGGTCCACGTCGTAGTTAGCCGGGCCATCAATGATGGTGAGGAACAGCTCGAAGGTGGTGAACAAGGACATGGGGTAATTGTAGAACTGCCCGAGGTTTTCAGGGTTCTCTGTCTGGAAGATGATATAAAATGCTAGAGGGAAAAAAGAGAGGTAGCTTAACCATGGGAATCACATTCCAAGAGCAAAGAACATCAACAGTGATGCTGACGATACCAAGCGGCCTGGGAAGGACGCGTTTCTATCCCAGTGCAGTACTCAGCATAAACAGGATAAATCCCTGACTGGAATCATTGGGCTGCATTGTAAAGTGATCCAGAATTGCACTGGTTGTTTCATTTCTCAAAATAAAGGTATTTTCTTCTTCCAGGATACAATAAAGCGATGCGTGTTAATCTCATTTCCCCTGATTTCTATGAATCTAGAATCATCTGGATTCTCCTAATCTCCACTACTCCAGAAAGGGTAAGGATTGAAAATCCAAACCACGAACCCATGAAAGCATCATTACTGAGAAAGCAGTATCACTCAGAAAAAGAGAATGTATCTGTTAACACCACCCTTGCAAGCTAGCTGGGAAGGCAATCTGGCCACAGGTCAAAGCTCAGACACTCACAGAACAGTTTTAGCTGGGAGAGACCTTCAAGCCCAACCTTTTCCCAGCCCCATGAGCACCACTAAACCATAGCCTTCAAGACAATATCTACCCCTCTCTTCAACACCTCCAGGGATGGGGACTCAACCCCTCCCTGGGCAGCTGTTCCAGTGCCTGACAGCCCTTTCAGCAAAGAAATCCCTCCTGACATCCAACCTGACCCTCCCCTGGTGCAGCTCCAGGCCATTTCCCCTTGTCCTGTCACTGGACACCAGGGAGAACAGAGCAACCCTCAGCTCTCTACACTCTCCTTTCAAGTGGATGTAGAGAGCAGGAAGGTCTCCCCTCAATCTCCCCAGCTCCCTCAGCCGCTCCTCATACGACACCTGTTCCAAATCCTCTACTAGAGCGGTCGTCACCCCTGTCCCTCTCCCGCACTTGGTCCGTGACACACCGCTGCTGCCCTCAGCAGACTCACCGGATGCAAAGCCTAGTATCACCACAGCCATGAGCCAGCAGAAGCGCATGAGATCTCCGAATATCATCTGCAGAGCAAAGACAGCGTCACCGTACGGCCCAGCCGCCCCACCAAGTCACTGCGCAGCCTCATGCAGGTGGTTTCCAAATGCTAAGACTGTGAGGGGACTGAAGGAAACTTCTGCACCGAAGAATCCGTGTGAAAGCCCCCCCTCTGTGCAGTTTGCCTCCAGTGCCAGTCCCGAGGGAGAAACACTATTCCCTCAGTTCTCCCTGCCTTCAAAGAAGCGTCGCGACGTGCCCAGCCAGCCCATACTGCTTCGTGTCGGATACCTTCTGGATCATGATGGTGAAGGGTCCGAGCATCTGGAAGCCTCGCGCGAAGTACATGACATTGCACCATCCTAGCACCAGGGCGAAGGACATAGGCACCACCTCACCCGCTGTGCTGGTGAGACGCATCACCATGGTTACTAGAATCATGCAAGCGTATGTGATGCTGCAAAGAAAAGAGAGTGACACTATTCAGCTGAGGTGTCTGCCCCCCTTTCCAAAAATGCCAAGACAGCACACACAGCCACTAAACCCACAGAGACCTCCCCGCGCCATCACCTCTACCTGCCCACTCACCCTCACAGCCACAGACCAGCTAAGGCAGGAAGAGAAATCAATAAGGGAAGGGGTACTTTACAAGGATGGAGGAAGTTACTCATCTGGCAGAAGGCAGCAGCCAGGAAAATGGGAAAGAACATCTGTACTGGGCTGAACTAGCCATGTACTTACACAATGATGTGAAAAGGCCCTCCCAGGATGGTCTGCCCGAAGTATTTCGCTGCTCCAACTCTAAGGATATCTGGGATCTAAGAGAGACATCTACGGCTCAGAAAGTTTCCTTCATACTATGCCCTCGGACCCCCCAGTATCCACAGGATCTTGGTCCCAGCTGCATCTGTTTACTGGGTGGCAGGTTTATTTCTACATTACTTCACAGGATGAATAACTGGACCCCTCTCGGGCTGTGACAGAGATTTCTGGAAAATTTGAGGAGGCTGGGGAGGCTCTGGCATGTGTCAGAGAGGTGTTGCAGCCCAGAGCTTGGAGCCTCAAATTCATCCAGGTTACTTCTAAGAGACCAGACATACGGCTGAGCCTCAGAAATTCAGGCTGAGAAGAGGTCAAGTCTAAACCTCCCCTGCTGGAGCTTAAGACTGTGACCCCTTGTCCTGTCTCCAGTGTCCAGGGAGAACAGACCGACCCCTGCCTGACTCCAACCCCCTTTTAGGGAGTTAGAGACAGCGCTAAGGGCACCCCTGAGCCTCCTCTTCTCCAGGCTAAACAGCCCCAGCTCCATCAGCCTCTCCTTGCAGGGCTTCCCTTCCAGCCCCCTGACCATTCCAGCTGCTCTTCAGCCATCTCCAATTATGAACCTTCCTGCTCCCACAGAAACACCAGTAGTACTAGTACTGCTTAGACTAAGTACCCCTCCGAGTGGTGAGCACCAGCTCCGGTTTGTGAGGTAGGATGTCACGATGACGCTCATCGCTGCACTGCTGACCGTTCCTCTTACCTCCAGGATCAAAATCACTACAGCTCCAATGACTGTGATCAGCTCTCCCACCAGCCTCAGCTCATCCTCGTACGTCACGTATGACTCCTGGAATACAGGAAAACCTCGTGAACGACAATTAAACTGTGAAGGGAGTGAAAGGAAACGCAAAGCTAGAATGGATGGGAAAGAAGGGCCACAGGTTTTATCACTCTTAGTGCAATAAATTGACTGCAGCTGGGCCTGACAAACTCCCAGCGATCAGAGTGCACCCCACGCTCCCCACTGCCAAAGCTCAGCTGGCAGGACAGGACACGCAATAGCTGGGAACTGGGAAAGGCTTGGACTTTCCAGTTAAGGAGGCTAGCTCAGAGTGCCTGATTCTGCTGGTGGGGCCACCACTCCTCCAGGCACAGTACCTGCAGCATTTTCTGCACGTAGATGGTGTTGTCCCTGCTGCTTGTCTTGTTGCCTGTTCGGGGTTTCAGGGGTCGGTAGACGCAGCACATGGTGAAGCAGACCATGTAGAGTATGTAGAATAGGGCCAAGAAGCAGAAGTAGGGACGGCCATACATGTTCCACTTCAGGCTCACCAGCTCCTTCACGGGGGTTAGGTCCAAGATCTGGCGTGCCTGAGAAACAGAAGGGATTCACTGCCACGAGGGCTTTTGTTTATCAGCAACAGTCACACCCTTGTCTGGGAGGATGTGAACAACTATGAACACCCACTCTATCCAGTATTAGAGGGCTGACTTTATTTCACAGACAATGATATACTCGAGTGGATTGATTTGCTCAGGTGCATCCTGCAGGGCACAGCTTTGGAGGACCAGTGGGAAATACATGGAGCGTAGAATCACAGAACAGCCCAAGTTGGAAGGGACCTCCACAGGGCATCCAGTCCACCCCCCCTGCAGTGAGCAGGGACAACCTCAACCTTGCTCTATTACTGCTTGAAAGGAGAGTGTAGAGAGGTGGGGGTTGGTCTGTTCTCCCTAGTGGTCAGTGATAGGATGAGGGGAAATGGCCAGGGGAGGATGTCAGGATGTCAGGAGGGATTTCTCTGCTGAAAAGGCTGTCAGGCACTGGAACAGCTGCCCAGGGAGGGGGCTGAGTCCCCATCCCTGGAGGTGTTCAAGAGAAGGGCAGATGTTGCACTGGGAGGAAAGGGTTTAGTGGTGATGGTAGGGCTAGGTTGGACTGGATGATCTTGAAGGTCTTTTCCAGCTGAAACTGATCTAGAATTCCATGATCCCATGATAAGTAGAATAGGTAACCACTTGGTCTAGAAACAGGACTGTGGCTGCTGTATTTGTGAAGGATGAAAGCCTGCTTTGCTCCTCAGGGGCTCAACCCACTCCAGAGCTAATCGAAAGCAGCTTCAGTCTTCAACGTACGAGTTCTCTCATTGTATAATCACCACGGTCTGCACACGCAAAGCACGCGGAGCCCCCAGTACCTCTCTCTTCTTCGTCGAGACGATGAGCTCCAGGAAGGACTGGTCTTCAGCCCAGGAGTCAATTTCTGTTAGATCATAAAGCACAGTGGTCAAGGGGCCAAAGGACCAGAGGTTGTGCTTCCGCTTTTGCATGAGGTATTGAAACATCTGAGGAGAAAAGCAAGCGAGGTAAGGACACCAGAAGCCTTCCAGCACACAGTGTGTGTCTGCTCAAATCCCCGAACTGCAGGGTGCTTTCCTTGATCTCAGGAGCTGCTTTTGTAGCCGTAACCCTCGGGAATAAGTACAGCAGATTAAGGAGCGGAAGAAGCTTTTCCGACTCCCATTTGATGAATTATCTCTTTCTTGAGGTAAAGGGCGAGATGTTTGCACTCTAACCAAAGCTGAGGTCGTCTGACACAGCTATGCTCTGACAATGGGTTTCATATCGCATTCTGTGTCGATTGCACTCTTCCTCAAGTTAACAGGAGAGCCATGCGGTGAGGGAAACGACCCTGTTCCTTGTGGATTTACAGAAAAAACACTAACCACCCTTGACTTTCTGTTACATGGAAGGATGGGAGTTTGCAGGGAGTACTGAGTGCTTGTCCATGGATAAGCACCTGTGGATACCTGCGGGTGTTTCCGGTGGTGACATGTAGGGTAATGAAACCTACACATCAAGACAACCATTCAGACTTCCAAGTAATTCCTGGAGGTGGAATCACTTCAACAGTTCTCCACAGTTGTGCTCACAGATCGATTCTTCTAGCGCTCATTTCTTTCACTGATGCAAACAGGTTTCTTACAAAGGGTCCTGTGGTCGTGTACCTCCCACCAGGAACACCCACAAGCTCCCTCAGCCTGTATGACGTTACCTCCAGCTCTCCATTTCTCTTCTCTACGACAAAATGAAGCCAAACTCACCACAGTGTTGCCCTCGACTCCAGCCAGTTTGAATGGAGTGAGCCCCTCGTTGTTCGGAATCAACTCAAGCGATCCCGGCCCCTCCTTATTCCTGTCATAAGCGAGGATCAGGCTGTACATGTGGCAGGCAAACGTCTTATTGGGTTGTAGAACCAGGATGTGAAGAACAGTGTTACCTACGAAGGATGGGATGGGTTGAAATATGAGGAACAGCCCAGCCCTGTGCAATGGACTGATGGTTTCATTTCCATCTCACATCCCACAGCCATTCGTGGTGAGATAGAAACATGCACACGACAGGCTGACACAGCGTCCAGGCCCTCCACTAAGGCACACAGCACATACCCAGGTAATCTTGAGCTCTAATGTCAGCTCCGTTTTCAATGAGCAACTGAACAATCTCCTCATTTCCCACACAAGCAGCAAACGAGAGAACATGCTCTCCTGCAAGAGTCCAGAGAAACAACAGTAAGAGCCCAGGAGGCAGCACAGGCTGGGGCATACTATCCGTGCTATGAAGCCAAAAGGGGTGAAGGGAAGAGTTATACCAGGTAATGTGCAACCTCCTGACCCCATCCTCATCCTGCTCAGAAACGGCAGGAACACTACCAGCCTCGCACAACACAGAAAGGAAGAAGAGCTGTTTTCAGGGAACAACCTTGCTAGGAATGCTGAGGAGAAGGTGGCAGTATATGCTGCCAGGAAGAAACATGCTAATAATGAGTAATTACAATAACAGTTGTAAAGCACTGTGTATTTGTACACACGCAGACCTTTTACACGCGTGTTACTGGTGTGTGCAGCATGTACATACGCGGGCAGCGTCTCACTGTCTGCTAGGTGTGTGACTGCTGCCGCTTGGAGACAGGAGCATCTGCTAATCTGCTGCAGAGGGGAGTCAAAGCAAGCCTTCCCTACATTCCCTTCTCACCCTGCTGCTTCCCTCCCACAGCAGAAGGGGGAAGGTAAGGCTGTACCAAAATAGAGAAGGTTCTGGGAGCTCCGTCTGAAGAAGTGCCCGGTGGCCCTCGCTGTGCAGGCGTTTGCCCCTCTGTTGAGTAAAGCCTTTACTAAGGTGATGTTCTGGTTCACGGCTGCGATGTGGAGAGCTGTCTGCCCTGGAAGACAGAAACAAAACCTTACCTTCCAAGAAGCTGATCACGGCTGGCAGCTGGCACTTCAGTCAGGGCCAATCTCCGCTCTTTGGGGCTGCCTTCACAGCAGCTGCATGGTTTAGCTTCACGGCTACCCCGGCGATGTGTGGAGGACTGGACTGTGACTTTTCAGTGACTCCGTTCTATCTGAGTCTCTTTATGAATTAACACAAACTGACTTTGCCACCTGCCCCAAACCCCAGCTGCCTGGAGGAAAGCGAGGCACGCCGCGCCATTCCGTTCTAGGAAGAGCACTGAAAGCTGTGAGACTGACTATGGGACATGAAGACCGAATCACGACAAGGTGCTATCACATAAACTTAGAGTTGTCTAGGCTAGAAAAGACCTCCAAGATTATCAGGTCAACCATCACTTTCACTGTCCGAAGCCCACTGCTGACCCGTGTCCCTTAGCTCCGTGTCCACACTTCTGCGTGGCTGTTGAGCCAGGCGTTGAAGCAGGGACATTACAAGCCACTTCCCTAAAGGCACAAGCGCTTCCTCTCTCCCCAGCTCCATGCCATGGAGCGTTACCTTCATAGAGCTCCGATGTCATTCTCTCGTTGACGAGCTCGGGAGCCGCCTCCATCAGAATCAAGGCCGCTTCTGTGTTATCATACAAGGCAGCAACATGAAGAGCAGTCTCGCCCAAGGCACCTACAGGAAGCAAGGGAATCGTGTGGGAATCCAGCTATTCGGGGCAACAGCAGGTACGGATGCACTGAAACCCATGGGAATGCTTGTCATGTTGTGCGAGGTGGCAACATCCACGTGACAGAACAGTCTGCTCATCATCACCCCATCAAAGCCTGAAAGCTGAACCTGAGGTGTCTGCAAGTGACAGCAGACTTGGGCTTGAAGGGAGGGAGCAGCCAGCCCCCTCACTGACCCCCTTCCACAGTAACCCTGTTCCAGCTGCAGATCTGCTCTTGTCCCCCTCTTCATGGTTTCTTTATGGTTTGATGAGCTCTCCACGTGAGAACACTCACTGGCACAGGGAAGACATTCATTCTGCTCAGGCAAATGGTTTTGCAAACTAACCAACACACTGCTGAGCTTGTTGTGGCGAGCTCTTGCCCCCCACAGAAGACTGTTTGCCACAAAGGCCAAGGTTACCTCTCTGATAGATGTCACACGTCCCATCAGTGAGGAGTTTCCTGATGGCTGGCAGGTCGTTCTCCTTGGCAGCCTGGAGGAATGGGGACTCCCAGATCCTACAGTCAAGAAGAAGATGCTGATAAGCGACGCAGTCAACACGCGGTGCCTCTCTCCAGACCTGGCATGGCCTTTGCTTGAGACACAGACATTTTCACTGAGGTATTGGAAATGCACACCTGCCACCTCAGGTATTTTTGAAAGCAGAGTAAAAAGGAGCAGGAAAAAGGCAGGAGAGTGCAGTCCCAAACCCCCAGGTGCCCGGTGATCCTTTGACTCGCTGAGGCTGAACCACCTGAGGGCAGCAGAGGAGAGCCCGACGGCGCCTGGGTTTGCGTATGTCATGTACTCGATGTACACCTGCCTGCATCTGCTTATGGTGGATGTTCTGTGGATGTAACACAGATTTTCAGGCTATAAATGATATATTTTATAGTTTATATACATATGCATATATGATGTCATGGCCAGGACATGGTCCTCTCCCTAGACTGGGTCCTGTTGAGGCTGCACCTCGAGTACCGGGGGCAGTTTGGGCATCGCAGGACAGGAAGGGGCTGGAGAGGGAGCAGAGGAGGGCAGCTGGGCTGGTTCAGGGTCTGGAGAGCAGGGCTGGTGGGGAGAGGCTGAGGAAGCTGGGGCTGCTCAGCCTGGAGAACAGAAGGCTGAGGGGAAATCTCAGCGCTCTCTACAGCTACCTGAAGGGAGGCTGCAGCGAGGCTGGGGTTGGCCTCTTCTCCCTCGTGATTTGCAATAGGACCAGCAGAACCGGGGGGCAGGTTGGGCCAGGGGAGGTTCCGATGGGATCTGAGGAAAATCTTCCCAGAAAGAGTGTGAATGCTGCCCAGGGAGAGCGTGGAGGCACTGCCCCTGCAGGGGTTCAATAACCTGGCAGACAGGGTGTGGGTTAGGGGGTGGGAGCTATAGGACAGAGCGATGGACTTGATGATCTTGAAGACCTTTCCAACCCTGATGACTCTGTGATGTAATATACATCACGGGATCACAGTGCTGGTGGGGCTGGAAAGGACCTTGAAGATCACCCAGTCCAACCTAAACCCAACCCAGTCACCCTAACATCTGCCATCTAGCTCATGTGTTTTAAGGCACAGAAGACAAAGAAGAGGGAGTCATTTGATGCCCCTCCTGACAGGGAGGCTTCTCAGAAGCCAGAAAAGGCCAGTGGATCCCTTCTTACTCAGCACAGTGAATTGAAAAGGTTGGCATCTGGATTACTCCCATAATGGATAGAAAAGGACAAACAAGAGTCTCCATCGCGTCCCATCCCTCACCCCCCGCCCGGCCGTGTTGTAGAGCTGCTTCCCATGGAACAATGAAAAGAACCAGCTCTGAAGTGTAGGATTCATGATACCAATTTATGAGGAAAATGTCGAAAGAGTAGCTGTTTTCTTTTCCTCTGATGCTAAGAAACAGAGAAAGATGTTTGCCTGCACTGGCAAAGAGGTTGCCATCAAACAAATTCCAGGCTAAACGGGTCCATTCTCATTGAAGAAGTCTTGAGTCTTCCAGGAGGCCCTGGGATGACAAAGAACTTACAAGTACAGTCCCCAGGCTTCACTCAGGAGGGTCCTTTGATGGAAACTGCACATGGGGGGAGGTGAACCCTCACCCCCCCACACTCAGCTCTGCCACGGCCCAGCCTAGCCTGGTGCTTATTTCTAGGATCCTCAGCACGGAAGACCTGTGTTACTGCTGGAGGATGTTCAGCAAAGGGCCACAGAGATGGTTCTGGGACCAGAGCACCTCTCACACGGGGAAAGGCTGAGAGAACTGAGCTGTTTAGCTGGAGGAGGACCAAGCAGAGTTCTTACTGACACCTCTTTTCCTACCAGCTCTGGTCTGTCCTTTAGAAGCCACCAGTAGACTGGATGCCAGTTTGAAACACACGCATGGCAACCCACCTGTGGGACCAGCACAGCAGACCAACCAAGCACCGGCGGGTACCTTAATAAATCCCAGGTACCAGAACATCCCAGAGGACCCGGATTACTCAGGTGATCTGCATCTGAGTGAGTGCAAACAAACTGTCACGGTCTAGACATCATAAAGGCATAAATTCACCTCTCCTCTTCATTCCACAACAGGAGCGTTTCCCGCGGCCGGTAGCACCCCATTGTCTGGGTCACTAGGAACCAGATGAGGACTGGAGAAGGAGAACCATTTAGACTATGAAGAACCACCCTGAACCAAGCAGGGAGCCGCTCGGAGATGTTTTTATTGTCCTTCAAACTCATAGCCTTGCTACTCGGAGAAGTAGTCCTCTTTATCTTACTCATGCTTAGTTGCAGTAATTGCTAATTAGGAGATGATTTGATGAGAAGATTGCATCTAGGGTCATCAAATAGGAATAAAACCAAGAAGTCCCCCGAGCCAAAGTTGTGAGAGCCAGTGTCTGTGGAGGAGGCTGGCTACCTCTGCCATGATTTTGGCTGAGAAAGATTCCGTGTTCCTAGAGAATCCGAGTTTCAGAGCAGGAAGAAGGAAGAGGTGGGGTTTCAATAGCATAAACAACCTTGCAATTAATGTGTTGATGCTACTGAGTAAGCCTTTATCCCTCAGGTGACCTCAGAGAGGAGGAAGGATTGGGCAACAGACAGCGTGGGAGGACACAAACACGGTGCCTTTCTCACAAAGTTCTCCAAAGCCCTACCAAAGGACTACAGAAATTACAAGCTGAAGGGGAGACACCTCATCACCGCCACACTCGGCTCCCAGACACTGAGGGTGGAAGCATCAAACCTCTCTTCTTAACCTAGGAACCTCCAACAGATGCCAGGCCAAACAGCAAGGACTCGGCAGCGCTGGCACTGCCACGGCACACGGCCTCTGCTGCCTTTTACCCTCGGTTCACTCTCTGTGCTGCAACTGGAGAAGCGGTTCAGCCTGGCTGAAAACACCCCTTTGGAACTATAAACTCATTGGAAGCCCATGGCTGCAATCCCCTAAGCAAAGATGCCAATTACTGGGCGAGACAAACACAGCAGAATAAAAAACAAAGCCAAGGCACCCGAGTCCAGAACATTCCAGGCCCTTTAAGGTCTGCAGGTCTGCACGTTGAACCCAACCTTCCTCCGGAGCCAGCAAACACAGAGTGAATTTTACACTTCACAGCTCCAGCTCCCGGGTGCCAAAGCAGCAGCAGGTGAAGTCTGCGAGCTGGTCTCTAAGCAGAGCTGCGTGCAGTAGGTGCTTCATCTGCATGACGTCCTACCCTGCGGGTGGATGGAGAGGAAGGCTTTCGGAGAAGGGCTCATCAGAGACCTTTCTGCACACTGTATGAGGGTAATCCTGTACCTCTCAATTAAACCCTGCTCTAACCCATCCTCTTTGTCACCTATGGACACGAGGGCATCCGAGGTCTGTGACACCAGCCATACAACTATAACACGCTGCCTCATACAATCAGACTAGGATAAGCAGGGATACAGAGCTAAGTCTGATGGGCAATGAAAACCAGTGTTACCCACTTTGAAGTGGTCCTGGGCTTTCACTGATCCAAGGACGGTAGCTGTGTTGAGACACCCAGCAGCACTGATCATGCAGTGCTGTCAGTTTTCTTAACAGATTCTTTGCTCAGGAAGCTGTTTTTCAATAGAGGTCAGGACGTCAGGGCTAAATCAGAAATGCCAAACCCCACTGTGAACTGAAGCCAAGAGAGGATGTGGAGCAGACTCTGACAGGGGGTGCCACATCAAATGGTTTTCAGCGAGGATTCCACACGCATTTTTGGGGGGAATGTGCACCCTTCTCCATTTCCAGCCTCTTAAGCTCTTCTTTTGCAGTGCATCTTGCTCATTACACTGGTGAGGAGATGGAGAACGCAAGGACAGGGCCATGAACCTCAACTCTGTTATAAAAAGATCAGGTTATTCTTCTAAAAGAGGGGAATGAATGCGTGAAGGGTGCTGCCTGGACAGAACCCATTTGAAGCTGCTTTGTCCAAGAGTGAGCTCACCAGGGGAGCAACAGAGCACCTCTTCTCTTTTTATCCACTCTCAGGTTCTACTACTCCTGTGTAATTCACTGCTTGCCTACTGTTTGCTCTGGATTCAGGTCGACATCACCTAGCTCCACGCTTTACCCTCATAGCAATGACAGTTACAGAAAGGAAAAAGTTCCTTTCCAGCCGAGCTGTAAAGTCATCAGCAGGATTATTTCCTTATTGAGGTGCTCAGAATCCCCAGCTCAACAATAAATCATGAAATTGCCAAGGGACATTAATCTCCTCCCTTCCTTCTGCTGGCAGGTCATTGAATGTGTGCAAGACCTCAGAGGAGCAGAGGAGCGCTCAGCCACGAACAGGATCAGCGGAATCAACCAGCAAGATGCTAAACAACGAAGTAGAAAGATGTTGAACAACGAAGGAGAAAGTCATAGCATGAAGTGAAGGCAGACCACAGGGATTAAAGACGATCGGCACAATGAGCCAGCTCCTTCAGCATGGCTCATCAACTCAACCACAAGCTCTTGTGCCTCCACACTGAGGCCCCTAATCCGATGGTGAACTCACGTCTTCTGGAAAGAAATGAAACAGGTTCCTACTGATTGCTGCTGTCACTAGACAAGGAACTCCTAGGGAAGCCTTCTCCTTGAGGTATTTAGCTATCGAGCACACCACACAGCTTGCTCAGTCGCTTCCAGCAGGGCAAGCTGCTTTTTATTGACTCTGCATCTGAGACCACCCTGAGAGCGAGCCCACAGCTCTCACGCCACAGCTGGGTTAAGGGTTCAGCAGGTGTTAGCTATTCTTCAGATTCTATATTAGTTATTCTTTACATCACCCAGTGGTTCATGAAACAAATCTGCTCTCTGAAGTAAAACCTGCATCAACCCCTCCCCTCTTCAGCGGGGATTTTCTCGTGGGTTTATTCTGTCTTTTATTTTCAGAGTGCAATGTTCCTCCTTACCTCCTCACAATGAAGCCTGTAGCCAACTTTAAGGTGGCAAATGGCTCCTTAAATCCATGAGCATAAGCCATGCATTGTCAGACGTGCTGTGCACTGTAGGGGAAATGCAAGCTCTGCAGGGCCTTGGCTCTGGTGGAATGAAGGCTTTTTTTCCCCACCATTGGATTCAGAATTTCACACAATCACTGAATTACTGAGGCTGGCAAAGCCCTCTGAGCTCCTCCAGCCCAGCCCAGGACCTGACATCACCACAGCAGCCAGAGCTGGGCACTAAGGGCCACAGCCAGCCTGTCCTTAGACTTAGGATGGAGCTGGAACAGCAGAGGTGCCAGCAGTGCTGCCTTGACCTTACTTTGCACGCAGCAGCAGTTCCCAACAGGAGGTTCTTTGCGAGTTGGCCTCTGTTACTGAAACCTTTTACAAATGAAGTGGTGGAGCTGGGAGCAGGCACCTTTACTGCTCTGCCCTGGGGGAGTAAAGGACCGAGGAGCAAAGGAGCTGGCGGGCACGAAGACTTTGCTGTATTAGAGCCTTGTGTTAGATCCTGCACTGCAAACAGTGGTATTTGGGGGAATTAGCAGTAGAGCTGCGGTGCCATCTCACAGTCACCACTGGCTTGAGAAAACCTGCTTCAGGGTAAGCAAAGCACCCGTCCGTGGGACTACAGTGCCCCAGAAAACACAAAGAGGATGTGAAGTTCTGGAATCCTTGGAAGGAACAGATTTCCCTCCGAGTGATGCAGATGTCCCCAGGCACCTCTCATGGGTTATTTCTCACAGCACAGACTCCTACAGTTAATTCAGGGTGAAAGTGCCTTGGTTTGGGCTGTTTTCCAGATGGGCCACTGGAGTTAAATACTGTGAAGCCAGGAGAATAAATCAGCCGCAGAGCATCCCATGAAGGCCAGTGATACCAGCAGTCACGAGGCACCACTGAGAGAGAGAACAGACACACAGACAATAGAGTAGTTACCAATGAAAGGGGCAGAGGAGGTCACAGCAGGAGGGTCCTGGATCCACCTGGTCCTGGATCCAGCTAGTTGCTTTCTCTGGTTTATTCCTTAGACAGTTCTTTAGGAACAGTGTGATCCTCATAGGGTGGGACTCCTAAAGCCTCCCTTTCTAGGGAGGCTCTGCTCACATGTCCTAAGTTCTGGAAGATCTGTCAGACTGTGTGGTTCCTCCCCATCTCTACCAGGGCTACCTTTCCACAGGTATTTAGCTCTTTGTTCCAAATGAATTATGCTGGGGTTTTAGGCTCATACACAGCAGGCTGAGGTGGTCACAACTGACATGGGAAAGGCTGAGGGTCTCAATGACCCCTTCACCTCAGTCTTCACTGCAGAGGTCTCCAGCCACACTGCCGCAGTCATGGAAGATAACGGCAGGGACTGGAAGGAAGAACAACCCATCATCAGTGAAGGTCAGGTTCGTGATCACCTGAAGAACCTGGAAGGGTTCAAGTCCATGGGACCTGATGGGATGCACCCATGTACTGAGAGGACTGGCAGATGCGGTGGCTAAACTCCTCTCTATTCTATTCCAAAAGTCCTGGTGAAGCCCCCACTGACTGGAACAGGGGAAACATCACTCCTATTTTCAGAAAGGGTAGGAAGGAGGAACCAGGGAACTACAGGCCGGTCAGTCTCAGCTCTGTGCCCGGTGAGATCATGGAGCAGATCCTCCTGCAGGCACTACTGACACAGGAGAATGGTGAAGAGGTGACTGGGTGCCATCAGCATGGCTTCACCAGGGGCAAATTCTGCCTGACGAACCTGGGGGCCTTCTGTGAACAGCTCACAACAGTAATGCATGAGGGGCGAGCAACCGGTGTCATTGACACTGTCCCTCACCACAGTCTGGTCTCCTGCAGTGACCCGAGAGGAATTCATGAAAAGCGGGTTACGTGTCTAACAGTTCTTCTCTTTCCCTTCATCAGTAGCGGCACAGGAGGCGTTCTCAGACCTGCAGCACACACTCAGGAGGAATGCCAAGCCAGGAGAAGATGGAATGGCCATCTAATAGCAGCTTCTGTGAGAGGGAGCAACAAAAGGAGCCAACCCCTTCCTGGAGCAGCAGGCAGTGAAAACAAAGAGACAGCACCAAGCGATGACTCTGGAGGTTCAGAGTGGGGAAGGACCCCCGTTCTCAGTGGGAGGATATTACAGGCTGTAGTAGGGACCCAAGGTGGAAACTCTGTCCTTCAAGACAAAGCTAGGAAAGACAAAGCAATGTTCAGCTTCAAGTGGGAGGCTGCTTAGAGATCTGCAGAGATCTCCCACCTGTCTGTGCCTTAGAGATGTTAAGATAATGTTATAACCCCACAAATACTGATATGATTAGGTTTGGTTTTGCACACATCCCTTCAGACATTACTTCTCTTTCAGTTACCAGTGATGCTGTCCACGAGCATCCCCAGGTGTAAGCACTCCAGCACACCATGAAGGCACCAGTGCTCCCACAGGCTCTCCAGCTCTGGGTGCATTCAAACCCCTCTGTTCCCCAGTCAAACAAACAGGATTTTGTCCTTTTGCCAGAAATCAGGTGACAATAAACGCAGCTCTGTCACTGGAGACAGCTGGGAGTACTGGTCCCTCCCGAGGGACCACACTACTCGTTCCTACGCGCACACGTGTGTATGCACACAGACATTGCTGAGTATGGACAAGACAGGGGGATTTTGTCCCCCATCTGCTGAAGGAAAGGCAAATCAAATTCGACAAGGGGCTGGGAGCGATTTGTTGCTGCAGTAGCACAGCATTCGTGCATGCAGGAATGACAGGGAACAACCGCAGACTCAGCTCTACCTTCATCAGCACCCCTGCACTCCCGTGCATGGAGAGAGCAAACTGCAGCAGTAACGAGCAGCCTTGATTCAGTGCTGACACACGGAGAGACAGGTAACCTTCCTGCTAATGGAGGGTCTGAAAGGAGTCACTGCCCATGCTGGCACTCAGGCCAGGAGAGAGTCTGCCCCACGAAGCCACCGACCACCAGCGTGAGGAACAGCATCAAACCTCTACAGAGGTTTACAGAGAGCAGAGTCCTTGGAGAAACCCCACTCTCTCCGCGGAATGCAGCACACACATCACAGGTTTACCCTTAACAGCCGCTTAAAAGCCACACAGCCCCGCATGCATTTTCCTGTGAGCTTTCCCATTGAGGGTGGAGAGAAGCACAAGCGTTACTAATCTGTGGCTGAAGACCTGTACTCAGGGCGATTCAATTGCAACCCACTAAACCCACCGGTGAGAACAGATAAGATTGGAACTCCAGCAGCATTCCAGCCTGAAAGAAGAAGTGTGATAGTGAAAAGTGCTCCAGGGTTGTTTAAAGTTTATCTGCTGGGAGCAGAGCCGAAGGGAACAGAGGAGGAGAGCAGCAGCAGAAAGCCTGCAGGGCACTGTACCTTTTCTGCTGGAGTAAGTAGATTTCATCCAGATGTTTATCCCAGGATTTTTTGCCTTGCAGCTTCTGGCTTAGTCCACTCCAGATGCGGAAATAGAAAGGCTTGCTGTCTCCAAATAAAGGCACCCCCATTGCACCTCCCTTTCCCTCTCTTGCCTAGCTCACCCCAAAGTCAGCGGTCCCCACCGGGGTCACCACTCCTGCAGCCCAGCCGGTTGCTCTCGGAGGAGACTGCTGGCCAGCAGCATCAGCTGATCAGAGCGGAGGTGAAAACACAAACTAGAATCGCTTGTCCTCAGCAAACCAAACCTTCAGCCTCATCGAGCCCTCGAGTTTCCAAAATAGCCCAACCCAGAGGTGTGGCTGATTGGGAAGGAACTCGCTAGCAACCTACTCCTCGCGAAAGCCCCTGTGCCACACTGAGCAGCTCACACAGCATCAAGGGCTCGGGGCTTCTAGTCTTGCATTTCACAAGTCCAGAATCTGGGAGCAGTCGTCCTCCTTAGGTGTCTCTGAGCTCCTCTGGAGAGCGAGTTTGCAAGAGACGAGTCGGGCCAAACACCCTTCAGCTGAGGGAGCATGTGGAAGCCTGCCCTAAGAGACAGAGCTCGGGAAGGCAGTCTGGAGGAGGACACTCCTCCCATCCTAACTCTGCAAATCCCATTCACCCCATTATCACCACAGACTCCTCCCTCCCTGCGTCAAACGAGATCCCTTCACAAACTGGAGAGGCTCCTGTGTCAGCCTGGAGCACTCTGCCCTCCTCCGCTGTCCTGCCGTCTCTCATCCTTTCCCCACACTCCCTCCTGATGGAGGAGAGGGATGGGGATGTCTGTTCAACGAACAACCGGGCTGGGTCGGGGTCAGAGCCACCCAAGATATCAAAAACAAGAGGAGCCACCCTTCTCCTGGCAAAAAAAAAAAAGAGCTGGAAGGGGAGGAACAAAGAGAAATCTTCAAACCCCCTGAAATCTCTAATCTGTTGTCACAGAACTCTTGGTTCTTGAACCAACAGAACCGCCCCTTCATTCCTGCTGCTGTGGAGAAGGAGTAATTCCTGCCCTGGGCAGAGTCAGAAGGGGTGAGGGAGAAAGTTGTGTCAAGCAGTGGATCCAGTCCCCTCTCTGAAACTCAGAACCGGGGTTCACACCCAGACGGGCCAAGAACTGCCCCCCCAGTCTGCTCTGGGGACACAGCCGGCGGCACTGGGAGTGCACCCAGTGCCCCAGTGCTCCCTCCGTAACACTCAGGGAATTGTCCCCTCCTAGGAGGAAGCATCAAGAACTGTCCTAATCAGAGGAGTTTATTACTTGCTGTGTCGTGACCGTGAGCTACTCCTCCTGTCAATATGGCCCTTATCTCCTGTACTCTGCTTCGGAGCTAACGATGCAATAACGATGCCTGTAGGTGTGGTGATTGCATCCTGCTCATGGATTCAGGGGAAAGCGATAACAGCACAATAGCCCACGGCTGACCTCAAGCAACAAGCTCGTGGTCACTCCGGTCTGTAGCTTTGACTATGAGTCCATCATCTTACCCCCCCCC
>VZRI01012353.1:143190-156778 GCA_013397515.1 Upupa epops
CCCCCATCAGTCACTGGCAGCCCCAGAGCCCTTTTTGCTCTCCTTCAGGCGGCAGGAAACCTCTGACAAGGAGACTCCTCTTGGAGGCTGAGGGATCCCTTGCTGCACAGATCCTTCCCGGCAGATCCTGGGTAGGTGACTAACAGCATGCAAAACACTTGGCAGCTCTATTAAGGATGTCGTAAAGATTGTGCGTAGAGTCTTTCAGATGGCAGGCTCTCCTGGCAGCTTAGCCTGACCCTGTTACAGAAAAGGACTACAGGGAGAGGTCCATAGGGTCTCCAGTCTTGTCTTCAGCAGCATCACCACCATCAGCATTCTTTCTTTCAGGTGTAACTCAGAATTTGTATTACCCAGCCCAGGATAAGGTTGCTGTGGGTTTCTGTGTGCAGACAGGTGTGATTTGCACAGCTCATGGCACACGGATTCCTTTCCTTCTCGATCACCCTGACCCTTACATTCCACGTTCTCATAAAGGTCTGTTAACCTTCCCAGAAATGCTGAGTGTTGGAGCCGTGTAAAATCGAATCCAGTGCCCTGATCTGGTGACAATCAGGATGGGAGGGCATGGCCTCCCTTCTCTTTCTCTGCTTTTCTCTTGCTGTCTCTTTAGCAGGCAGTAAAAATAGCTGGGTGATGGCTGGAGGTCGTTACACAGGCACAAGTGTAACCTAGTGTTCCACAAAATCCAAGAAAATGTGGGTTGTGATTAGCAGGAACCATCAGGAGATGAAGAAGGAGATAATGGAGATGGTGAGGACCATTGTAAAGGGAAGGGAGCCCCTGGAACCTGTGTGAGAAACTGTGTTAGCCGCACGCTGCCGCCTCAGAGAGAGACAGCAATCCTGCAGGTTCATCAGCACTGGAAATAGGGCACTGGGATTTCACACCCCGGGTCAGGGACGGCCTTGAGCTCGGCCTCTGAGCCTGCCAGACTTTCAACACTGCCCGTGTGCAGCTCGGGTGGAAGCACAGTTCCTTGCCCGACCTGGCAGCACCCAGAGGGATCCCCGACGGATCCCCGACGGTGTGAGTTATGCGACAAACAAACAGGGCTGGAGAAAAACTGTGATGGAAGATCACAGCTCCCGAGCACAAAGAGAACCCAGACTGAACATCCAGAAATCACCCAGGCAACGGTAAACAGCGCTGCAGCTTCTCCATGAGTCTAATGGATGGTCCCGACTCAGAAGGCTGCAATAACTCCCCAGCAGCTGCCTGGCGTATTACAGATAGGTTAGGGAATCCTGCTGGACTGTGATATTTCCAGTTGTTCAGGTTCCAGCACCTTACAGGAGTAGCACAGGAAAACAGGGCCGCGGATGATCGTACTCAGTGGTGTGAACACCGATATCGCACGACGAGGGGTGACAGCAAGAAGCAAAGCTAACCAGCAGAGGTAAATAACTAGATGTTCCACAAGCAGCAGGTTAGTAGCCTTGTCTCCATAAGCCCTGGGCTACTCTTATCATCCCAGGATCTCCTGCACTGTGTAAATAGTAATTACTTCACCAGAGTGAGTCCCGGGTAACTCAGGAACAGGAGAACCTTCACAGTGCATGGGAAGCTGCACCAGCACATGGGGTCCTTTAACAACACCCAGCTGGGATGCAGCTAAGCCTGCGGTGCTGTGTGCCGTCTCCTGGCCTGAAGGAGAGCCAGTCCTGAAGGCAAGTTCATTTTAAATAAATGAAACACCAGACTGAGTTATCTTCGTCACTACTCTGTGTTCGTGGTGGTGTGTGTGCAGCAAGCCCGGTTGAAAAGGCAGCCCAAGCGTTCAAGTCTCCACTTGCTGGCTTGGGGTAGCAGGAATAGGGCCAACTATTGGTGTTAGAACAGGGCAGCAGAGGTGGAAACTCCTGTAAAAGATAAATTCCCAAGGTCCTGGTGAATTGGGTGGGGGATGAATTCTGCCCCGATTATCCCAGCCTGCCTCTCAAGCCCATGCAGACTTCAGGGACTCCACAGGGAGCCTGAGTTTCATTACCCAGCCACAAGTTTTCCCTGCCCTCTTTCTGTCCTTGGCTCTGTGTCACCTGCAGTAGTTACCCAGAGCAATGAAATCCTTCTACAAGTCACCCTTTCTGCCCCCAAATCCCTGTGAGGAGTGGGCAGATCTGCTGCTGGCAGGACACTCCTGCTAGGTGCCTGAGCGCACTAAGGGGCTGCGACACCCCTGGCCAGTTTAACCCAGGGCCCCACAAACACGCAGGCACTCTGCTGTGCCCGTGTGCAGAGGAGCCCATGTGAGCTCTGTCTCATCCTTCAGTTCCAGCCTGAGCTAATTTGTAGGGTCAGAAATCTTCAGCTCGGTGCAGTTAGAGCTGTGTTTGGCCATGGGCTGCAGTGAGCTGGACCCTGGCCTGCTGACTTAAAACTAGCCTTCTCAACACGGACCTAACCAGTGATGAGTGGGTCTTGGCTACCGTCAGCGAGCACCATTCTGATCAAGGGATTAACTCCCTAGCTTGACCTGAGACCTGCCCTGTCACCGCAACACTGCCTGATCACTCAGGCTCCTGCTTGAACCTGGCTGCCACCTCCTGGTCTGCCTGCTTGTCCAGGCGGTGAGGGTTGTACCTGAGCTGAGGAGGCTCCTGTCCCATCTACCGTGAAGTCATGCTCCTCTTCCTGTCCCGGGCAGTGCAGCCAACCCTCGCTGCTTCCTCCCAATTTAAGTGGCCCCACAAATTAGTATGATTATTATTATTGAGGTTGGGAAAGCCCTCTGAGCTCCTCCAGCCCAGCCCAGCACCTGGCATCACCCCAGCAGCCAGAGCAGGGCACTCAGGGCCACAGCCAGGCTGTCCTTCAACACCTCCAGGGATGGATGGGGACCCCACCGTCCATGCCAGTGTCTGGCACTTCTGCATTTACTGTTGTTCCAGCTGCAGCACCAGGGGCTGTCCCGGGGAAGTCCTGGCCTGTTCTGAAGGTTGTGACAGCAGCAGGAGATGAGGCAGGAGGCCAGATTTGACTGGGTTCTGAAAATTCACGTCAACAGCCCACTGTGGTTGTAATAACGTAGAGACAAGTGTTTCTCCTCACGTGCACATTGCTTCCAGCAACGGAAAAGAAACAGTCACTGCTCACAGCATCCTAGAACCATTAGGGATCTCACAGCATCCTGGAACCATTAGAGATCTCACAGCATCCTAGAACCATCAGGGATCTCACAGAATCCTGGAGCCATTAGGGATCTCACAGCATCCTAGAACCATTAGGGATCTCACAGCATCCTGGAGCCATTAGGGATCTCACAGAATCCTAGAGGGACACCAAGATCACACCTGAGCGAACCACCTCAGTTTTGACATCACAGGATGACACCAGGAGATGACTCTGCAGCAGCCTGACTTCTCCCTGGTTCGGTCCTCCCATCCCAGTTATCACTGGGCACCCGCTGTGAGCAGACACAGGGCTGGAGCTCAGTGCAGTCCCCAGCCACTGAATAACCAGCCCAAACCTGCACTTCACTTCGGTGTCTTCTGTGTCCTCCTTCCCAAGCAGCCCCTGCAGTGAGTGTTCCAGCTCGTAACCTCCGGATCTATGAAACCCAGGAGCTGGAGCAGGGGTGGAGGGACACTTCTGTGCCTTGTGGGTTCAGCAGCAGAAACTGAGTGCCCTCTACTGGACTGGGGGAAGCTCCTTCGCATCACTGGTGGCACCGCAAAGACTCCCAAAGCACAAGGGGCACCTGCCATGAGTTTGCAGATGACATCAAACTGGGAGCAGTAGTCGCGATGCTGCAGGGCAGGGGTGCCCTGCAGAGGCTGCTCCTTCAAACGAAGTCACAGCCCAACAAGCAGCTCACGGTGTCCAGCAGAGATAGATCCTGGGCTCGGGATAGGAGAAGCCTGTGTCAGCGCAGGCTAGAGAAGGACTGCCTGAGGACCACCTTGCAGAGGAGTCTGAAGGCTGAGCATCAGCAGCAACGAAGGTCAAGCACATCTCAGACTGCATGAGCAACACTGCAGGCTGCGTGTGAAGAGACATTACAACTCCCTTCCATCTCAGAGGGGTGTCACTGCATCCTCAGCTGGAGCCCCCAGGGCAGGAGAGACACTGTCTCATTGATCCAGCTGGACTGATGGAGCTGTGTCTGTGTATCCAGCTGTGTCTGCATAGCCAAGGAGCCTTAGGAGAAAGGAAAAGCAGAAGACTCACTGCGGTGTCTGAGTACCTTAAACAGGGACAAGGAGGAGACAGAGGTGCTCTTCTCAGAGGCACTAAGGACAATTTCCAGTCGCTGCGTGGGGAAGATTCAGCAGTGCAAACAGGCTGTCAACAGGGGCTGTGAAATCCTCCTACTCTGAGCTTTTTGAAACTCAGCTGAACAAGACAGAGCAGGACAGTCTGGTTTTGATGTCGGTACTGCCTTAAGCACGAAGAGAGTGCAGCCCTTTTTGGGGCCATGGACCTACAGAGTGCATTTAAGAACGAAACACTCGGAAACGCTTCTTGGAAAAGTCTCCTTGGTGCAGCCAGTGCAACCTCTGCCTTGGGGTGGAACCTTCAGAGCCACACAGTCACACCAGCTGAAGCTCTCAGGTAGATGATTTCCCATGTACATGGCCAGGCAACCAGCACTGGGGCCCAGCACTTGGCCCATCCTCTGCCAGATCAGAGGTCACGTCTCCAGAGCTGCCGCAAGAACACTGCATCTGAGTGACCTTCATCCAGACCCTGGGGAAAGGACCACAAAGTGTTTTTCCACCTGAACATCCCCTGTGCACCCACGGCATTTTTCCATCATCTGCCCTTTGGAGTCACCAAGTGTTTTGAAAAATAAAGGCCAAGCAGATATTCCACCGGGCTTCTCCCGCACGCGGCACTGCTGGGGAGGCCTGCTGGGTACTGACACCTCCGCGGAGCCTTGGGGTCTCTCTGGAGTCAGCCACAGCTCTGGACTCCCACTCCTTTTAACGCGTTGCCGTACACGAACTGCACTGGAACCCAGGCCACCTCCACCCTGCACCACATCATTAGTACTCTGAGCCCGGTGTTCAAGGAGTATAACGCCACCCCCTTCTCTTTTCTTCTGGACTCTATGTGATGTTTTTACCTTTGCTCGCTTGGAAATCCCCTTTTCCCAGAAGTCTGAAAGGTTTCCAACTTCACCATCTGACCTCCCGCCTCCCTCTCAGCAATAATGTCATCAGAAGGTGGAGGACGGGACGCGGGCAGGGACAGCCACGCGTCAGTGCTCCGGGAAGCTGCAGGCATCACGCTGCTAGCTCGGTCCCACAATCCCAAAGCATTTCCAGACCCATGAGCATCAGTGGGAGGCTGCAGGCCCCAGTGGGGATCTGACCTCTCAGCCCCTTTTCCCTCCTGTGCTCTCTGAGCTGGGCAGACAGCAACGGCAGTGACCTTCTGAGTCTGGAATCTGGTAGCCTCAGTACATGATGATGGTGTCAGTCTCCTCCTTTCAACCCCAAGGGAATCCAGGAACCTGAGTCGCTCTCTTCTCCTAATGATGACAGAGAGCTCGGCAGCTTTTCCGCCCTGCAGTGGACACTTAGCTGGCTCAAAATGCCTTGGAGAAGGGCACAGGAAAAGCTGAGGACAGGACTTGCTGCTCGAGAAAATAAACTAGAAGCAGCAGCAGCAGCAGTGCAAATGGGAACTGCCTTTCCTGAACTGCCAGCACCTTCAGCCACCACAGCTGAAGCCTGCAGCTTCGTGCGCTGACATCCTTGCGGTGAGCTCAGACTCTCCGCTGCCTCCTCGTTCACGTGCTGCCCAACAGGGATCACTTCATCAGGGTATGGTAACGATGACTTTACCAACTGCACAGTCATTCAGCTACTGCTGTTTCTGGGGAGATGAAGCCTTCGGAACCAAACGATCACCTGACAATAAATTGTAAGGTCATTCAGTCAGAGCTTTTCCACAGCTGCCCTCCCAGAGGAGTGACACACGCTGACTGCTCACCAACAGCATCCTGTGCTGTAGACACAGGAGGCACTACAGGGCTAACAAAGGGTCATTCTGCAGTCTGAAGGAACCCTCCTGCTTCCAGGGAATAAAAGCCATTGTTACCATTCTTTCCTCTCTTTAACATTTCCTCTGCTCAGCAGAACACTGCCTGCTCCTGTGAACCCATACACCTGATTTTTATACCCACTGGGTATGATTATGGCACGCAGGCAAAGCCGACGCTCCAAGCCAGGGCTAGGAAGTCACCTGGGGAAGATCCGAGAGCGCAGCTTTAACTGCATCACCTCACATGAGAAGAAGCTCAGGAGCCGCCGCGTGCGGTACTGACCATGAGGCATGTGAACTTCTCCACCTCTGGGGCTCATCCTCTCATCCTCACAGAGTGTCTGCCTATCTTTGGAAAGCAGGAACAACGGCGGCAACTAAACACTCAAAACATCGTCTGCTATCTGTTTCCCAGGGCTGGACTGCAGGGCGCTCACGGAGAGACTCCTCGCAGAGCTGCGCTCGGAGGCTGCGCTGCTGGGCACGGCTCACATTCCGAAACAGGCAGATGGAGAACACAGATTGGGCACCCTGCTATCAAGAGTGTTAAGAGAAGAATTCTCACTCTGGCAACCCCGGTGCCCTCTGCTGCAATGCTGGGAAGGCACGACAGTGCTGCCCTGCTGGGGAGCACTTCTGCCAGAGCCCCCTGCCAGTGCCTGCTTACCCAGACGAGCACCAGGGAGTGCCCTCTGCGGGCACTGCCTCTCCGTGAGTTCCCATTTGGGAAGGAGTACCCGTGAACGAGTGGCTCCCGGGTTTAGAAGAGCTCCAGGCAGCAGACAAAGGGAGGGTCAAGCACGCTGCAGATGCAGATAATGCAAAGCATCTCCGATGATATCTTTGCAGCTGCAGGGGTTATTTGTCCAGTTTGCTAACACAGTCCTCTCAGTCCAAATGCTTCACAGGGGGACACACACACTTCTCTCCCTCCCCAGACAACTCTGTTCACACAATTCAGATAGTTTACCAAGAAACAGCATCGAAGTATTCCCTTTGGGGTTCTCTGGTTTTGTTTCAGCAAACAAAAGCCCCCAAACCACAAAGCCAACACACCAAAAAGCCCCCACTCTAGAACTCCTCGAGGAGCCTGGGGTGCAGTCAGCCGCATCACACACCTTGAAGAGCATCTTTAATACTCCCACGTAGCCAGGACCTATGCAGGGACCAGCTGAGCAAAACCATGACTCCCAGTGAAGTCGCTCTGCAACCGACTCCTTCCCAAACTCCAAGCACAGTTCCCTTTGAAAGGGCCGTCTGCTGCCAAGTCACCACTGCGAACGGCACTGTGCGAGTCTCAGAGGCAGAAACAGTGGCACTGGAAGAGTAAAACTTACCTGGACAGAGAGGAACTGCACTGGAAAGTATCCCATGGGAAATTTGGGAATGGAAGTCATCACAGCTAAATACAACGGGCAATGGCTACTCATAAAATAGTGTTGGAGTGAGTATTATTGTAGCTAAATATATATTAGAATAATATTATTGCAGCTAACGATGTGTTAGAATAATATCCTAGGACTGAAAGACATCTCATTCTGTTAATAATCTGTCCCACAGGAAATCCAGAAGGGAAAGTCGCTGGGGCTAACACGGAGCGTGCAGTGGCTGTTCCAGGAATACGATCAGGAAATGAAATAGAGCTGACTGCCTTAACAATATCGACTTTTTAAACTTAATTATTCGTTACCTTTAAATAGGAGTAAACAGAGTATAAACTATATATATATATAAACAGAGTATGCTCTGCTGGTAGGAGCAACTGACATGTACTCCTTGACACCGCTTGTGCCGCTCCAGGGGCAGCACACAGCAACACCTCTGGCAGCAGAGAGCTATCCCAGTCCTTCTTACAAACTCCCTCAGTATCTTAGATCTACATCTTATCAGGGCACTGCCCTCATTTACCCCGGACCAAATTACAGCCTGGAAGGGGACTGCCGCAGCCATTCCCGGGCCTTATCTAATGAAGACTGAGGTCATGTGGTGACTCTGGAACAGCTTCAAGAGAAATTAAGACAGAACTTGATATAATTGCCCATTCACAACCAAAACATCTCAGAACAATGTCACTGCTGCGTTGCCTGAGGACAAAGGGATTCAGGTGCCTGGCGATGCACCCCATGACTCCTGCGCTCCCAGGGCAGCTCTGCCACTGCTCTTCTCCGCACGGAGCGGAGCGCTGCCTCACCGACTCATTTGCAAGAGCCCTAGGTATACGCAGCTTCCAAACTTCCGGAGGCCTGGTCCTACTGCCATGAAGACAGGCAGTCACTTGTCAAACAATGATGCCTAATATTGATTAGATTCATTAAATCATGGAATTGCATCCTGCGTTGTAAGAGGGGAGGGTGTGCAGCGGTCCTGTGCAAAGCGAGCTCCACACTGCACCAGCACTGCAACGCTTTCTGCAGAGGGACCTACGGGCCCTACTGGACTGAGTCCCTCTACTTTGCCAGTGACTTCCTCGATGTCAGGACTAGCAAACAAAACCAAATCACCCCAAAATGTTAAGCAAGTAAATTCAGAGCAGAGAAAGCAGTCAACACCCCCACCCCGTGCTTCTTATATTCATGTTATTTATTATATGGTTGGACTTGATGCTCTTGAGAGTCTCTCTCAACCTTGTTCATTCTAGGGTCTCCACACATCCCTGTTTGTGCTGTCTGCCCCGACCCTGTCCCCTGGGCACTCCCAAACGGATCTGCCTGGCCATGTTTTCCCGTCCCCCACTGCACACTGGAGCACCCCAAGCTCTCCGTCTCTATCAGTGTTGTGATCGCAGCATCAGAAGTCCCTCGGCCCCTGTGCCCTGGGTCGGCTGGCACGACCCTGTTTTCTGAGGAATACGGCCTTGGGGTAGGGTGCAAAAACCCAACCATTATGATCTTGCGCTCCATTTCCTTTCCTCCCTCCACTGGCTCCTTTTCGCCTCAAGGCCCTCCCCGCTCCATCTTGGGAATGACTTTACAGCCTTCTCCACCTCCTCATTACAAATCCAGTGGGCTTTTGACCTCACATGGAAGAGTCATCTGATGCAGACAGTGATAACCTTCCCGGTGCTGCCAATTGTCCTGTGCTTCACTGGACCGGAGAGCTACTTTAGTAGGTTCCATGCAACAGCCCTTCCAGGCTGACGTGGAAGGAAGCATACATTAACTAGGTTGTCTCATCGCCCTCCCCCAGCCCAGCCTGGGAGCAGCTGCCAGTGGACTGAACTGGCCTGCGTGCTTTCATCCTCTCCGCATCGCACACCGGGCCACGCTGCAGAAATGAGCGAAGGGAGACACGCGTGGAACCCTGAGTAAAGCAAGTCCTAGACACAGACTCTACTGCCAGGGCCACGATTCACCCTGGGTTTAGAGTGTCCTCCTTTATCGCACAGGCTGCGCATTCCTCACCACTCCGGAAGGGATGGAGGGATGGAGGGAGGGCTCCATATCCACCGCTGAAGCATGAGCTTCAACAGAGACCGGGTCTGGGTCTGACATTTGAGTGACAATAACCCAAAGCAGTGCTGCAGCCTGGGGAAGAGTGGCTGGAAGGCTGCTCGACAGGAGACCTGGGAGGAGCAGTGGCTAGCACTCTGCGGCAGGATCCCTTGCTGAGGCAGAAGCTGGGACTTAAGCCAGAACAAGAATGCCGCCGTGACCAGGGCAGCAGCTGACTTTCCACATCTGGTATCTGTTTACCTACCCACTTCGCTGAAATAAAGAATTTCAGGGGTGCAGATGAGGACTTGAAAGTACCCCACACTCCCTGCGAGGAATGCAGAGCACCGCTGACACACAGCCCTGCTCCGAACTGGGGACAGTGCCTTTAGATGCAGAGATCTCCCAGGGAACAGAGCCCTTGATGCTGCTTTCCCACTCACACTGTGGGACTGTGCACTCCCTTGTGCTCCATCCAGTGCCCCTCTGTCTTTAGGTCTGAGGAAGCTTGCGCTCTTCCCCCGAATCAGACAGCTGCCCACAGGGCTGCCACCCCTCACCGCCCTCCACCCAGTAGGAGACAGCGTCTAACAGATGTGTGCATCCTCCGAATACCCAGTTATTCGACCCAATTTATGCGGAGCTGACATCCAAGGAGCCTGGATGCTTCATCCCCGTGGGCTGAGTGCGAGGGCTGTTGAAGACCAGCTGGAAAAAGTCCCGTCAGGCTTGCTTTGAACAGCAAGCTGAGGATGACCCAAGCCCAGCGCCCGGCGCAGAGATCACAGCGTTCATAAATCAAAGTGCAGAGATCCTGCACGCTCTCACCTCTCTGGTGACACCCACCAGCCCAGGATAACTACTCTCTTGATTTGACGAGCGAAATTCCTGAGCTGCCTAAATGCCAGAGGGGTTGGTGGGCACCTCAGAGTAAAGTGAAGACCTAGTGTTGGTCATGGAAAAGAAAACCCTGAAACAATCAAAATAAACACCCCAAAACCCAAGAAAAACGGAGAGGCAACAGTAACTCATCAGCTTCTGGAGAGTTAGGAAGCGTGGCTGATGTTTGGCACAGCTACTGTTAGCTTGAGTTGAGCTTGAGCTTGAAAACAACGAGAAAAATTGTCTCCCAGGCTACGTGGTGGAGAGACATGACCAGAGACAACCAGAGACAACCAGAGACAAGCAGGGATGACCAGAGATGACCAGAGATGACCAGAGACATGACCAGAGATAACCAGAGATAACCAAAGACAACCAGAGACATGACCAGAGACATGACCAGAGACAGGCAGGGATGACCAGAGACGACCAGAGATGACCAGAGATGACCAGAGACAACAAGAGACGACCAGAGATGACCAGAGACAACCAGAGACATGACTAGAGATGACCAGAGATGACCAGAGATGACCAGAGTCAACCAGAGATGACCAGAGACGACCAGAGACGACCAGAGATGACCAGAGTCCCAGCGTGTAGTCTAGACAGGGACTCAGGGTGGGCAGCCTGGGCTAGCAGAGTGAATGGCAAGGGTTAACAAGACAGGAGATTCCTTTCCTCCGCCAGCAGAACAGGTACTGGGCAGGAGAAGCCGCCGGGGCATGGATGCTGCTCGATCCCCACCTAGAGGACTCCCCACAGCACAGACCTGCCCTTCCCCTGGTGGTTCTGGTTCTCACTCCCAGGGGCTGTCAGGACAAAACAAACCAGCACAAAGTTCTGGTTGAGCCCTTTCCCTTCACCTCCACCTGCGTTCTGAAACACTGCTCTCTCAGCCACTTGAGAGCACCAACTCCAGGGACCTCGGAGGGGCAGCTACAGGAACCAACGTCCGATGGTTACGGTTGCCCCCTGCCCGGCTGTGGGCAGAGGCCGGTGCTCACCGAGCCCGAGAGCACTGGTGTTTCTTCGTGCTTTGGAGTGGTTCTCACTGCACAGACACAGTGCAGGTGTTTGTGCGATGCCCCTGCGTGCCAGGTGAGCCCCGCGATGTCACAACGCGCCCCGAGCGAGCCCAAGTTGCTATGGCAATTCCTAGCCCGCTGGCTGGAATTGGTGAGTGCCTTGTGCTGGACAGGACTGGATGTGCTAACCCATCCTGATGGCTTCCCTGGGACTTGCTCTCTGTCTGCTGGCCGTGTCCCTGGCAATGTACTGCCCGGTCTCCTCTAGGGCCTTCGCTCCGCTGCAAAGGCAGCCCATGCTTCACAGAGCTGAGAACGGGCAGCGAGAGGAGAACTCATCAGCAGGTGAGAGCATGGGCTGACGTGAGAGGATGGGTTGAAGCGAGGGGCTGAGTAAAGGGAGGCTTGGCGAGCGAGTGAAGGCAGAGGATGAATGAGTTAAGCATAGAGAAGCTTGTACTTTCCAAGACAAAGGCAGAAGAGACACGGGAAGGTGTGTGCCAAGGGCCAGAGGCACCGGGTGATCTGACTGAACGTGGTAACGCGGTTGGCAAGGCAGGACGGTGCCCACAGTCCTGAACAAGACAAGCAAGGCACACCTGGGGTGACAGCTGATTACAGGGATAGGCAGTTCTGTCAAGAGAAACACAGGTCCTGGGGTGAGCCTACAATCACGGGGTGGGCTTAGAGCCAAGTCGGGAATCAAGCTCAGGCAGCTAGGGTCAGGATCGGATGCAATGGAAGAAAGCAGTTACAAACACAGACCCGTGACTACCAGGCAAGTCCACAGTAAAAACCACTTCAAGTCAGAGCAGAGAGATCCAGAGTAACAGCGTCCATGGCCAAAAAAACTGTGGGGAGAGGAGGGGAAATGAAAGAAATCCTCACAGTGTGAAACCACAAGCACCAGCCTCCTGCCCCCAGCTCTTCCAACACACGGCTTCTCCGTACCCCAGTTCCCCTTCCAAACTGGCAGTGATGGCAGTGTCACCTCCCTGGATGAGCTCTGGTCATTCTGCTCCGATAAACGCACTTAGGGGTCAAAGGGAGGGAAGCTCAGGGCAGGCTTTTACACGGACATCCAGACACAGCACATACAACACGCTTGGGGAGTGCGGGATGCTGCGGGGAGGTGAGCAGAGAGGGATGCGTGCTGAGTGAAGCAGCACAGAAACAAGGAAAGGACTGTGAAAGCAGAGGAGGAAGGGATGGAATGAAAAGCTGCTTAGTATAGAGGAGGAGACACACAGTGACATGGAGGTGAGAGTTGAGACAGCAGGAAAAGCTCAAGGGAAGCAGCAGGGAAAGTGTCCCGATACGAAAGAAGGTAACAAGCGAGTTTATTCTGTCCCCACTGATCCTGCTTACAGGCTGGGAGCACATGGAGGAGATATTTGTGGTCTCCTCGAGCGGGGAAGAAACGGAGGTGATCAACATGGTGCAGGAAGAGGACCCGGAGAGCCCGAGGAATTCAGCAGGGCAGGACCCGTCGCTGGATCTGGCTCTTTTCCTGAGCAGTGGCAGCGTGGCATTCCTTGTTTTCTGGGGGACATAAAGCGTGAGAATGGACATGGTCCTAGCTGGGCTTCATCACCACCTTCCAGGCAGCACCACCCGCATCCCAGACAACTACAACCCTGAGGACGAGGACCTTGGGGCCTTGTGTTCGGTGTGTTCTCACTGTCCTTGACAGACACAGCCAGTGCTCAGGCTAAGGCTCAGGACCGCCCTTCTGGCTCTTCCCCACGGCCTCTATGTACAAACACCACGACAAGCAGCTCCCCGACGCGGACAGTAGGGCTGTCTCTCGAACACAGCGTCCAGTACGTTACCACACATCGCACGGCTCCCCCACAAATTCACCAGTCAGGAGACTCCTCAAAATGCTGCTCCCAGTGGCTTTCACTTTTCCCACACAGCCTAAAGAAGGAAGCCAGGTAGTGCCAGCTCCTGCGTTGAACTGAAGGCCTGGTACAACGCTATCTGCTCCTGGCAGGGGTGGATGTGCTCTGTCTGGGCTGCAGTCAGGCATCTGACAGTCTCACACAGCATCCTCGCGGGCAAACTGAGGCAGAGTGGACTGGATGATTGGGTAGTGTAGGAGAAAGGGACCTGGGGGTCCTGGTGGCCAGCAGGATGACTGAGCCAGCAATGTGCTCTTGTGGCCAAGAGGGCCAACAGCATCCTGGGGGGGATCAGAAGGGGGTGTGTTAGCAGATTGAGGGAGGTTCTTCTCTCCCTCTGCTCTACACTGGTGAG
>VZRI01012353.1:156948-309659 GCA_013397515.1 Upupa epops
GGATTCTGTGACTGTGTGAAAACAAAAATCTCTGAACAGCCTGGTCCAGGAAGATATTTGCCACACTGCTCAGTGCCTGGAGAGGATGAACACAGTTCTGAATGACTTTCACAAGTTTTATGCCACCACTTATTCCACAAGCAATCCCTAGACAGTTATCACAAGCAAAACAGGACACATCCCACAGGTGAGAGCTTGAGGAGCACGAAAACGCTGGAGTACTTAGCACATTTAACTTGGTGAACTTTAGATCACCTGTAAACATTGTCTAGTTATCAGAACATGACATTGATAGCGTTAGGTTGGCTGTTAAGAAACACAGAAAGGGTGCTCAGAGCCTGGGCTGGACTGCCCAGGGCAGTGGGGGAGTCCCCATCCCTGGAGGTGTTTCAGGACAGCCTGGCTGTGGCCCTGAGTGCCCTGCTCTGGCTGATGCAGTGATGTCAGGTCCTGGCTGAGCTGGAGGAGCTCAGAGGGCTCTGGCAGCCTCAGTCATTCTGAGATTCTGCAATTATTAGATTGTTCTGGAGAATGTGCTTCAATCATTTCTGTTAGCCTAAGAGTTACTGCTTCTTACCCTTTGTCCTCTGAAATAAATAAATAAATACCTGAAACTCCATTTTAAGTAGGAAGTAAAATCCAGCATCAGCTCTCCTCTGTTCGGATGGTATTGACAACTGCAGAGAGCAGAGACCACAGCCTCACAGAATGGTTGGGGCTGGAAGGAGCATCTGAATTTCATCCCATCCAACCCCAACGCTAAAGCAGATCGCATGAAACACATCCAGCCGGCTCTGGAATGTCCCCAGACTGGGAGAGTCCACAACCTCTTCAGGCAGCCTTTTCCAGGGCTCTGCCTCCCTCGCCGTAGAGAAGTTGTCCTGCACCACCAGCAGGTTGGGTGTACCTGGCAGAGTGTGTGCCACGGGTGGTTGTCAAAGGGCAGGTGTACAAAAACCATGCAGTAAACGATTCATCCTCAGAGATGCAGGAGGACGTGGGCAAACTTCCCCTCCTTAGGGTGAGAGGAATGCTCCCTCACTATTTATTAGCTCTGTTTCTGACAGGAACACGTGAGCTGCATCCACGTGCAAAGGCTGCACTGAAACATCATGTGAACTGAAAGTCTCCCATGGAGATGCTCGCTCTGGAGTCTACCACATTATTTTTCCCACCCCCCACCCCAGTCTGAGGGGTTTTTTCGTGTTACAACTGCACAAACACTGACACTGTAAATAACAGGCAGAAAATGGGGAGACGGAGATGAGATGAGATGATGAGATGAGATGAGATGAGATGAGATGAGATGAGATGAGATGGGATGAGATGAGATGGGATGATGAGATGAGATAATTGGGCTCAGGATCCAGAGAAGTTCTTGGATTGAAGATTCTCAATCTTCAGAGACTTCTACAAATCCTTGTGACCACCCTACACCCCTCCCTTTACTCTACCCACAATATTAAAGGGACTAAAGAACAGGTTCTTTTTTGGTAAGAATGAAACAGAAAAGGTCATCTGTTCAAAGCTCCCAATCCCTCCCCCAGGTTTCTTTCCTTTTCCCTCTCCTGTGTCTTAGGAGTTTTGCTGGTGAAACACAGACAAGAGGGAAAGCCTTCAGTGACCTGGAGCCGCAGAGTCCTTCTGAGTGCCTGCCCTCACTTATTAAGAGCAGAAGAGAATTCTTCCCTCTGTGCTGCCCTACAGGTGTCATTTCTACAGCAGCCTGCAGGATTTCCCTCAAAGTCAGTCTGAAGAACAGCTCTTAGAGTTCCAGCCTATTGCCCTGTCCATTCAACCTGACCAGGAGGCTGCTGGAGTAGACAGGGAAATGCACTGAACCAAGGGACAAAACCTCCTTCCATTCACAGCTCCTCAGAAGCCAGAGACTGGTTAGTCACTCTACTGCCTCAGGACTTGCTAGACTCCAAGACTGTCCCATTTGCAAGGAGAGCAGTAGGAGAACAAATCTCTTCCGGGCTCAGTTTAAGGCTTCTGCTATTACCAGCTGCTGAGGAAAGGATAACAAGAAAAGGAAGGTACAAGACTAAGTAACAGCATCACATCACTCTAGGGACCCTGAGAAAAGGTCATACTCTGATGGGCAAGGCCTTCCTGCCCCTGGGGTCATCATCTCTTCCTCCTTTTCCACACTGATCACCAGATGTGGCACTTCTTATCCGGGTTCATCGGAGAGCCGCTAGGGCAGCGGAAGTGCTTGGCAAAATCCCGGTTGTTGCTGACAGACCCACAGACACGGAGTGGCAGAGGACTGTGCGGGTCCGTGGTCAGGGAATGATCCAGTCTCTCAGGATCCTGGTGTCCACACATTGCCTGAAAGGAAGGAAAACAGAAGTCAGTTTGGCTGAAAGGCCTCACGCAAACAAGACATGGCTCCTCAGTCCCGTGACGGAGGCTGCTGGAGTCAGCACAGGGACATCCCGGAGCCTTTCACCTTGGCCACACTGGCACAGCCTCACGGTAACCATGAACGCTGACACAACTTGCCTGCTACAACTTCACTTTGGTGCATTTCAGAGCTGTGGAAATACATGTACTTGCAGATGGCCCTTCTGTTAGCTTTGTTAGCCCCAAACTACAGGCCCTTTTAGCTTCCTAAACAGGAGTCTGCTTCTCCCAGAAATGTCAGTCAATTGAACACTGAGAAAGACCAGCTAATCACACGGAAGACAAGTGAGAGCGATGGACTAGCCTAGAATACCTTACATGAGCAAAACTGAGGTAGAAAAGCTGCTCGTGTGAAAGTCCGATCGTGGGTAAATCCTTCTCTTTGTGCTTTTTCAGCCAATTCTTATAGGCCTGTGGAGAGAGCAAACGAATTACAACCACTGCCCCTTCAGACAGTGCTCCAAACCCTCGTCTCCTCTCAGTAAACACATCCATCAACCACCTATCTGATATATATTGAACAAACTAGCAAGCCTCCTCACTCTCGGGCTTCATGCTGCTGGCCAGTAACTCTGAGAGATGACCAGCATAACCTCTGTGATGTCCACTTCAGACACTACCACGCAGACATCATCAGCCGAGAAGATGTGGTACCTGCAAGCAACTTCCAAGAAAGCCACAAATATCTGAATGAAACTCTAACCACTTTCTGTTTTCCAACGCTCTTCATGCAAGTAGGTAACACAGAGCAGCTGAGACACAGACATGGCAGAACACCCTGTAATTGGTGAAACAGAACTACCCCAAGAGCAGACTGTAAAAAACCTCTGGACTGAGGTACTGCTGAGAGATATGGAGTCATGTCACCCCAGAGCATTTTGCTTCTGTCTCAGCTTAGTCCCACAGGTAGAAATAGTAACATGCTTTCCTGTGCATGACGTGATGGGGGAGTAAAGAAAGGCCCACCTCAGAATCACAGGCTCATAGCATCATGGAGCAGATTAGCTGGAAGAGACCTTCAAGATCACCAAGGCGCTGAGACTGTAAGATTCAAGAAGTCAGTTGACTGCAGTACCTGGTAAGCGATGGTGAGTCCCCCTGTGTCAGCTGTGTTCTCCATGAGTGTAAAAGTGCCATTGACTTTCAGGTCATAGCTCTCATAATGCTCCACCAAGCAGTCTATGGACTTCTGTAGCATCTTCCTGTTGCATGTTGAACAGCCCCATGGGAGCACTGTGGGGAAAAGTCATCCCGGGAGATCTAGGTATTTCTGGCAGGCCTCGTATTGAGCACTGTCTTTTCTCAGCAGTCAGCATGGCCGTGGTGTCTCAATAATATCTGTACACACTGCTAGAGGAACCAGGATTTAAGGTGTCCTGAGGCAGAACACCACTGGGGACCCAGAGTCATAGAATCATGAGGCTGGAAATGACCCCCAGTCCAGCCCTCATCTCATTATCTCCCCAACCCCGAGACCAGAGCCACAAGTGCTCTACCTACTTGTTTTTTAAACACCTCGAGGGGTGGTGACTCCACCACCTCTCTGGGCAGCCTGGTCCAGTGCCCAACCACTCTGTCAGTAACAAACTTCTTCCTGAGATCCAATCTAAACCTCCCTTGGTCCAACCTGAGGCCATTTCCCCTTGTCCTGTCATTAGTAATTTGAGAGAAGAGCCCAGCAACAGCCTTGCTACAACCTCCTTGTAGGTAGTTGTAGAGAGCAAGAAAGCCTCCTCTCAGCCTTCTCTAAATAACTCCAGTCCCCCAGCCACTCTTCCTAAGATCAGACCTCTCACCAGCCCCATTGTCCTTCTCAGCAGCAGGACAGAAAAAAGACAGCAGAGCTAGTACCCACCGTAAACATAGAAGGCGTGAAGAAGTTCATGTGCCATGAAGACCCCGATGGCTCCGAAGTTCACTGCACTGAAAGACAGACACGAAGAGAGGGCTGTTGGTAAAGAGGGCAGGTGACCATTCTTTACAGGCAGCACAGTTCTGGGGTGCAGAGGAGCACTATGCTCTGAGAGCACACAAGAAGTTCTGTTTCTTGTGGCTCAGGAGTCGCACACTGTGAAAATGCCAATGCAATCGCTCTACTGGAGTAGAGTTAAATACTGAAGTGCATTAACGTGTTCACAGCTAACAAGCTGTCGCAATAATAACTGTCTGGGAATGAGATTCTGCCCTCATGAACTCTAATGTGACACGTATTGTGGTTGAGATGTCCTTATTCACCCACTACTGGCCACGCTCAGCTTCTCCCTTTGCAGTCCCTCCGTACCTGGGGAACTCCACATGGAAAACAGGGCTGCGGAACATCCCAGCAGGAAAGACCACTGTGTGATGCCGCATTGAGTAGTATGAATGCACAGTCCAGGGGGCCACATACCAGCTAGAAGCAATAAAATGAGAGGTGAGATAATGCCTTAACTCCTTATCTCATACCTTGGTTCTTCCCTCCGCAGGGCTGTTCATACCGCAACAGCAAACTATGAAGTCCTCATTATTTGGACTGGAAGGTGTTGGAAAGAAACTGTCACTTGTTTACAGATGCTCAGCTTAGCAGCTTAACTCTTAATCCACCCTTACAACCCCCCTCTCAAGTAAGTCAGGATTAGTAACCTCCGGTGAAGTCCTGCACTGAACCATCTGCGGGCACTGTCAGGCTCCAAGCACGCCCTCAACGCTGCATCTCAAAGCCTCCTGGCAAGTGATCCGGCCAGTGCTCATGACATCGTGCCTAGGTGCTCGCTCTGCTGCTAACTCCAGGAACACAAGCTATCCCGCTTACTCAAGGGCTCTGTGCCTCCTTCACCGATGCTGAATGGTTTGGGTTGGCTGAACACAAGACAGGCTGCCGCTTTCAAGGGGTTTCTAAACAGGCTGCAGCAACATGGCCTCAACAAAAGACAGCAGCAGCTTGTCCTGTATTAGCAGTGTCACCAGCAGACCCAGAGGGGATTACACCCCTTCCTCAGGACTGGTGAAACTGGAAGTACTGTGTCCAGTTCTCTCCTTGTTCCACCTTCACCTGCCACCTCCTTGTCTTCCCTCCCTCTTTTTCCTGAGTATAAGAGAGGTACAGAGACACAACTGGACACAGTCCTGAGTGACTCGCTCTAGCCGACCTTGCGTGAGCATGAGAGCTGGAGTATGTGATCTCCACAGGCCCCTTCCAAGCTCCTAGTGCACAAGTGTGTGATTCTGTTATGTTTTTCAGATCAGCAGTTGACCCTTACCTGTCCTGCGAGTGAGGCTGAAGGAGTTTCAGGTAAGAATTTCCCCTCAGTAGTTCCAAGCAAGCCACCACATTGAGGAAAAAACTGTCTTCGTTTATCTCCAGCTGAGGGAAGACAGAAGTAACCTGACTGTCAGGGCACGGGCAAGGAATGAATTGAGTAGTATGGGAAATACCAAAGCCCCAGAGGCCAAAAAAGGGTTAATCAAGGGACAAACCAGTGGGCTGGGTTTTTGTCTCTCCCACTTCTAAAGGCTTTCAGTTTAAGATATGACAGGAATGTTATCTGTGGCCCAAAGAGAAGGCTCAAGCAGCTCACAACCAATCTCTATCAGGCCAGCTGCTCTGAATAGGAGAGGGCACAGGCAACAATGCCGCAGGAACAGATAAAGGTTCTCCCAGCCCATGCCTTCTCAGAAAGCGAGTGGTAGGAAGAGTGCAGGCTCCAGGAGGCACAGTCCCTTTGAGCAGCAGACAAGATATCAGGCGGTACAGGAGAACTGCCAGTAACGAGGCAGGCATGTTTACATTATGTAGCTCACATTCTGGTAGTCCAGGTTCACTCTGTCAGTCTGCAGGATGTGAGCTGGGTAGCCGATCTCCACGCGCAGTTTGGAAACCTACAGACAAACAAACAAAAAGGAACACTCTAGAAACCCTTTTTAAACTGTTTCTGAACAATCTAAGTACAACCTGTGCACCAGCCCTTCAGAGTGACTGCCACTGTTTCAGTAACAAGGGGTTTTGTCACTCTGCTTCCTTAACCCAGTGACCTGAGGTCTAGTGTTCTACTCCTGGTCTTACTGCATCATTCTCTGGTAGTTATCTTCGAGGTTAACTTGGTTTTTCAGTGCACGAAACTAAACTGGATCTCCATGCAATCAAGCCACAGAAAAACAGGCATGAGCGTTTCTCTGCGCTCACGCGCATGGTGACCCGTGCGTGATGGTCCCTGCAAAACTACCTGGGGTTTCCATTTGTGTAACAGGCATGACTGCTACAGACATAACTTACACACGGTTATAATGCATAAACACAAGCATTTCTATTACGCCTGCAGAAGCAGCCGTATGTGAAGGGGCAAGCACCACCCACTCCTTCCCCAACGGGGCCTCAGTAACCCCTGCCTTCGGTACGCACGTGTACTTTAGCCTCTTGGCGAGTCTTCTCATCCATCCACTCCAGCTGATCCAGTTGGCCGCTGAGGGCATCGCGGATCTCAGAAAACATCTGCTCAGCCTGCGGTTGAGAAAAGAAAGTGCAGCCGAAAGCACACGGCTGGGGCTCAGCTACCACCTGAGCAGGTTACAGCCCCTTAACTATGGAGTAACTGGGGGGGGATTTCTCTTCGTGTGAAGAAAGAGGATACTTCAGTTGCTACAACCAATAAAGCTTCAGTTATTTGGCACCCAGTGCTTCCTCACTATCCTGTCCCACCTACCTTTTCACTTTCCTTCTCATTGTAGGGAATAAAACTGCTTTTCACTCAATCCCTGTTGGGATAGGAATGAACCAAGCAACTGCCTCTCTTCTTGAGAGAAGGGTAAAATGGGGGTTCAGACAAGGGCTTCATGCTGATGTCTCACTTCCCAAAGCTACGGCAGGCCAAGTCTCTCCTTCATAATACTGTGCCTGTGGATTTGTTTCCTCACAGCAGGTCATGGGGTGGTCTCATGGTTTGGGAAGTGAAAATCTTACTGAACTCTGTCAGATTGGTGGTGAAGGCTGTTAGCGTTAACTGTCTTTCCATAGAGTCACTGAATCACTGAACAGTTTCGGCTGGAAGAGATCTTCATCCAGTCCAACCTTTTCCCAGCCCTATCGGCATCACTAAACCCTGTCCCCCAGTGCAACATCTACCCTTCTCTTCAACCCCTCCAGGCATGGGGACTCAACCCCCTCCCTGGGCAGCTGTTCCAGTGCCTGACAGCCCTTTCAGCAAAGAAACCTCTCCTGACATCCAACCTGAACCTCCCTCCAGCACAGCTTAAGGCTATTTGTCCTCCTCCTGTCACTGGCCACTAGGGAGAACAGATCAGCCCCTGCCTCTTTACTGTCTCCTTGCATGTAGTTGTAGAGAGCAAGGTCTCCCCTCAATCTCTTCTTCTCCAGGATGAACATCCCCAGCTCCCTCAGCCATTCCTCAGATGACAGCAGTTCCAAACCCTTTCCTAGGTAGCCACCTATGTCACCTCCCCAGCCCTTCCACATCCCTCTTCTAGTGAGGGGCCCCAAACTGGACGGGGGAGTTGTGGCCTCCCCAAAGCTGAGTAANCCAGCACAGCTTAAGGCTATTTGTCCTCCTCCTGTCACTGGCCACTAGGGAGAACAGATCAGCCCCTGCCTCTTTACTGTCTCCTTGCATGCAGTTGTAGAGAGCAAGGTCTCCCCTCAATCTCTTCTTCTCCAGGATGAACATCCCCAGCTCCCTCAGCCATTCCTCAGATGACAGCAGTTCCAAACCCTTTCCTAGGTAGCCACCTATGTCACCTCCCCAGCCCTTCCACATCCCTCTTCTAGTGAGGGGCCCCAAACTGGACGGGGGAGTTGTGGCCTCCCCAAAGCTGAGTAACGGGCATGATCACCTCCCTGCTCCTGCTGGCCACACTATTCCTTATACAGGCCATTGGCAACCTTCTTGGCCACCTAGGCACAGTGCCAACCCTCTCTTAACAGGTTCACATCCCTCTTAACACTCCCAGATCCCTTCCAGGAAGCAGGCTGAGACTGCACGCATTTGTAAGGCTGCCGCAGGTGTTGTCGCTGCGTGGGTGACTCTGCTAACAACCAAGACAACCCATGGGGTTTTAGCACTGCTTAGGGAGCAATGCCAGTGATGCCATCCTTCCTTCCCAACGAAATGGCGTGAGGCACCTAAGTACACGAGCATCTAAGAAGGTGTAAAACCTACACTTGGTTTTGCTGCCTCGAGGTGCTCTTAAAATTGAGGAGTCAAGAAAAGCAAGAGATGAAGCTGAGCTCTGGTTGGGATGAAGGGAATGAATACCTACAAGTTTCTTGGTCTGCTGAGGGAAAATTTCTTGCACAATCATCTGCCCTAGAACTGGCTCAAAGAAAGAGCTGGTATCAGCCAAGCACTTCCTCCAGCGCTCACCTGACACCTGTAACATCAAATAAACAGCAATACGTGAGAGAGAAGAGAAAGACGCGGGAGGGCAGTACAAATATACACGAACACGCAGTCAGCAGCGTGCACTCTACCCAAAAACAACAGCAGGGAATGATAAATGCTGCTATTCAAAGCTACTTCAGCAGACTTCAACCAAGCAAAGCACTGGTTTCCTCACCATTTACTCAATTTACTTGCACACAGGAGGAAGGTTCATGGGGTAGCTGAGACAAGCACACAGGTGACCATCCACGTGCTGTGCCCTACCTGACAATACAGTGCACCTAGCTGTCCAAAGGTCTGTGTGTCACAGCTATCCCCACATTTCTTTGAGGAACAAGCAGCATTTTGACAGCCTAGTAAGAGCTGCTTTCCTTCCCATATCTAAGAACCCCATCCAGACGAGCATCAACAGACTATGCAGAAGGGATGCCCTAGAGTCTTCAGCTGCTGGGGAGGCTGAAGAAGATAGGTAAAGGCTAACTCACCACTCTAGATCCCATTTTCCCATGAAGAATTTCAGATAGCTCCTGGCGTGCATCTTGGAATCGACTGTCAAGGGCTGGGGAGATGTTCCCAACCAGACAAATAACCATATAGATGTGAAGAACCCTGTGGGAAGGTGACACTTCAAAAGCCTGACAACAATGCTGGTCACTATAAACACAGGGGTGACAAATGTAGAGGAACTGAGGCAGAGGAACCCTAGTGACCTGAACAGCGACAACAAAGTGCTCTGAATGGGCTACACATGGGGCTACCAAAGTGAGAGGTGACGTGACTCCACACAGCTGTCCGTGCCCACATGCCAGCCATGCCAGCTGTGCCACCAGATCACAGTCACCTGAGAGGACACAGATTTCCCACTCCTCCTGCCCATTCCCCATGCTGCGTGCAGGGGTGTGCAGGCACTTTGGGGAGCAAGCTGAGCGCTCCGAATTCACCCTAGGGCAGCGAGAGGCCACTCTGTTTTTCATGAAGACCAGAGCTCTGTCCCTCTGGTGCTCACCCATCACCTATCCCACCCCTCTTTGAATCTGGTTTAAAGCCCTCTGAATGAGCCCTGCCCATTCCTGCCCCAGAACCCCATTTCCCCCCTGGGATAAATCTCTCCCATGCAGACCTGTGAGAGCTGGTGTCTTACAGAGCCGGTCATTATCGAAGAACCCAAAGCCCTGCCTGCAACACCAGTCTCAGAGCCAGGTATTAATGGACTGAGTGCTTCTGTTCCAGCCCGTGTCCTTGCCCCGAAGTGGAAGTGATGAAGAAAACACCATTTGTGCCCCAGACTCTTTCACCAGACATCCCAAGGCCCTGCAGCCCCTCTTCATTCCCCTCAGGCCACGGAACACAGCTTCCTCCCCACCCGTCTGGAAGATCAGCAGTGGGCAATAGTCACCTGACCTGCCCAGGTTAAGGAACATCCCAGTGGTATCCTTGATTAACATAGGTTCTCTGAAGTTAGTATTTCTTAGCCATGAAGAACTGCAGCCGTAGCTGTTGAGTCCTACCTTTCCTTGTGCCATTCTTGGATGAGCTGTGACATGCGTCTTAAGTATTCCATGTCGTGCACTACAACGGGCTGTGAGAGGTTCACTGGCATAGGATGGAAGACAGCCTGGAGACACGCCAGCCAGTCGACAGCAGGTGCCTCTTTCTACGGGTAAAGCAAAGCTTGCATGAGGAGCTGAGAAACCAAATTGACTGAAAGAGATAATCGTGGAAGCAGGAAAGTGTCCCTGATGCTATGAAGATACTCGTTCAACAGGTAAACCAGCTGGTGCGACGTGGGGCATTGAGTAGAGTGGAAATGGAAGAAATGACCTTTTAAAAAGTCACATTAGCCCAAAAAAGCCCAACTGCTGTCAATAAACGACTTTGACTTAATGGTTACTTAAACCTCAACAGCCTTCCAGTGTCAGCTGCACTGGAGTGCAACTCAGGAAACAAACCCCAGCACCTCTTTGCTCTGGATCTTCAGAACGCGAGTGTGAGGCTCGAATTCCAAGACACGGGTACCTGCAACTCTCTGATGGTGGTATTAAAGAACAGCATCTTCCTTTTCTGTCTTTCCTGCAGCGGAGTGACAGCTTGCTGGAGGTTAGAGATGAACGATAAGGTACGGGGAAAGGAATCAGGGGGACTATCCTGTGGCACTCCAAGCAGGCTCCCCAGTTTCTTCAAATATGAGAGATACACACGGAGAACCTGGAATACAAAGCACATCACCAGTGGCAGAAAACTGGTCACCCATGCATTCACCTAGCTACAAATACTGCTCATAGAACCTCCAACACTTCAGAATCACTGCAGCCCTGTCCCCACAACGCTCTTCTTCGCCACGACATCCTCAAGCAATTCCTCGTTTGCAGTAGCGTATGCCGAGTGCAAGTGTTCTTCACTGAGAGGTTATCTTTGTCCCAGCTCACAGTGACATTAAACACAAGAACCTTTGGAAGATCTCTGGTACCAATGGAGAGATAAAGGGATACAATGAGCCAGTACTTCGGATGGAGAGAAAATGCCAGGCTCTTGCTCCTATGCTGATGGGTTAACCAAAGAACGCTCGCGGCGGACAGAGAAGCCTGCGTTCTGGAGAACTCCCCCAGAAGAGTCAAGACTGAGAAACTGAGATCAACCCAGCATTTGTAAAATTCAGAAAGAAAATTCCAGAGCTGTGCTGAAAGGAATTAAAGCAACATCTCCCCAGGCCAAAGAGCCTGTTTCCCTGTTTTAAGTCCTTTAAAGTAACTCTCAGTGCTGGACAGCCCTCCTCAAACGCGCAGATTTTAACTTACAAAGCCACACCTTCGACAAGAAGATTCCTCTTATTAATAAACACAGGCTCCTGTAATTAACTCAGGTTCCTGTTATTAATCAGTACAGGTGAGACCCGCAATGTCCTGTTCTACACTAGAAGGGGGGCTGCCTTGGACGAACGGATTACATTTTGCAAACCATCTGTTTGGAAAAGGAGAGTGTTTGTAAAGAATTCCTCCAGAGACATTTGCAGAGGTCACTGACCGTAACCCATGGACACAGAGCACTCTGAACCGGAGATCCCTACCCCAAACAGCTATTTTTACCTTTCTTCAGCCTCTGATATGTTACCTCAGGATAATTTCGCTCTTTGATTTTACTTGCAGGTGGCGGCACCTCAAACTCAGGATGGTCAATCTGTGAAATGGAAAGAGTAAAGGAAAAATACCTCCATGTCTGCCGAAACACTGGGAGTACGAGGACATGCTCAACAGGATTGTCTCTGAAACACAGCTGAAATATCAATAAATTGCTTTTACTCCTGGAAAAATGTCTGCCAAGTCTTTATCGTGGCTCTGCTGTTTTCTACAGCTCCCCTACCAGCCGGGCTACAGTGACTGCCATTCAAACGTGAAATACGTCTGGTCTTGACTGGGACAGAGTCAAATCTCTTCCCAGTAGCTTGTAGGGGGTTGTGTTCTGGAGTCGTGCTGGAAATAGAGATTATAGCGAAGGGATGTGCTAGTCATGTGTGAGCAGTGGCCTTTCCTGATATTCTCACCACCCCGCCAGTGACCAGGCTTGGGGCAGACAAGAAGCTGACCCCAAGTGACCCCAAGTGACCAAAGGGATGTTCCACACCATATGACAGTGCAATTAGGGGTGAAGAAGCTTGACCAGAGCTGCCATTGCACACTGAGCTGGCTGGGAAGTGCTCAGTCGGGGGTGAGCAGCTGGATTCTTTTTTAAAGGAAAACACTATTAGTCTGTTACAGTCTCAAACCATGAATCTACAGACTTTTACCCTTCTGATTTTCTCTGCCACCGCACCGAGTGGAGTGGTGAATGGCACGTTGTGTGTATTAGGTACCTAACCCTCAGGGCCCGTTATGGTACTGCTCACAGCCACGAATATAAGAACCTGCCCCCCCAGCAAATGACACTCTACATTTTGAGAGAAAGGAGATGAAATTAAGCAGTTTATTCTCCCTCCTGTACTCTTTTTCCAGAAATAAGCAGGTTTTATGTAAATAAATCAGGAAGTTTCCTGAAATGTATAGAAGTTTTATTCAGAGAAGAACATAGGGTTAAATCAAACAGGGCTGTGTAACTGCCTATTCCCAGTGCTTTCTGGCAAGTTCCTCCCTTTACTGCACTTACCTGAATAATATTTGTCTCCAGGTCAAAAGGACTAGGTCCCACATCAACTCTGAAAAAGGGGAAAGTGCCGTATCTACCCATGAGAACCTGGAGAGTCTCATTGAAGTCTTTCACTTTGCCCACACCAGTGTCATTCCAGCCAGCAACCTGGTGAGGGAGAGAGACAGCACAACAGCGGTCTAGAGAAACACATCTTCTGATCCATAGCTACAAAATCTCTGCTTATCTGCCATGGCTCCAGATTCTATGCACTCTGTTGGCTTTAAGCAGAGCACCCACCTACGAAATGACACGGGAAAAGGAACTACAATCATCAAGAGAACACGGGCTACAGGCTTGGTCTGTTCTCCCTGGTGGCCAGTGATAGGAGGTTGGATGTCAGGAGGGAATTCTTTCCTGAAAGAGTTGTCAGGGATTGGAACAGCTGCCCAGGGAGTCCCCATCCCTGGAGGTGTTGAAGACAAGGGCAGATGTTGCACTGGGGAACAGGGTTTAGTGGTGCTGATAGGACTAGGAAAAGGTTGGACTTGATGATCTTGAAGGTCTCTTCCAGCTAAAACTGTTCCGTCTGGGTTGATATGCCACCCTAAAATAACGTGTAAGGTCACGAGGAAAGATTCACGGACCCGACATCAGAAAAATCTTGAAGCAGCATTTAGATTTATCACTTCGAAGTTCTTTTGTGAACCACAAGCTTCTTCCAGGGCCAGACTGTGTCAGAATTCCACTGCGCAGGATCACATGGCCCTGACTTCACACCTTCCCTTTCACATCAGGAGCTAATTCCTGGATGGGAAGGAAACAGCACAACCATTTACCTCATTTAGGAGATCCTTCAGTGGTTGAGACCCTTGGGATTCTATCCGTTGGGTATCCATGCAAGAGTGATAGAACCGGATTGCTTTCTCCTTAGCCGAGCCTCTTATCCCAAACTCTGGATCCTCTGACAACAACAAAAAATAGATTCAATGCTAGAAACTGGTAAAAGAACACTGGAGCTGGACAAATGCATCCACACGTCCCACAGTCACTCGAAGCAAGACTTTCTAGTGCCGTGAAGGCCCTTTCTAGGGCCAAACGTGTGAATTTCTTTGCTTAGAAAGAGGAGCACAACAGGAAGGTGCTGTGTGCCTGGGCTCCAGTCCCACAAAGCCTCAGACACGTGACTGGAGCAAAGAAGGGTCTGCTCTGCAGGCAGCAGGAAAATGGTTTGGGCTGCTGTCAGAGCTTTCAGGTGTGACTTGCATCTGCTCCCCTTGACAAAGGAAGTGAGGCGTTTAAAATGCAGACACTGTAACACAAAGTGCTCTGTGATATCAACGCACACGTATGGCTGTAATGACAGAAGAACAAAGAGACTGGACTCAGCCCCTTTTGCAGTGATTATGCTCTTAGTATTCTCAGCTCTGAGTGAGGAAGATGCTGAAAGCAACAGACCACCCCTCTGTCCCTACCTAGAAGCCTCTTCAGGACCAAGTGGTTTTCTTCCAACAGCACATCAAATACATTTAGTGATGCTTCTGTAGTTCTGCTTGAGTGTTTGCTTTCCCAGCTGCCACAGGCATAGTTGTAGAAATTCTCACAGGGGTCTACAGTGTCATTCCTAGAATCCAGGATTCGGGCCAGCAGTGTCAGACCCAGCTCAACATCACAGGGTCCTGGGCAGGAAGTAAACAGGAGACAACTGAGCAGTGGCAACAGATAGTGAGAGCAACCTCAAACGAACCAAACCCCGGTGTTACTTGTGGAACATTTCCCTCAACAGATTTATTCCAGTACAAACTCCTCTGCACGCTGCCTGTTGAATTCTGTTTAAGTTTTTGCTGAGTATGAAACGGTGTGTGGTCTGTCCTTGGCTTCACAGGTAGACAGACTTCACACTTCATAAGGGGGGTCCTTTACAATATAAACCAGGTCATCAGTCCAGAGGCTGCGTCCTCTGTTCATACTACCAGCCAGAGGCTGGGCTACTCTGCCTTCTGAACCATCCAAATTTGGCCAAATGATAAACAAGAAGCACCTGATGGTGTCAAGGCAAAGGAGGACAAAGGAACAGCACCAAGAAAGCAAGAGGAGGGGGATGTGGGGGGAGATGTTCAAGCACAGGAAACATTTCTCAGCAAAGACGTTGACTGAAACAGGACTACGACTTTCTAGTGTGTCTTGCTTTTATCTAGACCTCCCTTTATCTAGGCTGCTGTGGGTCTCTGGGGATGTGTTCTCGGTTTGGTTCACTTTCTTGCATCAACAGCAATCAGATCGATTATTTACTGAAATAAACCACCCGTAAATCAAAGTCAGACTTTCCATACTATGGTTTCAGCAGTTGATGTGGGAGGGGGGTACAGGCAGGGTGGAAACAGACAGCATCTAAACTAACAGCTTTTCCCTCGTCTCTGCAGCGAACCGTCAACGACACGTAACAGGGACCACAGAAAAATGCTAGGTGAAGAGCCAAGGAGGTTAATTTAAGAGCAGGGTGTCTTTACACCCACCACTATTAATGCCCATTCATCACTGAACATTCTATATGCAAGCATTTACACGGAGCACCCTGCAGACACTCTGCCAGACTATGGCTTTTCTTTCTGCACTGTGGCTGCATCGGTCGGGGCTCTAAAGCTAGGGTTAGGCATCTTAAGTCAGAGATGGAAAGGTGGGAAAGGAGGAGCTCCAAACATCAGATTCCACCTTTCTGGAGGTGATTACGGAGCATGATAAGATAAGACACAAGAAAACATACTGATACTTCCCCTCAACACTGGGCCCAGGCATAATGAAAGGCAGGCAGCCCAGGACAGGTGCTGGGATCTCAAGGAAGAGGCAGCAGAGTATATCTTTTTTACATCTGGTGTTACAATTCTCTGAGATTCTAGGAGTCATAACACAGATGTCAAGCCTGATGCAGAGTGGAAACAGATAGGAAAGAAAGGGGTCTTACAAATAGGGTGGATGAGGAAGCAAGGAGAAGGATATCCCGTGTTATACCTAGACCACAAGTCATCATGATGTAGGTGATAAGCAGTGTAAAGCCAATGAGATCACTGATAAGAAGTGTACACACAAGTAGGCTTTTCCCCTGCAGGCATCCTTCTTTCTTTGCACCTGTCCTCAGCTCCTGGTCAAAGGTCTGAAGAGAGAAAAATGAGACAAATGGGAAAAAAGAAGAATGAAAACCTCAGATCAAACTTAGTGCTGCTCATATACTCTATCTTTCACCTAATCACCTACTAAAAATGACTCCTAAGACTAGTGCCAGAACTCCAGTACCTGTTCAAGTCCCCCCGATGACTGTGACCTGGTGACCTCGTCACCTGCTTTGTTCCCCTGCCTTTTCTAGCTGCAGCTGTGAGCAGTTCCATCTTGCTGTGATGAGGTCTGCCCCTCTGTATTTCCTTCTGCTTTATACAATCACCTCACACTGGTGTCCTGAAGATACCAAAGCTTTTGTGAGCCTACCAAGCTAATGAAAGAAAGGCTAGCTCTTCATTCTGTTAGAGTCTGGCAACCTGAGCAACTACGTGAAACCTCTCCTCAAGAAGTGACTCCTGCATCCCGAGTCCTCCAGTCCAGTTCAAGTGGAGGATCTGCCCTACTCTAAAAAGAGAAGTAAACTGTAAGTCATGTGAGAAGAACATCTGTACAGAGAGGTTTTCACCCACTTAAATGTTGGTGTGTTCCTAATCTAGATGTGTCTTTCAGTCAGTGGGGAAGCTGAGGCACTTTAGGAGTACAGCTTCTATTTTGGACATTTGGCTTAGGAGGAACTGAAGCAACCTCCAGTTACCTCTCTTCTTCTCCACTGACTGCAAGGGAAGTCAAATGACTGTGTTAGGGTGACTGCCTGGGTAAGTCTAGACAAAATTACATTTGCTCTGTGGGAACACTGCTTCTACCTACTTGATATACACTCTAGGGTGGGGAACAGTGCTTCACAAGATCACAGGCGTGGGAATGGATGCTGTGATGGAGGGAAATGGAAAGAGCTGGAAAAATGCAAAGTAGAATAGGTGAGTAAGAATACACAGTGATAAAAAGGAGGCAGAAGGGAAAACAAACCCCAGAAGATAAAGGAAAACCTGGAAAGAGTTATGGTAATGCAGTAAGCAAGGAGTAAATCTCACAGGTGTGGAAGCTGATGGAAGTGCTGCTTTTGGAGTCTTTCACACCAGTATCAGGGCATAGTCTGTGCTGTGCCCACCACCTCATATGTAGCTCCCTGTGCCCCTCTCTGGGGGGCAGAAAAGCAATCTACAGCATTTTCTGTAATTCAAACACGCCTTTCATGGAGTCGTTAACAGAAGCCTTTCCAAAGCTTCTGTCAGCTCACTCGACTCAGCTGTCAGACACTCAACAGCTTTTCTCCTCTGGAAATCCTATTCTCCTGACTTCCTCGGGCAGGACTGCACTGAAAGCAAGCACACACAAGTGAGTGCTGGCATTAGAGATACAGAACATGATCGTACTGGCCAAGTACAGCGGAGGGAACAGAACGGAGGGAATCCAAATTCCTTCCCCATGCCCCCACGGTTCATGCCCAGCTAGCTGCTACTTGAGTGGAGAGGAAGCGTTGCAACGGCATGGCTAGGAACTGAGCCAAACTAAATTTGTGACAAGGCAGGAGGAGAACTTCAATGTGTCAGCCCTCACAGAATCCTTAGGGATGGGAAGGGACCTCGACAGATCACCCAGTCCAACCCCCTGCCACAGCAGGATCACCCAGACCAAGCTGCACAGGAACACAGCCAGGCTGGTCTGGAATGTCTGCAGAGAAGGAGACTCCACAACCCCCTGGGCAGCCTGTGCCAGGGCTCCATCTTTCATTCAGGAGAGCGAATGCTTCATGTTCAAAATGATCCTGACTTCTCTGCTGAGAGGTACTTGTTTGTCACAGGAAAATACAGCCTATTCCTGCTATGAAATACCTAAGGTCTGGCAGGCCGCTGGCTTCCAGTCAGCACAGGACACCCTCTTCTCTCTTTCACACACTGAATGGCACGGTGAGGAGACAGACTGGTACTGCCAGACTGCCGCGCAGTTTCTGCTGAGCTGCTGACTAACAGCAGCTCCACATCAGGTCCACACACCGTGTTCTTTCGGAAATGGAAACTGCCTAACATCGTGTGTCCTGGGCTGCACCAGAACTACTGACAGTCGGACGAGGAAGGTGATTCTCCCCCTCTGCTCTGCACTTGTGAGACCCCACCTGGAGTACTGGGTCCAGTTCTGGAATCCCCAACATAAGAAGGACATACTGCTCCTGGAACAGGCCCAGAGGAGAGCCAGACAAATGATCAGAGGGCTGGAGCACCTCCCGGATGAGGACAGGCTGAGCAAGCTGGGGGCTGTTCAGCCTGGAGAAAGGGAGGCTCCCAGGGGACTTCAAGCAGCTTTCCAGTATCTGAAGGGGGCTACAAGAAAGCTGGGGGAGGGCTTTTGACAAGAGTGTGTAGCAGGAGGAAAAGGGAAAAGGGCTACAGACTTGAAGAGGAGAGACTTGGGTTGGACACGAGGACAAAATTATTTCCTGTGGGGGTGCCAAGATGCTGGAACAGGTTGGCCAAGGAAGCTGAGGCTGCCCCATCGCTGGAAGTGTTTAGGGCCAGGTGGGATGGGGTCCAACGCTCAACAGCTCTCAAAATAGCAGGATTTAGGTATTTCTTTCTCTGTGCTGTCTAGTTACTCAGAAAGCTGATCTCTACAGCCTTGCCATGTTCTGAACGCTGTAACAACCCAGAGCTAACTGTCTGATTCAGTGCAACGAGTACTTGCTGGTTATTTATGTGAGACAATAGGGAAAGGACACTGCACTACAAGGAGAACAATCAGGCTTCCCATGTCATTCAAACATTCAGAAAACAATGATGTGCTTCCTCAGGACTATTTGTGGGGAAAAGAATTGCATGTTTCTGCATAAGAACTTCCTTAATTTGCTGAAAAATTGGGGATAAAAAGATTAAAATGATCAGAGTGCTGTTCTACTGCTACTACTTGTTGGTTAGTACTCCAAGCAGCTCTGAATGCAGTCTTAAAATGGCCATTAGGATGGCTACCAGAAAGGGTTAAGGACCTCACAGCACATCCCACTTCATTAATTCTTACACCTGGACATTGCCCTCACGGTTACACACGGTCAGAAACTCAACTGCCACAGTCTTCTAGGACAGCAAGCAGTAGAACTGTGACAGAGGCAGAAAAAGAGAGGGTCACAGTGACGGAACCTCAGCAGACTGCAAGACAGACCCATTTCCTTACCTCTGGAAGAGCTCTCATCCTTGTCACTTTGCTTCTCTGGTGGCCACCGCTGTTGTCAGCCGTGGTTACTTGCTCTCAGCCTTCTGTGCCACGACACAGCGTTCAGAGACAGCCTCTGCCTCCCAGCTCAGCGGATTGCTGTGGGGAGGAGAAAAGCGAGGCAACTGTGAAAAGAGGGTCCCTGATGGAAGGGAGGGATACAGATGCATTTCTGCAACTCTCCACCCACCTTCTCTTCCTAACACCTCTACCGAAATCGTTTGGAACAGAAGTATGTGATTCGTTATCTTCCCACAGCCTCTTCTCAACCATTTGCTGCTTCCTTTCTCTCCAACAGCCCTACTATCCTGCCCACCCAACGAGCCTGTTTGGGTCTGATATTCTCCCTGCTACTGGCCTGTTTCAACCTGCTGCTCTGGGGCCTGGAGGCCTCTGCCTCCTGCAAGATAGCGTGGGTTACGTATCCCAGTGCTGCTCCTCCTTCCACAAAAGAAGAGCCAGTGTGCTGACTTTCTTGTTGCTCCCTCTCCTCTGCATCCAGAAGTCCATTCACGGGATGAACACAAACTCACTCCTGATGCTTTTTTCTTGTGCATTAAGATGCAGAAAAGAAATCACTCATTACCAACTCTATTTACAGTTGGTTGTTGCTTCCCAGGTTAGGGCCAGCCTGTGTTTCTCTGCTGCCTTAAACAAAGTCTCTGTTTCCTGTGTTTCTTTCCCTATTAGAAAGATTTGGGAGGAAAGGTCCTGTGCTTTGAGGACTGGGAAGCCAGACCACTTGCTGCATAACGAGAGTTGAGAGCTGGGAACTTCTTATGTGGCAGCTGGCAGCTGAGAGAGGTGCAGGACATCAGGATGCTGTCAGCTTCCAAAATGACTGAAACATGCAGAATACCAGGACAGAAGTGTCTGCCCTCGCACCCTGCTCACGGGAGAGTAGGATATCTTGCTTCACTAGTCCGAGAACAGTTAGTTCAGAGTTTTACACACAGCTTTGGTCTCTCCTGAAGTCCAAATCTTCTTCCCAACTTCACCAACCTGACTTTTTGTCTGCCCTTACAATCCTAGGTTTCAACGTCGCTCGACGTCTCCCCTGTGTTCCTGCCACGTTTGTCTTTGTCACTGGGAATTCCCTAGTTTCCATCTCTCCTTGGAACAGGTACACTAGAGAACACTTCTCTTTCTCACAAACGGTCTCACTGCATTTATGCGTGCATGTGCTACAGATGTGTGTCTGTCTAACACAATGAATAGACAATCAAGGCATTGATTCTACAGAGCAACACTGGTACGCAACTCTGTCTGGTGACCCAACTATTTTTAAATGTAAGTGAACTTTGAGTGGAGAGGCCTTTGAAACTACCTAGACAAATTCATTCGTGACACTTTATGTGTCTTCTCAAAGTGCCTGAACTCTTCCATCTTAATACAGATTCTAATAGCTCCCAAATTTCAAGTAACAAGTTACTTCTGTCTGCTCGAGTGAATACCAGCTAGGCTTCAAAATGTCTCCAGGCAATGGATTTATCTTAGAAAATGGTTATGATCACTCTGAACAGCATGCAATTGAAATTCAAATAATGAAACCTTCACTAAACCCATCAGTTTTGAAATGAATCCCCACAAGACCAAAGAAGGCTTTTGGTCTGTGTGCTGCTGCCTACAATAGGAGTTAGCAGGGTTTCATGAGCCAGAACCTTGCAGTCACTCAGGCTGGAAAAACCTCTTGGGACCATCAAATCCAACCACCAACCTATCCTCTAAACGTGTCCCCCAACCCCACATCTGCAGGACCCTGAATACCTCCAGGGGTGGAGACCCCCCCCTCCCTGGGCAGCCCGTTCCAGGTTCTGATTACTCCGTCTGTGAGATCTTTTCCTCATGCCTAGTCTAGGCAGGGCCTGCTGCACCGCACTGCCCGCGCGTTTCAATGGTGTTGGGCGCCCGTTAGCTTCTCGAGGTTTCAAGGCTTTGTCTCAGCTTTCCTGTGTCTCCTAGTAGCTGTCTTGAGATAAAGCCAGGACTCAGGGGGCTTGAGGAAGATCGTAGTCTCAAAGCACCGGGCACAGCGCACAGGTGGGGACTGCTTGAGCCCCAGAACACACTGCAAGTGCCTCTCTACGAAAAGTTTTCTTTGGGGGGGGCTAAGCTGGACAGGAAACCTTTCCAACAGGCTGCCTACATCTTCTTGATTAAACTGATCTGACCACATTGCTTGACCAAATACTACACTGAAAATGCCCCGCTGCCTGGGCTGTCCCCCGAGCGCTGTCTAGAGACACTCTGAACACGCACACACGGAAGGGTTTGACTGGCACTGTCGACTAAATAGGGCACACCTTGAGAAGTACTCGGGTGGCAGCCTCATCCAGGTGTGCACAGGATGCTTCAGGAAGAGAACTGCACACCACCACCTCAGTACAAAGCACGGCTCTTTGCATCAGTACGTGTTTCAGTGCTGCTGTGATGCTGAAAGAGCTGGGAGACCCAGTGTAGATGGATGTTCCTCTAACTAACACAGTATAGATGGATGTTCCTCTCCTAACCCAACACAGATCATAACAACATTCTATTCTGCATCTAACAGGTACTACTGTGGGTCCACTGGAAGAGTACTCTTCCCAGGAGCGCTCTGCTGCAATACAGCTTGTAAATCACTCCGAGGGGAAATGAAATTGTTATGTGGAGAAGCTGCTACAGCTTTTCCTTATTCCAAAGGTAATGCCGCTCGGTGGCAGGAATGGGGATTCATTTCACACTGAGGGTCTCTCTGTGCTCGTGCACTGCTGTTCGGGTCTAAGGCCTTTTCTAGCCATAATTACATGACCTGCACTTCGGACAGATGTGTTTGACTGCCGTCATTAGCTGAAGCCAACTAATTATGTTGCTGCAGTTAATACCTTTTCAAACAGTTTCTTGCATCTGTCAGAGTAAGGACAGAGCACGTTTTCACCTGGCAGGAGGCAGCCCGGGAAACACACCTGGGTATGGAAATATTCTGCCGGTTCAGTGCCACGGGGCAGGCCAATGCCTGTATGCCAATTCAGGGTGGAAAAAGGTCGACCTGGGAGGGATCGCGTACAGTTTGACATCTGGTTGAGTATAGAGCCTGCGGAGGCTTGGAGACCCTGTGAGCTAAATATTCGGCAGTGACTGACGTGTACAAGAAGAGGGTGTTTTTCCTGCTAGCACATGTTTCTTTGACAACACCTTTATCAGCTGCTAGAAGTGAAGACAAAAAGGTTCTCCGTGTAAGTTTTCTAACTACAGAAGTAGGAAGAGGGGTTGAGCGCGTGTGTGAGACGTCACAAGTAATCCTTATCGACCAATTCCCTCCTTATCTTTAAGGCACAGATGACAGCTCTGCTCTCTTAAGTCCACTAATTAGTGAGAGGACCTCTGGCTTTTTTCTTCTCTCTGCCAGGCTCTTTCTCTCCTCCACACAGTGCATTAGCTTCTCCAAAAGCAATCCTGGCCAGCACACTGAAACAAACACAGCGTTGGGCATGCCTCCCAGCCTCACACATACAAATGTCTAGTGGCCACTGGCTCGCAGAGAACTCTTAAAGAGATGTATGGTTCAGAGCAGGGTAGAATTACTGCAAGCACCGATGGGTGTTTGGCAGATAGATGGTGTTGCGAGCACTTCATACAGTCAGGACGGTCAGGAATCTGGGTTTCAGGAACTAGTTTTCTTAACGTCTGTCCTGAAGTTAATTGGACTTTGACATTCTACATTGTGTAGGCTGCATAAACAGCTGCTTTATGTAATGAGATGAAAAACGATCATTAGAAGACTTGATGGAGTGATGTTAACGTCACCGGCTGTCTTGAAAACACGTGTAGGAAGGTATCACAAGAGGACTGCTCTGGTAGAGGGGGCTGCACTAGATAATCTTTCGAGGTCCCTTCCACCCCTAACGCTCTGTGACTCTGCGGGCATCTTTCATGAGTTTTAAAAAGAAACGTGTCCAACTCAAGCTTTCTACCACAAACGCTCCCTGACGGGACTACCAGCGAGCTCTGGGGTCTGCAGAGAAAAGCAACTTGAAAGAGACTCTCCTTCATATGAGGGCCCATCTGCCAAAGGTCAGTAATACTTTTGCTAACCATTGGAAGTCACCATTTTTTAAAAACCATCAGAAAACTGAAGCTGTAACACTGTGAGAGCTTGTTCCCTCACTAGAGGAGTCCAGAACACTGAGAGCAGGATAACCTGAGAGCTGTAATGTTTTCTACTGTGGATGCAAGGACTGACTGCAGGATGAACTCATTTTCAGTGACCGAGAACTGGAGTTGCAGTGAGATCTAGCAGAGTGTTCTGACTCACAGGTGACACTGAGAGATCCCTTCTGGGGCAAAAACGCTCTCAGGGACTCTTAGTCACATATGTAGATGGGAACTATTCACTACCCTTTTTCCACCAAGCACTTCCTCTCTCATCTCCCTTCAGTCCAGCAGGGATGGACTAGAATTATCAAGTCATAGAACGCTTAAGGTTGGGAGGGACCTTCTACAGATCACTTAGTCCTACCCCTGCCATGGGTAGGGGCATCTTTCAGGTTGCTTGAAGCCCTGTCCAACCTGACCCTGATCAATTCCAGTGATGGGGGATCTACAACTTCCTTGGGAAACCTGTTTTTCCAGCCTCTCTGGGCTACTTGTTCAACATCTGTTAGGAAAAGGATAGAAAGTCACTGTTGCTTCTACCCTATAACATCAGCCAGAAGACCCGAGTATCAGAGGAGGCAGGAAAAGGGAAAGAGCAAAGGATGCAGCTGCAGGCTAGCTCCACGTGTGGTGGTTCAATTACCCAGCTGATTCTCTTTGACTGACATAAACAATACGTAATAGGCTGCCCTGTGTGGGTCCTCCAACCTGAAGGTTCATCAGTCCATCCGAACTGAAGGGTATACGAAGACCTGGAAGCCAAGAGGATAGCGTGGATGCAAGGTTTGTTAATCAGGGAGCAGTCAAGAAGGGTAGCCTTGACGGCAGAAAAGGGGCTGGTTCCAGGTACGAGATAAGGGAGCCTGAGAAAGACGACAGGAGGGTAGAAAGATTAGGAAAGAAAGCCGGGAGAAGAGGAAAGAACTGAAAATAGGGGCGTCAGAAGGAAACCTTGAGGCTGAAACTACAAAACACCCAGCTTATTTTCGTGAGTTTCCATGGCCATAATCCCTCCCTGGATGAACGTGTTTGAATACTTTCTGCGTTATTTCAGTACCTCATTTTCTCGCTTCACTGGGCACAATCCCCAAGAAGAAATGTGCTTAATTACAATAGCACTTGAGGCTATCGGCAAGGATTCGGCAGGGTGTTGCAGTTCCTGTGCTAGTGAGAACATGACTTTCCCCTTGGCAGCACGGAAGATGTTTTTATTGAGGAAAGTTCTTTGTAGTTGCACATCTTTCTTATACGTTCAGACACGGACTGTGAAACCATCTCAAAACACCCATGAGGCATTATTTGCCATTCAGAAGTGCAAGCCCTAGCATCTGAACCATGAATTTAAATTGGAGGATGGCAAGAAAGAATACAACCATAACCCCCTAATAAGCAGCCACGGTGCTGTGGAGGCATGCTACGGCAAACGAAATGTCTGAGCACAGCAGACTCTCAGAGGGACTCTGTCAGAACTGTATGCTAACGCTAGGTTTGCCTCTTCCAAGGGCATCACGTCTGAAGCACACCCCAGAAAAGCACTTCCCACAGTTCCTCCAAGTCCTGGCTACCTGTTTGTGTCTGTCGTGGATCTTTCAGTGCACATTTTCTCAAGGTGTCCTTGGTTACTCCGGTATAAAATTCATTTCCTACCCAGGTGCTGGTGCCCTGCTCTGGGCTGGGTTTAGCATGGGAACTATGCTGATGCTGCAGCTGCTGCTTAAGAAGCGCTTACCCAGAGGTAAGGATTTAGTTTGCCATGCTCACTTCAGCATAGGTAAGAAACTAGGGGGAGCACAGACAGGAGAGCTGACCCTGACTGGTCAAAGGGCTCTGCATTTTACACCAGAGAACACCATTCGCAGTGCACACACCGGTAGAAATTTGCTGGGAGGGGCAGATCACTGCTTGGACAGCAGTCAGCAGGCGGTGAGCGATGGCACTGTGCATCACTTACTACTTGTTGTGTTTTATTTCTACCCCGTTGTTACCTTCCTTTTGATTGCAATGACTATTCATACTAGATCTTATTTCTATTATCAAACTGTTCTCAACGCACTAGGTTGACTTTTTCCCCCTCCATTTTCCTCTCCATCCCACCAAAGGAGATGGGAGGAGTGACTGCAAGGTGCTTAGCTGCCAGCTGGGGCTCAACCACAACACAAGGCTTCCTGACAACAGTGCCTCTGAAGATTTTGCAAATGAGATGACTGTTACAACTGCTGTTACCCGGTTTAGTTTCTTTTTACTAGTGGGTTAATCAAAGCGCTGAGAACTGCGCCGTGTGCCTGCTCTCTGACCACATTAAGAGCTGCGAGACACCAGGGCTACAGACACTACAGACAGCTATGCATTTAGGAGAAGCCTACAGAGGAATGGACTCGAGCGACAGTTTTACTAGGCTGGTGTGTGGGCACTACTGTGCAAACAGGTTTGCTGTTACTGAGGAGGAACTTCTCCCTGGTTATTGTTGTACTTCTCCACACTCCTGGGCCTAGAAGCAGTAACTCCCTGTGATCAATGGCAGTGTCAAACATGAAGATGAATCATTGTCACTCTCCTAGGAGCAACAGCCATGCTGTTCTGGCGTACCAGGAAAGGACACAACCCTTACTATTGGAGGTGTTTAGCCTAGAGAAGAGGAGCCTCAGGAGGGACCTTCTCCCTCTCTGTAACTCCCTGAAGGAAGGTTGCAGCAGGTGTCATCTCCTGGGCAGATCAATGATCCAGCACAGAGCCTGCTAAAGGGCCTGGTTACCCAACTCCACTACAACTGCTTCCTAAGTGATTTCTCACTAGACAGCTCTGCACTTCCAGGTCTTGAAAAGTCATCAGAAAGTCTTACACAGACTACAGGGAAGAACTCCTCTCGCTGACTTCCCACTCCAGACACTCCTTGTGTATGGGAAGAGGTACCCCTTTCTTCATGGGGAGGAAACCCGGCAGACGGCAAGAGATAAGGGAGTTCTTCAGCTGCAGGAGAGAGAGACAGATGGAAGGGACTCTGTAGGAGCCTACAGTGCACAGTAACCTGTGCCAGTTCAGTTCAAAGCTTTGCTTTGCTCCCCTTGAATGGACCTGTGCTATAATGACATAGAGAGGTTTAATCCTGGACCATGCGGGTGCAAGCCAGACTATGACACTGCACAACAGACCCAGGCATCAGCCCCTGACCAGCTTCTGCTCAGCACTGTAGACAATGTTAGGTGAGCCTCTAACCACATCCTTCACTGCTTCCTCCAGGAGATGAAAGCCTTGTGGCTCATGGTACTTGCTGCCCGAGGTGGGTCTGTGTGAAAGTAGTCTCCGCACACCTCTCAGCACTGGGGTCCTGACACAGGAGTCTTCCAACTGCTCTCACTGCACAGCTCATGGGTGATACCCGTGTAGCCTGCTTCAGAGCCACGATGCAAGGACATCCTATGTATGTCTCTACACTACACTGCTTGGCAAAGGATGGATCCCCCTCTGCAAAGGAAGACCAGCCAGAACTGAGGCTGAAAGCAAGCCTGGCATGAAGTAGGATCCTCACCTAGGGTCACAGTTCCACAGCAGCTGAAGAACAGAACAGGCCTAGTGTCTGCAACCAGGTTAAGTGAGCAGCCCAGGTAATCCAGACAAGACCATGTGAGGTAGGGACACCTAAGATCAAGCCAGTAAGTCATGTCAGCAGATCTGGGCCACTACCAGCAAAGTCCATGGCCAGACTCAAGCTTGACTAACATGACTCTCTAGCAGACATCAGAGGCAAGTGTCAGTGCTGAGTTCCTCAGCAACTCTTGAGCAGAGGATTAGCAGCCTCTGTCCAGATTTCTCTCTGCTTATACTCACACAGCTCCTAACACATCAATCTGACCAAAGGTTCACACTGCTGCAAGGTTATAGAGACTTGGAATAGGCCAGTGAGAAGGGGAAGAGTCACAGAATCATCAGGGATCGGAAGGGACCTCCAAAGATCATCCAGTCCAACCCCCCTGCCCCCAGGACACCCTGACCAGGTCCAGGCAGGTTTAAAACATCTCCAGAAAAGGAGACTCCACAAACCCCCCTGGCAGCCCCCTGCAGCGCCCCGACACCCTCCCTGGGAAGAAGTTAGAGAATCAGTCAGGGTTGGAAGGGACCACAGGACCATCCAGTTCCAACCCCCCTGCCATGGGCAGGGACACCCCACCCTAGGGCAGGCTGGGAGTTGCAGAGATTGTTGGTACTAAGAACCTAACAGCTTGAATGCTGCTGAACTTGGGGTTCTGCATAAACCCCAGAGAGATGCCACCAAACAGAATGACTCTGTGTGTCCGTGGATAGAGAGCACTGTGCTTTTAGCCTAAACAGATACCACTCTGCCACTTGATTCAGCTGCCTGGAATGAGTCAAGCAGCTACAGCTGGATTAACAGCAGCTTTTATTTCCCTAAATTCCTCATTCTAGAGTGGATGAGAGAGTAGGCAGAACTACCAGCAGTGGTAACCAACCCCCTGAAACAAAACGACTCGGCACAGGACGCAGGAATCCTGCAATTCGCATCCTAAGGAAGATGGTCTCACAAGACCTTCTGCCCAGACATCCCTCGAGTTTTGACCAAATACAGGAACCCTCAGGCTCAGCAGCAGAGCTGGAGGCATTGCTTATTCACACAGCTACTGCTAGTGATGAACACCACTGCTGTGAACTACCTAACGGGACACAAGTCATCCCACGGAGACGGAAGAGCTGCAAGTGTAGGGATTTTCTTTGCCCTTTCCTCTTCCAGAGTGATTCAGACAGCGCCCAACGCTGGGCACATTCATGTTGCTTACTCGGGTGAGACAGAACCTTTCTGAACACTGCTCTGCCTCTACTGCCAATGCTGCTCCCATAGTGAAAGAAGACCACACTGATGATGACATCACAAGTGCAATTATCCTTCATATAAGGTCAGAGGCACCATTTCCAAACGTTATTGGAGGCTTTGGTTGCCTCTGATTTGAGATGAAGGTGCTGATAACGTCTTAAAAGGTGAACAGTACTGCCATTGGCTCATGCACGAGGTTGATGCCAGCACGTGCCCCTATATATTTCCTGCTCTGTGGTCATTCGTGAGGCACTGAGGAGTCCATGCAGAGGCTGCTCTAGACAGAGCCTAACAGACAGGGAAGTTTCACCTGCCTGCACTCAGGATGGCAACAAAAGGGCGTTTTTCTACTCTGGGATGGCGGCTGCTGCTTCTCCTCTCTATTCAGCTCTCCCTGGGTGAGTAAATGCTTTATTCACATCACAGTGAAAGAGGAAAAGAAAGTAAAATCAGCATAAATGGGTTGTCACTCCATCACCTCTAGGGGAAAGCATCGACAACTTGCTGAAATACATTTCTGTATTTGATTCAACCTCCCTGGTGATCCTGAGGGAGAGAAGAGGAACCGGTGTGCATGGTGCTCATCAGAGCATAGACATCAGTGCACAGACATCAGTGACGGGCCAGGCTCATAGAGGGCCAAGCCCATGGTTAGCGAACGACAGCGGAATCAATCTGGAGACTCGTACCACCATCTTGCTGCCCCTGCTGCACTGTGTGGAGGCAGAACGAGTAACACCGGCCTAATAACACAACTTTACAGGCTATAAAAGACCTCCGAGCTCATCCAGCCCAGCCTACGACACCACCACATCAGCTAGACCATGGCACTTTTCTCCCTTGCAAACATTTCAGCAGCAGTGGAATTCCTGTTGTTGTTGTTACAGTGAGGTTGGAATGAACCGCTGAGCTCATCCAGCCCATCCTACGACCCCACATCACGACATCGCTTAGACCACTTAACCACCAGCTTCAATGACATTGCCATGCTGTGCGTGTAGTGGAGTTTGGCCGGGTGATACACCAGCCCCACCACTCCTGTGCATCCCGACTCTCTGCTCCTCAGGACATGTGGACATAGCTGAGGCTGACTTTGGAATAGTTCGGTTCTTTCTCGACACACACTGCATCTGCACTAGGGCACTGTGGTGGTGTTAGAATCCCCACGTGATGGGAATGATACCGCACGGTTGATAGATGATGAAGCAGGGCCCAGTTTTAAAGGGTCTCACTGGCCATGCAAATGCAAAACAAGTTTGGTTGGGTGGGAAGAGGAGGCACAGGCCTTTCGGTGCAAAGGATTGTGCGGAACAGCAGACGTAGTGCAGATCTGGACCCATGGGATGGATGGAGGGATCCATATCCACCATTCTTTTCCTCATTTCATGAGCTTCAACAAGGCCAAACACTGGGTACTGCAAGTGGGTCACAACATCCCAAAGCAGTGCTACAGGCTTAAGGAAGAGTGACTGGAAAGCTGCTCAACAGAAAGAGTCTTGGGAGGAGAACTGGCTACACGTTCAAGAAGGCCAACAGCAGCCTGGTGTGTATCAGAAACTGTGTGGCCAGCAGCAACAGGGAAGTGATTGTCTCCCTGTACTTGGTATTGATGGGGACCACACTTTGAGGACTGGGTTCCGTTTTGGGCACCTCAAAACAAGAAAGTCATTCGGGTGCAGAAATGGGTCCAAGGAAGGGTAACAAGGTTGGCAAAGGGTCTGGAGAACAAGTCTGAGAAGCAGCCGGTCTATCTGGACTGAAGAGGAGGCTGAGGGGAGATCTTATTTCTGTCCCCAGTTCCCTGAAAGGTGGGTTTAGGGAGCTGAGTATTGAACTCTTCTCACAAGTAACAACTGAGAGGACAAGAAGAAATGGCCTCAAGTTGCAGCCGGGGAAGTTTAGTTTAGATATGAGGAAAGATGTCTTTATAGAGAGGGTCATCAGGCCCTGGACCAGGCTGCCCAGGGAGAGGGTTGAACTGTCACCCCTGAATGTGCTGAGGTTGTGTACACATGGAGCTTAGGGACAGGGTGTCGTGGTGGGCTTGATACGACTGGGTAACGGCTGACTCAGTGATCTTGAGGGCCTATCCCAACCTAAATGATTCTCTGATGAGTGCACAGTTATTTAGCTGTCAAGAGGCAGATGTAATTTTTTTAAAGTGCTTCAACCCTCTTAGTTCTGTAACAAAAGCTGCAGAGCTTCCTTCCCTTTGAGACATGAGATTGCTTTCAAGTATCCCAGCCTTCTACGCGTAATTCAACTGAGCACGCACATCCAGCAAATCATCACATACCTGCACGCTGCGTCAGCCCAGCGCCCCGAGTTTGAAGCATGCATTTTCCTCCTGTTATCACTTCTTAATCATCTGCACACGGACTGAGAAAATCCAGCTGCAAAACTTCTCTGCTGCAGGGGTTGTTACCACTGCCAACAGGACGAGAAACAGCTACCCGGAGGGAGGCTGGAGTCTTGCAGCAACACTGCGGCAACACTGTGCCTCAGGGAAAGGGTGCTCAGAGCCTGGGCTGGACTACCCAGGGCAGTGGGGGAGTCCCCATCCCTGGAGGTGTTGAAGGACAGCCTGGCTGTGGCCCTGAGTGCCCTGGTCTGGCTGATGCAGTGATGTCAGGTCATGGGCTGGATGAGCTCAGAGGGCTTTTCCAGCCTCAATAATAACAACAACAAATCAGTCACAGCTCCATTTCCTGAAGCCAAACCAGTAGCGAGGGAAACTTACAGTCCCAACAGGCACAAACATATGTGGCAGACGTTTAGGGATGGCTACCCACAGAGACAGAAACATGCCACAGCCACATCAATACAAACAGCCCCGACGGCCTCGTCATGAGCAACGGGCTCCTTTTCCCTCTTCCCAGATGAATCTGCCGTGGGAATTCACTGATCCGAGTCACAAGGTTTCATAACCTATAACCAGTAATACTGAATTAACACATTCATGAGCAAAGGCTTCAGTCCCTGGCAGGAGGTGAGAGTCCAAAACTTAATCTGGGGTATTTCGAAAGCTGAACCAAATAAGTCTGATTTAGAGTACAAATAATCTCATTAACTAATCACAATTAAGCACTGGCCTTTCCATCACCTTGCTCTGTCTCTGTTATGTAGGAGCTGATGAATTGAGGCTATCAAATGGTACTGGCCCGTGCTCTGGGAGAGTGGAGGTAAAACATGAGGGGCAGTGGGGAACCATATGTGATGGCGACTGGACCATACAGGATGCTGAGGTTGTCTGCAAGCATCTACGATGCGGATCTGCTGTTCAGGCCCTTAACCGAGCTCCTTTTGGAGAAGGAACTGGACCAACGTGGTTGTATCGAGTTGATTGCCGTGGTCATGAAACCCTTCTCTGGAACTGCTCTCATCCAGGATGGGGGATTTTTACCTGTCCACACTACTTTGATACCGGAGTGATCTGCTCAGGTAAGAAACGGTCTAACCCTGAGTAACAGAAAACTACTACGAGGCTAAGATCAAACTTTGTCCTAGCCAAACACTGCTCAGAGTTCCCACATTCTCCATGGACTCCAGCTGTTTGGAAAACATCCCCCCTATCTGGCTGGGGGGAGGAATCTGAGGGGAGACCCTATGGCTCTTTACAACTACCTGAAAGGAGGTTGGAGTGAAAAGAGCGTTGGTCTCTCCTCACTGGTGACAGACGATGAGGGGAAATGGCCTCGAGTTGCACCAGGGGTGGAGTTTAGGTTGGATATCAGGGAAATCGTCTGTACAGTCAGGGTTGTTAGACACTGGAACAGGGAGGTGGCTGAGTCACTGTCCCTGGAGATGTTTAAGAGGATAGACGTTCTGTTGAGGGACAGGGTTTAGTGATGCTGATAGGACCAGGAAAAGGTTGGGCTTTCCTATGCTCTGTGTTTCTGCAGCTTCCCAGTGATTCAGTGTTTTCACACACTAACAGATAAACATCCCTTCACACCACTCTCTCTACTGTCAGAAGCACACAGGAATGGCCACAGTGGTTACCTGGAAGTGTCAGTGGCCTCGCAGAAGTGAGAGGAGTCTTGCCAGGAAGGCATGAGATTCAGTAAATGAGGTCAATACAGCCAACCCTTGACTTTGGATTGCTTGGGATTTTCTCCCCAGGTTTCTCCGGGCTTCGTCTGACTGGAGGGGCCACTGCCTGCTCAGGACACCTGGAAGTAAAGCAAGAAGAAACTTGGGCTACAGTCTGTTTTTCACACGTTGATTTCAAAACTGCCTCTGTTATATGCAATGAGCTAGAGTGTGGGCAGCCTGTGGGCATCCTGAGAGGAACTCCCTTGCAAGACAGATACAAACTGATCTGGCAAGAAGAGTTTCGCTGTGCAGGCAATGAGACTCACCTTGCACACTGTCCCAGAATGCTGCACCAGCGTAAGACATGCTCCCATGATGCCACCGTGGTGTGTTCAGGTGAGATTTTGGACTGCTGGATGTCATTTACGTGTGTGCTGGAAAGGACCGCGGCTCATGGCCGTTTCCCATTCAAAGGGATGCAGCTCGTTTCAGGACTGCCCTGGACATTGTCTCACTGGCCGCGGTGACATGAGGTGCTGGCTGAGGAGCTGTCGCAGGCAAACAGCTCAGTTAAGGATCAGTAACTGAGAGGATTTGGCTCCTGCCTCCACCTTGCAAGAGCAGAATCCAGGTCTGGTTAAGGGGAATATGATGCCAGGGCTAGTCAAGGGCAAGAAGCAATAACATGAGAGAGTAGAGAGACTGCACAGACTGGCAGCAGACACCATCATCTTGCTCATGCTGCACTTCAATTACTGCAAGCTGATGGGCATGGCCCCTTCATGCTGCAGCATGGATTAAAGCTGAGAATTCCACGTTGGAGGTGCTGCTCCAGATACTCCAGATACTGGGAGAGAAAGCGCTGCTGGTACCTCTTGCTCTGAGTTTCTCACATGCTGCAAATGCAAGGCAATGCCAGATCTACCTCTGCAAGGTAACAACAGTATTGGAGGAGGAGAAAGACAGTAGAGCAGTGGAGAGACTGAGGTCAGTCCAAAGCCTTTTAGTCAGGTCACAACATGGGCAATGGAGATGTAGCTTTCAAGAGCTGACTTCTGAGCACCCTGGTTTAACATTCTCCTCAGTAACCTGAGGCATAAAGTACACCAGTTCCTTGCAGCTAGATCTCTCTTCCAGTCTTCAGTGCAAGAACAAAGCAGTTTCTAAGTTCCTCTGTTCTTCCTGCAGGCTACGGTGGATATAGGCTGGCAAACGGCAGTACCACATGTTCAGGGAGAGTTGAGCTTCTTCATGGAGGTACATGGGGAGCTCTGTGTGACTACACGTGGGATTTACCCGCTGCAAACGTCCTCTGCCAGCAGCTCAACTGTGGAGTGGCCCTACTGATACCAGAGGGACAGTCCTTTGGAAAAGGAAACGGATCAGTCTGGAATGGCACATTCAGCTGCCATAAGAATGAATCCCATCTGAGGGACTGTCCTGTGAGTGTGATGGCTCCTGGGGAATGCCCCGCTGGAAAAGACGCTCGTGTAGTGTGTTCAGGTGAGCAGCAGAAAAGTCTGAGAGGAGAAATGAAAACTTCCTTCTCTGAGAAAAAATATGGACCCAAAATCTAGAGGGCATGCGAAGGGTACTTCAGCTGTGAGGCTGTCTGTGAAATGCCTCTAGTGTCAGGAACAGCTACAACAGAGCTGCTTCACAAGGTAGGATGAGCTGGAACCAAAAGTGAGGACAACACTAGCAGTGTCCTGGAACAATGCAAAAGACCTGCACAGAGGACAGAGGGAGCTGCTAACGAGGTGCGGTAATCAGTCACATGTAGGATCCAGTCAGGAGCAGAAGGAGACAATACTGGGGATGGTTACCCCAGCTGCATAGCTGAGGTAAGGACTGAGAGCCTGGTTCAGGTTTAAGAGAGGCCTTGGACCAGTAGCCCAAAGGTGCATAGCTGGAAGCCCTAGGTGAGGCTGGCCAGAAGAGCTAAGATTGTCGGTTCACCCAGAGCCATGAAACCTAGTGCCCTGAGTTTAGGTTTCTAGTGGTGTTCTCAGTAAAGCAGGTTAGACTGGGCTTTGGCTAGGAGTATGGAGGTTCCAGTAGCCCAGTAATGTAATTTTTACTACAGGATGCTAAGGAAAAGCCGTTCCCAGTTCCCAGTGACATTCATTCAGGTCATGCCCGTGAGCAGCTACAAACATGGCATCTCAGCATTCACTTTTTCTTATGCCCAGGGTGCCCGGGGGGCAGGTTGGTGAACGGTACCACATGCTCTGGCAGAGTGGAGATCCGCCATGGAGACACGTGGGGAGGACTCTGCCGCTCCCATTGGAATCTGCAGGCTGCCACTGTGCTCTGCCATCAGCTGAACTGCGGCTACGCCAAGTCAATCCAGACAGGAGACCAATTTGTGGATGGGAACGGGCCCGTATGGAGAGATGCCTTCCACTGTAAAGGGACAGAGTCGTGCCTGTGGGACTGTGCTCGAGTGACTCTGGGCAACGCAGCCTGTTCAGCCAGAGAAGCAGCCACAGTCATTTGCTCGGGTAAGTCAAATGGCCTTGGATGGGCAGCGCAGCTTCAGACCAAAGCAGCCTTGTTGATCCCACTCTAGCGAGCAAGTCTAGTGCATTGACCAGTCTTTAAGACTCTTCTCTTCCCCTCACCCCTCAAACCTTTGTTTCAGCATAGAAACGGCATTTAGTAGAGGAATTCCTGGCTCGCAGGAATTGCCTGGCTTCTCGCAGGATCTAATCCTTGTGCTGGAGAAGCCTTTCTCACTTCCCAGTGCAGACCCTAGGCATGGCAGTGTGGGAAGCCTTAGCAGAGGCTGTTTCCTTAACCAAGACAGTTCCTTTACCCATACAGAATTCGTTTTCCATCTCTCCCCTGCATGTTCATCCTACTGCAGTAAGAGCAGCAGATGGTATTCAACACATCTTCCAACTCTTGAGCCCAGGTCTTGCTGAATCACTCAGACTCTCAGGTGGGGAGAGCCGCTGTGATGGGAGAGTTGAGCTCTTACTTCACGGCGTATGGAGCAGAGTCCTTGATGATGACTGGGACCTTAAGGATGCTCATGTGGTATGCAGACAGCTCCAGTGTGGAACTGCCAAGAAAGCCTACTACCTTCCACGGTCTGAGCGAGGCATGGGTGCTGTTGGCTTCAGAAGCGTCCGGTGCGCTGGAAATGAGTCACAACTGATGCTCTGCAAGACCTCCCACTCTCAGGCAGCGTCAACGGGAGTGGCCGAAGACGTTGGGGTGATTTGCTCAGGTGAGTTATTGTGCAAGAGGTATCAAATGCTACCTAGGGTTGCCTCTAGCTCACCTTGTGCTGTGGTCTCACCAGATCTTAAACAGGTAAGGGTCTGAGCTTGCCATACCCATCTGCTTGTACGCTCTAAGGGGCAAATGATAGTTAAGAAGCAAGAGCAATTTCCATAGCGCTTGCTTCATCTCCCCCTGTACTCAGCACTGGTGAGGCCTCCCCTTGAGCACTGGGGGCAGTCTTGGGCCCCTCACTTCAAGAGGAATATTGAGATGCTGGAGCAGATCCAGAGGCTGCAGAAGGGACTGGAGAGAAAAGTCTGATGAAGAGAGGCTGAGGGAGCTAGGGGTGTTGAACCTGGAGAAGATGAGACTCACGGGGTACCTTTTCCCTCTCTATAACCACCTGAAGGGAGGCTGTAGTCAGGTGGAGGTCAGGCTCTTTTTCCAGGCAACTAGCGCCAGGACGAAAAGGCAGGGCCTGAAGCTTCACCATGATGTCTTGGAAGTGTTTTAAGTCCTGATGCTGACCTGTGCGTGACTGCTGTGTTGCATGTTGACACCTGGGTTTTCTTCCTGCAGGTAGCAGACAGATTAGGCTGGTAAACGGAACAAAGCGCTGCGCTGGAAGAGTAGAGCTTTACCATGATGGCATCTGGGGCACCATCTGTGATGATTACTGGGATCTATCAGACGCTAATGTTGTTTGCAAGCAGCTGGGATGTGGCCATGCCATCAAGGAATTTGGCTCTGCTCACTATGGGGAAGGCTCAGAACAGATCTGGCTGGATGATGTGAACTGCACTGGGGCTGAATCTGATCTCTGGACATGTCCCTCTAGGCCACTGGGCCAGCACAACTGTCAACACAAAGAGGACGCCGGAGTCCTGTGCTCAGGTGCGTTTGTGAAAGCCTTTCCTGAGCCCGTGGGTTGAAAGGGGAGGATTACATGAAGGGGAAGGAGAGAATAGTGGAGACGTGCTTGGGTAGCATCTAGTTGTGTGACTACCAGCACAGTGCCATGGTTTGGCCGACGTGATGATGTTAGGTCATAAGGTAGACTTCACGACCTCGGAGGTCTTTTCCAGCCACAGTGATTCCGTGAGTCTGTGAAACTGGCCCGGAAAGGATTACGATGGCATTCTGGTATTTTGTTTCCATGCCAGAGGACCTGTGCCTCTGAGGGGCCTGTGGCCAGTGAGTCAGTCAAACTGGACAATCTCGAAGGGATTCCAGAGTACAAAGGCTCCAGAGTGGAGCAGGTACAAACCCTCAAGAGTCTGTAGCTTGTGAAGGGCATCTTTTCAGTCATGTTGGATCAAGTACAACCCCAGAAAGGATTGAAGACTTGGAAGCATTCATGCTGGAGTAGAGGAAAATTAATCAGAAGCAAAGAGCAGCAGAATAAGATGAACTTCTCACACACAAGGTCCCAGCAGGATCAGGCAGCTCTAATTGCATTCTTCTACCTTCTCTTCCAGAGTACCTGGCTCTGAGGCTGGTGAATGGCAATGAGTGTGCTGGGCGGCTGGAAGTTTTCCACAACGGGACATGGGGAAGTATTTGTTCCAATCGTATGTCTCAACTCACCGCAGTCACAGTGTGCAAACACCTCAACTGTGGAGATGACGGGGAAATCCAAAGCGATTTCAAATACGGCCGGGGCTCTGGGCCCACGTGGCTGGATCACATTGAATGCACTGAGCAACACAACTCTCTCTGGCATTGTCAGTCAGACCCCTGGGACCCTCGGTCATGTGAGAACCGAGCAGAAGAGACCCACATTTCTTGCACTGGTAATTCCAAATGCATTCACACAGGGCTGCCCAGAGCTAGGCACAGAATCCTTAGGGATCAGAAGGGACCCTGAAAGATCACCTAGTCCAACCCCCCTGCCACGGCAGGAATATTTACCTCATGCTCCTTTGTCCTCTCTTAACTACTGTTTCTAGTTTCATGAAAACAGCACTGATCTCTTTGTCCATACCCTTGATGCAAACGAGTGAGCTACAGTCACATCAGAGTCCCCGAGTGGGCACCGAATTTCCCAGCGGAAACCTCCAGAAGGTCCCTGCTCGGGCGGTGCTACTGCATAGCTTTAAAGTCTGTGACACACAGGCTGCCTGTGAGAGCTGAGTAAGGAGCGGGCTCTTGATTCACAGCAATAGCCAAGCAGGGATGCACTAAGCATTAACCAGTAATACCTATGGAACACATAGGACACAAGATGGATAGTAATAAGATATATTACAGTAAAAAATGGTATGACTTTCCAGGCATTTGATAATCGCTCACTCCGTCCAGCTAATAACAAGATTATTTACTTTAGCATTTAAATCCTGCAGGAAGAAAAGAGGCAACTTCTCCAGCCACATCTGCTGAGTGTCCAAACTCTACAAGCTGTTCAGGTACCTCTAGCTCTTCATTTCTCCTCACTGATCCCTACAGAACTTGCTGCTGTTTTGGCAGTACAGAAGGTTTCTGTGTCTTGCAGACAGGGAGAAGTTACGAGTCATAGGCGGAGAGGATGGCTGTTCAGGCAGAGTGGAGGTTTGGCACGAAGGCTCTTGGGGAACAGTCTGTGATGACTCCTGGGATGTGGCAGATGCCAATGTTGTATGCAGACAGCTGGGCTGTGGATCTGCTGTGTCTGCTCTGAGCGAAGCTGCCTTTGGAGAAGGGACTGGTCCCATCTGGTTGGAGAAGGTACACTGTAAAGGAACAGAGCTGTCTCTTTGGGACTGTCCTGAGAAGCCCTTGTTCAGCAAAAACTGTGATCATAAGGAAGACGCTGCTGTGAATTGCTCTGGTTAGTGACTGGTCCTTGGTTTATTGCAGAGATCTGAGGAGGAAGTGGATAGAGGAGCGTTATGTCAGCTGCACAGCTCAGTGGCTGACCCACCTCTCCATTCTGACTGCAGAAAGCTCACAAATGATGTAAAGTTGCTCCCCCTATTTCTCACACATGACCCCTCCTTCATCTGTACTTGTCTTCTTTTGCAGGTATGGCAGAAACAACAGCATCACCCACTAGAGCAGGTAAAGCATTCCTTCTTCCTCCTTTCTTTCTCACATCAAGTAAGGACTTCATGATCCCAATACTGCACAGCAGATAAACAAGCAGCACATTCCAGCCCATCAGAAATGATCTCACTCAGCCCTTTCTAAAGGACAAACAACTGGCACTATCCCCAGCTGCTGATCGCTAGCTGCTGGAGCTGGACCCACAACTGGGCAGCAGGTGATCTGTCTCACCCTGCTAGCAAGAGGCTACAGAGGAGGAGCCCTTTGGGACACCAGATTCTCTGCCTGTTGCTTCTTCTTTTCCATCCAGATCTGTCACGCCGTCCTGTCAGAGACAGTATGAGAATTTCAGCGCCTGTCATCCTCTGTATTATCCTGGGGGCCCTACTCTGCCTGGTCCTTGCCATTCTTGCTAGACAGATTCGAAGTTCCAGGAAGCAGCAGAGAGGTAGGTTCCTCGGGACTAGGATGAAATGCCTCCTGGAAAGGCAGGGGGAAAGGGACACTGAGATGAGTAGCATCTGCTGCCAAACTGATTTTCACTGTCGAGCTGACAGTGAAAGAGCCAGGCAGAATCAGCAGCTCCCAGGGGTTTCTTGTACCAGCCAAGCCATGTAGCTCCCTTTAGGTCACTTCTCCTTTTCATGACCCCAGCCTGAACAGGAGTAAAGACTGTGATTTTTACTTTCAGGGTCCAGACTATCCTATGACATTTCCTCTGAGGCTGTCTATGAAGAGATCGACTACAACCTGATGACGGAAAAGCAGGGTGTGACTAGCTTCTCAGGTCTGTGTCTTCTTCCTCTTGTCACAGTGAAATTCTTCCTGATGGCCTTGAAGCCAAGCTGAAATTTTGCATCTCCCAAATCTACTGGGAAATTGAAAATCCCTCAGTTTGAGAAGAAGAGTTTCCTCCCCACTGGATTCTGTCAGCTCGTCTCCTAGGGACAGTTTCTTTTATGGTATCTTCACTGCAGCCACATAGCATAGATCAGCATGGGTCAAATCCACGACCAAACAAGAGGCTCTTATTTGAAAGGGAGTATTATTTTAAAGGGAATAATTTGTATTTCCTTCCCCCCAGCCATGTGTCTCTGCAGGCTTCCTTGGGCTGACTCCATGGCCCACAAGAGCTGTGATGGGGTCCCTGTGGGATATTTGGTTGTGCTCTTTACCTTGCAGGAGCAACACTGACTGGTACTACTGTAGCCTGCTCTCATGCACATGATGCAGTCCTAGTGGCTAAGGAGAATTTAATCTGATACCACACTCTTTCTCACTTGCCTAGATTCTTATACAGAGAGACCCAAACGAAAGGAACAGTTGTATAGCAGGGACAGTGATGAAGAAAATGGTCCTCAAGAAACCCAAGGTAATGAAAGATGAAGATCCAACAAAGTAAGAGATCCAAAATGATGGTACCTTTTCATTTCCAAACCATTGTCATAGAATCATAGAATCACGTCAAGGTCATCGAGTCCTTTTCCTAGCCCTATCAGCATCACTAAACTCTGACCCCCTCAACACACCCCCTAACCTTCTCCTCACCCCCCCCAGGGATGGGAACTCATCCCCTCCCCTAGGCAGCTTTTCCAGTGCCTGACAGCCCTTTCAGCATAGAAATCCCTCCTGGCATCCAACTTGAACCTCCCCTAGTGCAGCTTAAGGCCATTTCCCCTCATCCTGTTACTGGCCACCAGGGAGAACAGACCAACCCCGGCCTCTCTAAATGTAGAGAGCAAGATCTCCCCTCAGTCTCTTCTCCAGGCTAAACAGCCCCAGATCCTCTCCCTGCAGCAGAGAAGCAGAACTGCAGGTACTTTTCTCCAGAGGTTTGGACTGGCTCTGAAGACAGCTGAGCTACTCAGCAACACCACCTCATGCAACAGAAGACGGTTAACTAATGAAGTGGCAGGGAAGCAGGTGCCACACAGAGATAAACAAGGAGCAACTTGTGATTGTGTAGTTACAAAGTGCGACGAGGAATCTTATTCTGAAGTCAACCCTGCCACAAACAGCTGTCTTCTCCCGACCTTCCCTCTCCAGCCCTTTTTCCACACAGCTTTTCACTTTCTACGTGTTACAGCAATCGACAGACGTTACTGGAGCTACATCAGTGTTGTCTGAACCAACCTAGAGCCCTCAGCAATGCTCTTGGTGTATTTTCATTGTCACCATGACAATGCCAGTATGACAGGCCCTCCTCACGCTATTATCAGCTACTGCTTCCTCCAGTAGAAGCTATCTTCCCGTTGTGATTATACCTGTCCAATTCTAGATGTCTCCCCACTGCCTGGAAATGCCCTGGAAGATCGTTATGATGATGCGACAGAAGTTCCTGGGACTGAAGACCTCTCTGGGCAGTATGAACAGGAAAACACTGGGGTCCCTGAAGAAAGTGACCGAGGGAAGGGCACACGGACAGGTGAGGCCAGAGGAGCAGTGCCCTTAGTTTTCATAATTGAGTTACTGTACTGAAGTCAGGGGAGTTGAGGAGGACAGGACATCAGGGATCTCCTAACCTCAGCTAACTACTGTCAGGAAGGAACACCGCCTGTCTACAAAAGGAGCGTGGGTTAGATGCTTGTTATTCTTCCCTTACTCATTAGCAGTGCTTCTCCAGTCACTGGGGTGACCTATACCCACTCCATGGCTTCCTTTGAGCTACAAATTTCTTGTCTGTGGCCTAACCAGTGTCTTTCCTGGTACAAATCAGAATGATCCTGGGGACAGAGCAGCTGCATTGCAACAGCCTTTTAAGTACCTGAAGACTATTAAGCTATCTCTGCGTAATGCTGCTTTGCCTTTTGTTTCTCTAAACTGCTGCAACCTAAATGGGGCTGCATTTTCTCCTCTGATCTTGCTGAACAGACCCCAATTCAAGCTGTGTCCATACAGTGCTTCAAATCCAAGCTCTCACAGCATTTCTGTACAGTACTAAGATCTCACTGGTGTCAGGTGAAGCAGACTGTTGTTTTTACTGTTATTATTGGGGCTGCAAGCATCACAGGCTCTGAGACCATCACATCCAGCCCAGGACCTGACAACAGCCCATCAGCCAGACCAGACCAACAGCCCATCACATCCAGGCTGTCCTTCAACACCTCCAGGGATGGGGACTCCCCCACTGCCCTGGGCAGCCCAGTCCAGGGTCTGAGCACCCTTTCCATGAGGAAGGGCTTCCTGATATCCAACCTAACCCTCCCCTGGCAGCTTCAGGCCCTGCCCTCTTGTCCTGTAACCAGCTGCCTGGGAGAAGAGCCTGACCCCCATCTGACTGCACTCTATCCAGCACTGGAAATCTTCGGCTTTCCAACCACTTTCACACCTGTATGCATACCACCAGAGCACGCAAAGCACAGCTCCCAGCAACTGCACTGTGCCAAGTAACTAGCCCAGCTGCTGGTGCCTGGGTATGTGAGCTTACAAGCCCACTGTCTCACCCCAGTTGCAGGCACTTCAGTGCTCTGTCTAGTTTCTCCAGCTACTGGCAGCACAGGTAATCAGATGCCTCTGCCCATGGTCCAGATCTTCACACACATGTAACAGAGACCTCCCCTCAGTCAGGAGAGCAGACAGAGATGTAGTTTAATAAGATGACAGGACAGGTGCTTCTGGTTGCATGCAGGGCACGACCAGACACACACATTGAGCAGCTGCCTGTTTACAGGCCACCAGCCCCATCTTATCAGGCTGTTTCCTTATGTTCCTCTCCAAACTACACTGATCCCTCCTTGCTTGTGTTTTTATTTCCTCACTAAATAAGTTGTCTGTAATTCCAAGATGCTCTTCCCTTCTATCTCCTTATCAGTCTCGCACCTTTGTGAGCAAAAACACCCCTCGGTCAGTAAGATGACTCTGTTCTATGGATCACATCTTCCTCATGGGTTTCAAACAGCAGCAACAGTCTGAGCACTGTGCTGAGAGAGCCCTGGCAGGAGCCAAACCAGGCGGTGTTTGTGGGACAGGCAAGGGCAGATCTGTAACACTCGAAGCAGTGAAACAGCGTGGGGGTATTTAAGGATTTTGAATAGTTGCTTAATCCATAACTCCTTTTGTGTGAACAACAAGCTCCATCCTTGGGGAAGATCACAGAGCAGGAGGCAGGATGAGACAAGCATTTCTAAGGTGGATGGCAGCCACGTATGTCTCAGGTTCTGATTCTGGAGGAAACAAGTGACAATCTATGCTGCCAGCTGCACAGCCATGTCAGGTACTACCTGCTGGATGTCTATTTATCTCTCTGTCCTTCCCTTCATGCTTGCAGACTGGAGTCCTCATACATCAGGATACAGGACCTCTGAAGCTAGGAGACATTCACCCCCTGCTCTTGAAGATGCAAGCTATGACGACATTGAAGATCTGGGACATTGATGGCCGCACTGGTGACTGCACACACCACCTCTAGAAGCACACTTCTGTTCATAAACTCGTAAGCGGGTCCAAGGAGACCCAGAACAAACTGCCTTTAGGATTAGTTTACCTAAGTTCGGTCTAATTTGCAGAGAAGCTTTATGTACGTAGAAGAAATACAAGCACGACTGACACAAAAACCTTTCTAATTTCCCAATCTCTCCTTTAATCTTCCTTGCCAAGACTCCCCTGGACACTTTCTGCTTTCTATCTCATTGTAAGAGAGCTTTCTTCTACTGAGTTGGGTTTTTAACTTGTTGTTTGCTTGCTGGAGAGTGTTTAGGATGTCCTCTCAAATCATGCTCCTTCAAGATACACGGGGCAGTTTCTTGGAATGGTTAGGAATGGAGACTGAATAACAAGTAAATCAGCTAAGTTCTGTTTCAGCCCTTGGGTCTTCAATACATTCACTCAGGGAAACCAACACTCGCCCACAACTGTCCCCAACACCCTGGTAAAGGTTTGAGCAGAAGCTTCTAGACCACCAGTTATTACAGTGTAGTAATATGCTGATGACATACTGACAGCCTCTGATTCCCCCTCACCCTGTAGAAACACAACAGGACAGAAACCAACTGGTACAAAGATGCGACAGCAAGTTTTAGGGACTGCAGGTTCCTGGCACAAAAACAGCCCTGCTTTTCTGTTGTCGGCTGTCCTTAACACAACTTGCTAAACAGGGATTCATATGGGAGCGGGCTGGACAATACAGCACTGCCGCAGGTTCCTGATTCAAGGACGGAGGGGGGCTTTTCCAGCAGTGAGGCCCTGATACACTCGATAAATGCAAGCCATGCAGAGTGGGGATTCTGTGAGCACAGCTCCCATCGCAGTTTATGGCAGTGAGGGCCAGAAGGACCACAGAAACCGTTAGAATTTAGCTCTCGCTCGTCCAGTGACACTGAAACCAGGTATTCAAGTTTGCTAGCATTCTAAGAGCAGTGAGTGGTGTAGAACAGCGAAGGGGACACAGTGTCATCAACCGGGAACCTCTCTGTGCCTTAGCTCCATTCCGCAAAGTCACAGCACCACCTGCAGGCACTGCCCCAAACCAGTGTGCGACGAGACACCCAAACCAGTGTGCAAGGAGACACCCAAACCAGTGTGCGACGAGACACCCAAACCAGTGTGCAATGAGACACCCAGTGTGCAACGAGACACCCAAACCAGTGTGCAACGAGACACCCAAACCAGTGTGCAACAAGACACCCAAACCAGTGTGCAATGAGACACCCAGTGTGCAACGAGACACCCAAACCAGTGTGCAATGAGACACCCAAACCAGTGGAAACAAGTTCTCAGAGTGAAAACAGGCAAAGTTGATCTCCCAAAGTACCTCTGGTTTAGCTGGTACTTCAGTCTTAACCTTGATAAATGGATTTGCATATCCCTCAGTTCATCTGCTTGTGCGCACCCAAAGCTGCAGAGGACCCCCTTCCTATGGGATTTCTTCCCACGGACACAGCGTGTTGAGATGGTGGAATGAAAATCACATCCTCCAAATTCTTATTCCTCAAACAGAGAGCAGCTGTTAGCTGGGCAGCTTAGCACACGGAGCACATTCCCTACCATCCATAAAACAAACTGTACAGTCACAAGGGTTACAATGCAACCTTCCCCTCTCTCTGATCACACAATGTAAGACCTGTAACACGGGGAGCTGGCAACCACATCTTGCAATACAATCGACCTATAAACTTGTCACGGTGTGGGCAGTGGCATAAAGCCTCTGGTTTGGTTTGGTGGCAGCCCTCAGGGTATTACACCACGAGGGAAGGGAGTTCCTGTTGTGCCCTGTGGTCTTGCCAGAACAGATCTGGAACCAACACGATTGGGTAAAATACTACCGGCCAGTTTGTGTCATCCTAAGAACAGGCTGTCTTTGCCAAGATCTCAGCAGAGCTGAGGAGACAACAAGTGCGATTTCTTCACCTCCTAATGAACGTCACGCTGCTTCTGGTGCTGTCTGGTTCTACCTGGGTCTGCAGTGATGGCCAATGTGTGCCTGCTTATGGGCCAGGCTGTCTGCACTCTGTTGTACCTTGGGCCTCTCGGTGCTGTGCCCCACTTGGACAAGAACTCACGCCCAACGGCACTGAGTGTGTCACATGAAGCAAGGGAGGACACAGAAAGAACAGAGAGACAGCAAGACCCAGGAGCAGCCACCTGTGGAGCCCGGGAAATGGAAAGACACTGGGGATTGGGCTCTGCTACTGTGTGAACACACAACCGCAGAACTACGGAGGTTGGAAATGCCCTCTGAGCTCCTCCAGCCCAGCCTGTGACCTGACAGCACCACATCAGCCAGACCAGGGCACTCAGGGCCACAGCCAGCCTGCTGTTAAACACCTACAGGGACGGGGACTCCCCCACTGCCCTGGGCAGCCCATTGCAGGGTCTGAGCACCCTGTCTGTGAGGAAGGGCTTCCTAACAGCCAACCTAACCCTTCCCTGGCAGCTTCAGGCCCTGCTCTCTCACCCTGACACTCGTTGCCTGAAAGAGCCTGATCCCCCACCTTCCTTCAGGGAGCTGTAGAGAGGGAGAAGAGGCCCCCTGAGCCTCCTCTTCTCCAGGCTAAACCCCCCTCTAGCTCCCACAGCCTTTAATCACCAGACTCCTTCCAGTCCCTTCCGAGCCTCACTGCTCCTCTGGACCCGCTGCAGCCTCTCAACCTCCTTCTAGAAGTGAGGGGCCCAAAACTGCCCCGAGTACTCGAGGGGAGCCCTCCCCAGTACCCAGGACAGGGGGAGAATGCCGTCCCTAGTCCTGCTGGCCACACTAGCGCTGATCCCAGCCAGGATGCCCTTGGCCTTTGGTGCCAGCTGGGCACCCTGCTGGCTCCTGCTCAGCCGGCTGTCACGCAGCGCTGCCAGGTCCCTCTGCCAGGCCGCTCTGTGGCCCAGGTGAGTCCCTGTGGCAGGAGCTCCCCTTTCTACCCCAAGGGACCAGCGCTCGGGAGGCCTTTTCGCTCTCGGAAAAGAATCGTTAACGTTTCATACAGGCTCAGCAGGCTCCGTCCGAGAAGCCAAGCTCCGGGGGAAGGCGCTGCTCCGCTCCGCTCCGCCGACTCCGCAGCTCCGGAGCTTCCGCCGCCTCCGCCTCTCCGGGGACTCGGGCAGAGGCTCCGCGCCAGCTCCCGCCCCTCCCCTCCTCTTCCTCCCGAGCGGGGTTGCCGAAGGGGACCGCGGCAAAGGTCACGGCCCAGCTGGGAGCGGGCGGGACGGGGAGGAGCCAGCAGGGCCGGGCCGGAGCCGCGGCCTGCGGGGTCGGAAGGGCGGCCGCCTGTCCGTCCAGGGGAACCCGCGGCAGCAGCAGCGGCAGCGGCACGGGGCAGGATGGGGCGCACGGTCGTGGAGCTGTTCTACGATGTGGTGTCCCCGTACTCCTGGCTGGGCTTCGAGGTGAGGGCGCGCTGGGGCCCCGCCGCTGCCTCACCTTCGGGAGGCGGCTCAAGGGCGCCTGCTCCGCGGGATTCGCTCGCCCGGCCGCGTTCGGGTACCGCTTCTCCTCCCGTCGGGGGGGTAGCTCGGTTCTTCCTCGCATCCTGGTATCCACAGGCATTAAGGAAGGCGGTGGCAGCCAGCCGGGAGCCAGGGCTGGGCACGCTGCCCTCGGGCCGTTGTGTTGAGCGGGTGTTTGACAGCAGCCGCTCCCGAGCCTGATTCATTACTTCTTGTTGTTTTCCCCTGCCTCGGCTTCTCTGGTCACGGTGCAGCCGCTCGGTTCGATGCAGCAGCACTGCTCGGGCCAGTCGCTAATGAGGGCTTGCTGTGCGTGATGCGTTAGCCAGCCCCGGAGCTCCACGGGCATCTCCTCACGCTCTTCGCCCACCACGGCCCTTCTCGCCTTGCAGGCGCTCTGTCGGTACCAGCACATCTGGAACATTGACCTGCGGTTCCGCCCGGCGTTCCTTGGTGCCATAATGCAAGCAACCGGTAGGTAACCTGTGGAGACGAGCTCTGTAGAGGAGTAACTTCACTGGCGAGGCCTCACTGGGAGAACTGGGGCAGTTCTGGGCCACTCCCTGCAAGAGATGGAGGGGCTGGAGTGGGTGCAGAGGAGCAACGAGGCTGGGGAAGGGACTGGAGGGAGAGGCTGATGAGGAGAGGCTGAGGGAGCTGGGGGAGTTCAGCCTGGAGGAGAGGAGACTCAGGGGGCACCTTCTCCCTCTCTACAACTCCCTGAAGGAAGGTTGTAGTCAGGTGGGGGTCAGGCTCTTCTCCCAGGTAACAAGTGCCAGGATGACAGGTCAGGGGCTGAAGCTGCCAGGGGAGGGTGAGGTTGGATGCTAGGAAGCCCTTCCTCACAGAAAGGGTGATCAGAGCCTGGACTGGACTGCCCAGAGTAGGGGTAGAGTCCCCGTTTCTGGAGGTATTTAAGGGCAGACTGGCTGTGGCCCTTTGTACCATGGTCCAGCTGATGTGAGGTCATGGGCTGTTTAGATCTTGGCATTAACTCTGGAATAGCTCTGGTAAGCCAGTATGAAAATAAACTCTGCTTTAGGCAGATCTCTGCGTGAGGTCTTTGTTTGTTTTGTCCTGTGTTACTCTAATACAGTTGAAAATCTCAACTCTCTCCTGAAAGGTAACAAGCCCCCAGCAATGCTGCCAAAGCGTGGAGAGTACCTGCTGCAGGATGTGAGAAGGATGGCAAAATACTACCAAGTGCCTCTGAAAGTCACACAAGATAGCCTCCAACACATGCTTGCTATAAGTAAGTAAGAGACTTAGCTTAGCTGCTACCTTTCAACTCAGAATCACGGAACATTAGGGACTGGCAGGGACCTGCAAAGATAATACATTCCAGTCCACCTGACAGAGCAGGATCCCCTAGATCCAACTGCATATGAGTCTCCAGAGAAGGAGACTCCAAACGTCCCTGGGCAGCCCCTTCAAGGGCTCTAACACCCTCACCATGAGGAGATTTCTTCTCACTTCCCAGGGAGGGTCAGGAGCAGTGGAACCAGGAGCACTGGCACAGACTGTCCAGGGGGGTCATGAAGTCTCCTTCTCTGGAGACGTTCCAGACCCGCCTGCATCTGTTCTGTGACTTGGGTCTGGGTGATCCTGCTGTGGCAGGGGAATTGGACTGGATGATGTTTTGAGGTCCCTTCCGATCGCCAATGAGTCTATGATTAATTACATTAGCACGGGAGATACTGTGAGTCAACAGAATCGACTGTAGATCATACTGTTCTTGGGCACCACTTGCACAGACTGTTTCTGTTCCTGACCCTGTGTCCTGTGTCAGGAGGTTTCTCTGTGTCCCCACAGGCACTCTCGGGGCCATGCGCTTTTTAACAGCTGCTGGTATGACACATCCACAGCACCTGGAACCCTTATCTAGGGAGTTCTGGCTCAGTTTTTGGTCACAGGTCAGTATTTCAAGAGGTCCAGTTCCTTGACCCTGTCTTTGTCACCCTTCCTGTCTCATTTTGTTTCAAATGTGGAATTCAAGCAAGAGAAAGGAAACGTCTTGTAATAAGAAGTCACCCCAGTCGCTGTGGTTCGGGAATCTTTACAAGACAACAGCTAGGTTAGGGTCAGCCTTATTTCATTTTGTGATGAGTGTTCTGTGAAAGCCCTTCATGTGTCCCTAGATCAGGTAGCCGAGAAGTTCTTCTGAGGAAAAGTCTCCAGCAACTCGCATTCCGTTGTGTTTGCTTTCAAATCCAGAGCTGACTGTCCTTAAGAACTGAAGTATTTGTTTTGCTCTTTTACCAGCATGAAGACATCAGTAAACCAGACAAGATACTGGCCGTAAGTGTCTCCTTTCTCTTGGACCTTCTGCTTCTTTGACTCTCGCTTTCTTATCGATGGCTTGGACCAGCAGTCAAATGCAATTGGAGTTTGGAAAACTTCCGGCTAGGAAAAAGTGGCTGTTGTTTCCCTTGCAGCTCTGTTTGGGACGGTCTGTCTCTTGTTTGGGACGGTCTGTCTCTTGTTTGGGACGGTCTGTGCTTTGAACGACACTCAGAACCAGAAGTGTCCTTGTTGTGCTCGTTGGTGTGGCGAGACACCTATCCCGGGTTAGAGAGGAAAATCCCCCAAACCAAAAGGAAAAGGCAGCGAGGTCTCGGGGGGTCTCAGGTAGAATCTATCAGGCAAGAGAAAGCCACCTCCTGGAAATAAAAGGAAATGCCCTGGAAGACAGCAGTACCGTTGTACAAGTGCTCCGCGTGTGTGTGTAAGAGGGTGAGCCTCGGGTCATGCTGCTGAAGATTAAAGCAATTAGACCACAGTGGGAATTAGATCATTCAGTATTACTTTTAATTTTCTTTTCTCAGGTTGCCAGGAAAGCTGGGCTGTCACCAGAGCTGGCCCAGAAGCTTCTTGAGAAGATTTCATCCCCTGAAGTAAAGAACAGACTGAAAGAGACAACAGAGGAAGCAATAAAATACGGAGTGAGATGCTATTTAATACTGCAGCTATGCATTCCTTCCCCAGTGACAACACTGAGAAGCACGGAACAGTTAAGATGATGATTAGAAAGCACTGCACTGTAGGCCACTGCTCTTCGGTGGTCTTTGCTGGGTGGGCATGTGGAAGCTAACATGCTGCTGTTGGTATTGTATCACTGTCATCTGGGGAACAAAGGACCTTACTGCAGCAGGACAGCAAGGGTAGGGAGCTGCAGCACAACTCCTAGATAACCATTTATCACGTTCCCTTGGTCTGCCCCTTCAGAAGGGGCAGAGAGACTCTGGAGAGCCCCGCAGCTTTCTGCCCGCTCCACTGCACTCATCCTTAAGGGCAAAGAAGGTAACGAGAATGTGAGGAAAATCAGTCCCAAGTTACTGCTCCTTCCTGAAGGTTGATCATGTCCATAGAAAGCTCTCTCCTAACTCGTTCTGTTTCATCTCCGTGATACCCACAGGCATTTGGGATGCCGGCTGTCGTGGCCCATCATAACGGGAAACCTCACCTGTTCTTCGGCTCTGACCGCATAGAGCTGCTAGGCAGCATTATAGGTGAGTGCGCCGAGTCACATGGCTTCTGCTTTCCTTCCTTCACCCTCTCTTAATGGAATACGTAACACAGCTGGATAAAACTCTCTTACAGTCTTTCAAATATTAAATAATCTCAGGATCACTGAGGATGGAAAAGACCACTGAGCTCCTCCAGCCCAGCCTGTACCCTAACATCACCCCAGCAGCCAGAGCAGGGCACTCAGGACCACAGCCAGGCTGTCCTTCAACACCTCCAGACACGGGGACTCCCCCACTGCCCTGGGCAGTCCAGTCCAGGCTCTGAGCACCCTTTCCCTGAGGAAGGGCTTCCTGACAGCCAACCTGACCCTCCCCAGGCAGCTTCAGGCCCTGCCCTCTCATCCTGTTGCTGGTTGCCTGGGAGAAGAGCCCAACTCCCACCCGACTACAGCTTCAGGAAGTTGTTGAGAGGCAGAAGGCCCCCCAGAGTCTCCTCCAGGTTATCTGTGGTTACCTTTCCCCAGCGATAGAAGGTGCTGGGCAGTGTGTGTCTCAGTGCACTTCAACGGGTGACCAGCAGTGCAGTTCTTTTCCAAACAAGCTTGTCCAAGGCTTTGTGCTCCACATGCCACTCTCAACTGACTGCCGAGGTTTCAAAGGACTCCTATGTAACCTTCTTGGTACTGGGCATTGGATCTCGGTGAAGACTGGTACCGTGGCTGCTACTGCCCTTCTTTTTAAGTGTAAACATTTTCATGTTATATCTGTTCCTTCTTAACAAGCAGCACATTATCAAACACCTCAGTCCACACCTGGAGTTCCCAAACTACCCGGCTTTATAGGGTATTTGGGTACTGGCCATCCTGCTTCCCATAGTTCTGGTAACAGAATGCAGTGCTTCTGTTCCTAAAGGATGACACAGTAAAAAAACCCTGCTCCTTCGAGACTGAGAGGGCATCTGAGTGCCTGTCTCAAGGTCTGGCGGTGGAGTAGGTCGCCAGCCCTACACGTGATTAGCCCTGATCCGTGTGCTCAAAGTATTCAGCAGAAGATAAAGTCACACTAGTCAGGGGAAACGCAGAGGACTGTTGGGATGTTTAGCATCTTTCCGGGATGAATCTCTGATCCTACAAAAATATTCCTGAGGGATGGTTGAACAATAAGCAGTACCCAGGGTGATTGGTCGCTGATTCTAGCTGGAACAGTGTGGCCTGGTTTCTAGTCTCAGATCCCAGACTTTGAACAGATGCTCATTTCTCTGATTCCCCAACCCTCCACCCTGTCTCTTCCTTGCCCCAGCTCTTCAGAACATTAGCCCCAAAAGAACTGGCTTTGCCCCCCTCCCACGTGGAGTGCCCCAGACCTGCGGTCTGATGTGTGACAGAGGACATGAATTTCTCCGTGTAGTTAGGGTAACGCAGGCAAGGATTTCTGGAGCTGGCTGACGCGAGCCAAACCAGACACCAGTCTGTATTTCAGCAGCAACAGTTACCCTGGGAAAAAGCAGCAGGAACAGTCGTTCTGCTGTGGGAGTGTGCCAAAGGGCCGGTCACTTCTGTGGATTCACTTCTGACTTCCTCTTGTCTGCTGGCTCTCATTGCAGGTGAAAAATGGGTGGGACCAGTACCAAGCCCAAAGATGTGAGAAGTCCTGGAGAAACACACAGAGTTAATCCATACGTACACGGTCACTCTTGGTTGTTATCCAGATGTATCCCATTTCATGGAGAGATTGCTTTCTCATCCGTAACGGGCGGCTTCACAGCTCGGTCTCATCTCTTAACCACAAAGGAGGTCGAGTTCTGCCAGTATTACCAGTCAGATGAGGTGTTTGCCACTGCAGCTGTGCCTGTTTCCCTTGGATGATTACCTAACGATTAACACTACAGATCATACATTAAAGCTTCCCTTGGTGCAGCCTGAACAGTCTCCGTTCCAGATCAGTTATCCTCTTGCCCCCAAACGCACGGGGATTACATTCCTGTGGTACTGTGCTCTCTCTTTCTCCTCGCTTCCAGCCTGTCCTTAGGAAGTACACACACACAGAGCCTCAGAGAAGCTGGCCACAGTCTCCTTTTATTTGATGTCCGAGGTATGACACAGAACACTAGAAGCACAGGACAGGGTGCTCACACTTCCTTTCACTCTGCAGCTTTGCAGCTAGAAGGGACACGAGGAAAGAGCAAAGAAAAGTCTAGCTGAGCATTTCAAAAGGAGCTGGGAGGCTCCTGGACGGCGTTGTATGCGCCCTGCTCTCCGTCACTGACTGTGCGACGCGTGTGTGCGTTCTCACACAGCAACCCCTGCGGGGGGTTTCAGTTGCCTGCAGTGATGCTGGAGGAGGACAGCAGTGACTGACCTGTCTGGTTGGTAACTGTGCCAGAATGAAGTGCTTACTCAAGGGTGGGCTACCACAGATCTGTGTAAGGCTACAAGGGACTTTGTGGGCTGTGAAAGGGATGACAGACAGTAACATACAGGAATCTCCCACAGAAACAGCCTGGCACTGTACTGGCTGAGCTGGAGTAATGCACGCCAATTCATTTGAGCTCTGTGAGGCTTGATTTATCGGGGGTTCCAGGCCCTCACACATTGGTGAAGGGAGCACAAGAAGTAGCAGCAGCTGGAACTACGGTTTCTGTCTCTTTCTGAACTTTAAGGTAAAGCAGTCTCACACCTGTACAGCAAATCCCGGGACAAAGCACCGAGAATCTCTGTCCTGCAAACAATCACAGCTCAAAGCAGTGTGGCAGTACCGTTTGTTACCCATCCACAGCAATTCCAGAGACATCCTATCATTTGGGAACAACTTCCTCCTTTCCACCAGCGCACCCGTTCTTCTTCGGGCAAATTAAATGGGAATGAAAAGAACTGGGGGAGTTAAAGACATCTCCATGAGGGGTAAGAGGCTGCATTCATTTAGGAGTTAGAGTAGCGGGGAACCTGTCACGTATCTGGATGCCACAGGTTGCTTTGGGTCCCTTGAAACCATGCTGAAGAAATACTTGGCTGTGCCCGCCTCTGTGCCCGCCCCGTGCCGTCTGCCGGTGTCCAGTCGGGTGCAGAACTCTGACGCTAAGGTTGTGACAGAAGCAGGATGACTGAGGCATCAATTTCAGCTTGGTCGGTCACACCAGTGACCTGGGGCCACAACCACAGGTGGAGCTGTCTCAGGTAGGGTGCCCTTCTGTGAAGGGAAGGAACTGCCGGGAAGGGGGGGAGAGTGCAGGAGCATCTTGAAACAGCCTCGTGGGGAGCGCCAGGGTTTCACGAAGGTTTGTCCCTTGAACCAGCCTGACCCAAAAAACCCAGCCTTTTGTAACAGACAGCCCACTAGATGGGTCTTACAAACTGCTGTACACGACCCCAAATGGCCTTAAAGGCCCCCGGGATGACTTGAAACAGTGGAAATGAAATGCTCCAAGCCCTGGGTACTAAAACCAGGCTGCCTTGTATGATCTGCTGTCTGTACCTGTGCTGGGCCACTGCCACTGGCCACCTGATGGAGTAGAGCTGCTGCTCTGACCGCCAGGAACAGCACCAGATGGCTCAGAAAGCGGAGCGCTCTTACAAACAGAGAGGATCGATCTCTTGGATCTTTGTACCAGACAGTGAGTGGGAATAAGAACTTCCAGCTATTTAGGAATAGCTGGAAGTCCCCAGGAGGGAGCAGGTGATACCTCTTCTGCTTAACTCAGCTGTCAAGCCAAAGATGCTGGTCAAGGACGCCAAGCCTGAAGAGCCTCTCTGCTGCAGAGGCAAGGCTGCAGTGCAAACTCTAGGGAACAGACACACAACTGTGAAGCTGGCACGGAGAGTGCGCTCCCGCTGACGCGTCTGCAAGCTGCTCAGGAAGCACAGAGAAGCCCAGGAGCAAACTAAGCAAAAGGAAGTGGTTCAGTGAAGCAGTGAAACCATGGGACGTAGGGAGATGCCGAAGGACAGATGCAGGGTAAAGCCTGATAGCATCTGAAGCACAGAAACCAAATGGCAGACAGGGAATACAGCGGGACAGGGGGCATCTCAGTGGGAAAAGCTGTTTCCCCAGGAGGGAGCAGGCGTGTGAAAAAGGCCGGGCTTAAGGAAACAGGACAGAATCAGCTGGCCACGGGTGCTCATTTGGAGAAGCAAGTACAGGAGTAGCTGTTTACTTTGAAGCTGCACAGTACTTGTTCCAGTGAGGCCAGGGGTGTTCCAGCTGCCTGCCTTCACCCTGACCCACAGGTCGACAGCGCTCCTGCGTGCACGTTACCTGTGCTGCTCAGCCAGGGTGCGCTGGGACAGTCCTCCAGCAGTGACTTCACACGCAGCACAGAATGGAGGCCTGCAGAACAACGCAGTGCTTTAACCTTCCCCCACAAGCAACTTCTTTCTTGTCTTTTCATCCCTCCACAATCAAAGCCTCCTAAATAAAGTCTCATCCTCGTCGCAGTGCAAGCGAGAAGGAAGTCTTTTATTAAAGCACTTACTGGGTTATGGTGCTGAGCATCTGCTTTGCTGCCTTTTCCTTTTCCAGTGGGGCCAGCAGCACTGCTGGAAGGAAGCAACCTGCTTCCTAGAAGGGAACCAAGCACAGAACAATAAAGAGATAATCAAGAGGGTATTCCAGGAGCTGCACACGTAGCTGGTTTCACCCCAACCTTGGCACAGACCCGAGGCTTATCCACAGGTAAGAGCAGAAGGAACGCTAACGACATCCACCTTAACTACTGTTGCCTTGATCTACTTCTCATTCCAGCTTGAACCACAAGGAAGGTGACTGACTGGCTGTCATCACAAGTAAGTCATTGGTTCCAGACTGGTTCAGTGCTGCTGCTGTTCTGGCTACAGCTTCCAGCCTAAGGAAGCTCAGTCTTTTGCTAACAAATGAGCGGTGAAGGCTCGCTCCAGCCTTCCCAAGCCTTCCCAGCAGACTAATGCTCAACGTCTGCATCGGTCACAGAACAGCCCCAGCTCAGAGTTAAGGCAGCAGGTTCCCACGGGTGCCAGTATCGTGCAGCCAAACTGGCACGCCATTACTGAACACAAAGGTACAGCTGGAATACCTCATCCCTAGGAATAAACACCACGAAATGTTGTCTAACCCTATGCTCTTCTAGTGCTCTTCCTTCTCAGTCCTCTGCCTCTTGCCTTAAGATTCCCTCAGGGTTTAAGGAATTAGCTTATCATCGCAGATCTGCTAAAGCACAGGGAAACTTGGGATTAACCTGCAAAGGCACAGCCTTAAAGCACGGCTTTCTGTGTTCACCTCACCCACCACACACATCCCACAGGAAACCACTGCGACGCCTTTAACAGCATCTCAGAGCTACTGAGGATGGAGAAGCTATCAGCTCAGAGCAGGAGCAGTGTGACGGAACTCCTTGTGTCTGTGTCTTGTGTGGGGCTGGCTTCTCTGCTGTGTGGGGGGAATAGTGAATTAAAACCTCTGGGTGCCTTTCCTCTCCGAACTGAGTCAGCTGTTTCAGTGCCTGCAGGTCCGTCAGTGGGTCTGTTAACCCTCCCTTTGCACCTGATGCTGCAGCTAAAAGCTCTGGGTTGAAACACGGCCAGGGTCTCTGACCCACGATGGAGGTGGCAACGCAGGCGGGATGTGTGGGGATCCAGACAGGAACCCACGACAGACAACACTACTACTGCTACAACCACCACAGCGTGCCGAGGCACAGGAAACCACGATGAAAGCAAGCTGTGCAGCTTCGGTGCTGGATCCCTGCTGCTCACGGCAGCGCAGACAGAGCCCGAGAAGGATGCTGAACGTTACGCCGCGTTGTCAGGTCTATTTGCAGTGATGGATACTACTGATGTCCACACCTGTGAGACCACAGGAGTCAGCAGACAGGGCAACTGTCTGGGACAGCAGCAGAGGCCACTGGAAAGCATTCCTGCTTCCAGCATCTACAGACAAGGGGAACAGCCAGACTGAGTCAGCAAGAATCCTTTGACTAGGCAGCACACTGAGTGAGCAGCTTTGCTTCTAGCTGGCAAGGTGAAGCTTAGAGCAAGCTGGGCCTGCACTACCAGCCTCACACGTGCACCTGGATCTGAACTTGCACAGCTCAGCTTTAGCATCTAGTGGGCTTTTCTGTCAAGAAAAAGAATGTAGGAAGGAAAATGCTGTATGGGTGAGCTGAGGGGTGAGACAAGCCAAGCCTGCACAATGGAAGTTTATAGTGGATCACCTCCGCTGGGCTTTATGGAAACAGGCAGATCAAAGCAGTACGTGGATCTGTGGAAAGATCACACTTGGGTGAAAGCAGAGGCCGTGGTGCACAAGGCAGAGCTTAACAGCTCCTTTAAAACCAGCACTACATTAGATCCCTGCCTGGGAGCGCTCTGGGAGGGATGGAGGGGAAAGGGAACTGCAGTCACCCACGAGGTCAAGCGTGTGGTTTCTTTCCTTGATGATAACAATTTCTGACGCTCAATCAAAACATTTACAGTTCTTCTCTGCTCCCATTAGCATTTCTCACAGCAAGTAAACACAGGCTGTTCATTAACTTCTGACAAGGAAACATCTTGCAGCACCTGCTCGCATCAGTGTGGTGCCACAAAGGCAACAGGGGTGAATTGGCTTCAGACACTTGTGAAGGGAGCTGGGGTCTGCTCAGGACAATCCCAGACCTGTGACAACAGTAGCCTGACTGCCAAGATGACACAGTCCAAAGCATTCTGTCTTCACACAACTGCAATCGGGGTCTGCGATCAGGGCTGCTGACACAACCTCCACCACAGGTACTGCAGTAGTGTTTTCACTCTGGGACTGCAGAGCAAAAACCGTTCTGATCTCTACACTGTGAATAGGTCCAGGCTGGCTTCAGGCAGCTACTCCAGCTTCAGCCAAGAACTGCACCAAGCACTGGCAGTGCAGGTCATCAGCCCGGTTACCCGCCCCCTCAGAGGCATACTGCCCAGGAAGGGCTGTTCCTGTCACTCCCACGTCCAAACTACTTTACCAAGGGCTACGGGCCCTGCACTCAGAAAAGCTGTGGTCCCCACAGAAACACAAAGGCCCTCTGCCGTCCCTCCTCAGTCCACGTGCACTGTGCACTCACACTACTGAAGCACTCTTCTCCCACTGAAGTCTGCGTGACAGCCTCTCTCCCCAGCTCTCTGAGTCTGTGTCACCCAGCTGTGATTCTCAAACCTTAAGTACAGCACACAAGAGTTTGCCAAATGAGTGCAGCTCCGACTCTCATCTGTTTCCAGAAGAACAAATACAACAGTTTCTCCAGTTTTGCTTTCTTTTTTACCTGGTGAGCTGGAAGTACTGGGTGTGCAGTCACCGGCATCCAGCCACATACTCTGACCCACTGAGTCCTGATTTGGAGGGCCCTCAAGAGAGCACGTCAGCTCCTGGAGAGGGCAAAGAAGACTTGTTTTAACAATGCACTTGGTACAACCAGAGAACGCAGCCTCTGTCTGTTAGAGATCGTACACCCACCCTGTCATTCTCCTCTTCCTCAGGCGGTTCGTTTTCCCCCAAACCACTACAACAACTGCTTACACTGGATGGAGAGCGTGGGAATGGCTGCAGCACACCGTATCCTGTGGTCTGATTCCTGAGTGTTCTGTGAAATGCAAGCATTTGACATCATCATGCTCATTCCTGCACACCGGCGTGCACGTGTTGTGCCATCGCTTTACCACAGAGCAGTCAGACACAGCTTTATCGTACAGTGGCAAGAAGAAATGCTACCTCCACGGCTAGTTACTCGACCTAGGAACAGAACTCGGGGCAACTGGCTTGCATTCCTCCCCTTCTACATTCTACTTTACCAAGCAGAAACACCACTTCTTGCTTCCATCCTGGGGAACGGCATGAAATGACAAGGCCAAGTGACTCTCCAAGTCATCGAAGCGAGACAAACCACCCTGCCCCAAGCCCTTTCACCTCTACACGCTCATTCAGATCAACAGATGCCTTCATTTGGGGGAGATTTTAAGAGCCTCGAAACAACACAAGGTGTAAGCTGAGCATGAAGGGAAGGCAATGCCAGGCCTCGGCCACTCGTGCCCATAGCTCATCACGGTTTGTCTCTGAGGAGTTTCAGGCGGTGCAGGGGGCTGTAAAAGCACATTCACAATGTGGTGGAGCTCATAAACCCTGGGCTTGGAGAGTTCCACACAGGAGGGGTCGGGAGAGCGTACGGACATTAACCAGTACTGCAGACTGGCTAACTAGGAGAGTTTAGGGAAGCAACGGGGAGGCAGAAAGGCTTTGCTGAGACCTGCAGGCTGTCTCAGTGCCAAGCTCTTTAGGATCAGGGGCCACTGTCCTGCACAGACACGACAGAACCCTTCTCCTGCTTTCAGACAGGAACATACCTAGGGCAGGGTGCCCGTTCCCGGTGACTGCCAGTGGACTGGTCCCTGTAAATCCATCCCACTAGACCTGTAGCTCCCACAGGACCATAGGCAGGGTTACTACTAACAGAACCTTCAGAGCAAACCGTATGGACGTCATGGACCCTGAGGCGGCCAGGCAGGCGCACGTTTCACGTCTGTTAAGAGCAAGCCTTAAGGTCAGCTTCACCCAACCGAGAGTTCAGGATGCACTGCTTACAGTCACACAGGAGGGAAAGCAGTCCGTGGGGCTGCTGCGGTGGGAACTACACTGAGCAGGTAAGCCCAACATTCAGGGTGAAACACTCACTGCCTGCACGAGAGACCAGCCAGGAAGAGACAGAGAAAGTGCAAGAACGTTAAGAAACCCCAGAAAAGCTGCGAGGCAAGAAAGATAAGACACCTTTAACGTACTAAATATATTTATTTCTTCAGAAACACTGCAAAACGTGGCCAGTCTTGACCTACAAGCAGGAATGGAACCTAAAGTCCCAGGCACATGACATGCCAGCATGCAACAGGGAGAATGGTAAAGATAAAGCCAGTAAAGGCCAAATACATTTCCTCAGGAGGGTAGGAAATATATTTTGGAGGAAATGAAGGCCAACATGCTTCTCCCTTGGCAGAGCAAATGAAAAATAGGAACCTAAGTGAGCTGGGACCTAGATTTCCACACAGTGCCTCCTTCTCAGCATCCTTCCTCTGCAGGTGTCTCCATCCTTTTCTGCACTGCACCTCCTGACCTACGTCATCCAAAGGCACTAGGGATGGAGGTGGAAACACATTCTTCTGCTCTTGCTTTCTGCAGGCCAAGCTGTTCTCACTCATCTGAGGGGAGGGGAAGAGAAGATGAGGGGAAGGGAAGGGGAAGCACTCCTTTCCCCACCGTTAGTAGAGGCTGCTGACGGGCAATGGGAAGGGCACAGAGCCAAAATACTCCAATAGGAGCTTTGTGTCCATTTCCCTTCCCCAGGATTCCTGCTCCAGGAAGTGCCAGTGGAGCATGATTTGGTGCCACTTGGTTTCTCCACAGTCCTTGAGGTCCTCTAAGTAAGTTCACGCTCCTCTTAGCCAGGACTCCCATTTCACGCCAGTATCTTCAGTGAGGTAACCAATGACCGAGCAGCATCCGGTCCACTCCTGATTGGCTTGATGTCCCCACTCAGATGTGTCTGAGGAGGGAAAACACACACACACACACAAACAACCCATGTACTTCTCCTGTATTTGGACACAGACAGAACAGTGACACCCAGAGAGGCAGCTGATCCGGAGGAGTTTTCTACCCGGGTTCAGTCTTTCAAGTCTGTCCCTTAGGAAGAAGGGTTATCTGGAAGGCTACCTAGACAGCAGAGCTGAAAAATGAAGGACAGCTGTCTGCATGTGGGAGAGAACACTCTGTGAGCTTCACAAACCACAGGCTGACCCCTGCAGAAACACGTTAGAAAGCAGCACGTGAGGACACAAGGGAAGCGCTGGTCTGTCTCGACTAGAGAGGAGCTAATCTGTTATCCGTGTGTTCCCTTAGCACTCGTTTCCAGGTCAGTTTTAGTCCAACACAGATAAGAGTGTGATCGCTCAAGTCTGGGATCTGAAATGATTATTTAAGCCCCGCAGCAACATGCAAGTTTTTGTGGTGAGAGAGAACCCCAAGTGAAGCGAGCAGATGCTACCGGAGATAACACTGTCAGTGGGGGCTGCATGAATGGCTCCAGGACCAACTCCATCCGCAACACACCTGTGATGATCCTGCTCTGGGAATCCACAAGTGATGAACAGGAAGCGGACTACCTCAGGAGAACTCTGTGAGACAGACTGGCACAGTTACGCTCCCAGCCCGTTCTGCAGTAGCGTGCTAACGCTGGCTCAGAGAGCTCCACCGGTGAGCTCTGCGTGGTGGCATCACATGTACTGACTCCTAGTCCCAGACACGATGTGGAGCGAATGACTGCACACGGGCTCCTCTCCAGTTCTGAAATCACTGGGGTTACCTAACCACAGCTTGTGCAAAGCTCCATGCTACAGGCCATCTCAGCAACAGGTTAAACCCCCACAGGTGAGAAACGACTTTGTGGTGATCGTACAAGTGGGTTTGAGTCCACGACTGGAAAAAGATGCACAGAGAGAACCCTGGGGCAGAGTGAGACAGAGTGCCAAAGCACACAGGTCACGTCTCACGTGCAGAAACACCACCCATGCAAGTACTGCTAGGGAGATCCCATGCAGTGTTTGCTCTCCGAATGCACGTGACTCCAGTTTGAAACAGCCACCCAGCTGGCTCCCCAACCCGTATGAAGCATGGAGAAAGGAGGGTGGGAACTGGGAACAGTCACCATCAAATGCAGACGTCAGGAGCATGTGTGGAGAAAGCATCACCAGTTTGTTCCAGGACAGGCACACGGCAGGCAACCGGGCCTGTCAGCTACCAGATGTCTTAGCGGGCAAAGCTCTAGCTGACTACACAAGGTTACCTCAGCTACCTAACAGAGCTAGCATCCCCGACTTCTAGCTCTCTGAAAAGGTCCCAGGATGAGGGATGAGGAAGGGGAGGTGAAATGAGATGGCAGTGCTGGAAGCTGCTGACCAAGCAGCTGCTCTCCTGCGTTGTCACTTGTCCTTGGCTGCCAGAGCTAGTAGCCGTCTCCTAGCTGTGCCACCCCGCCAGAACGCTGGACACCCCTCCAAGCAAAACAACAAGTATCACAGAAAATTACTCACCACAGCTGTGCACCTCTGGTGTGACACGACCCTGCGCAGGCCTACAAGCACACGACGGGGTAGCTGAACTAGTGCAGACAGTCACCGGGCGGCTGTTGTTAGAGAGCACTGGGTCTACTGGGAAGGAAGGCTCTTCCTTCTCGGTCTTAGCACATGCAGTCTGGTTCTAGGGCACTTCCTGAAGCCTTCCTCTAGCAGCCCCAGTGCTGAGAAAGGGACATGCCCTACTACAAAGCACCCCTTTGGCTGCAGGTCTCATCCAAGGTCTCATGGAAAATAAACCCCAAAGCCCCAGACAAGCTGTTCCAGAAAGTCAGCTTGGCTCTTGCACTCCGAGCCAGGCTGGTCTGGAGCCTTGGAAACGTAAACGTGTGGTTTCCATGAAGTCCTGAAGTGTCTTAGACAGGACCACGTCACAGCACAGCAGAGCTCAGCACCGGCAGTGCTGCACTACCAGCAGAGTGCATTTTATCCCAGTTTTCCATCACTGGAAACTGGAGAGCTGCTCTGCAGAGAGCATGAAGAGCCGCGCAGGAGAACACGGGGTAAGGCATGCTTTAGCACTGGAACACGGGTGCAGCACAGGAGACCCTGCTCTGACATCTGCTGCAACACTTCAGAAGGACTGAAGTCAGGCTAGTTCATGCTGGTTGAGGGCAGCAGCACGAATCCTACTTCAACGGGCAGGATTTGAGCACAGCCCAACGTACCCTTGTCCAAGCTTCTCCATGAAGCTCCAAAATCACTCCAGAGCAAACTACAGAAGAAACAGATGTGAGCATGAGTGGGTTATCCGACAGCTAGGGCTCGGTGGGTACCCTGCTGGATGCAGGCTGACACTACAGTAACCACACAGCTAAAGTCACCCGTGGGGGGCCCAGTCTTTTCTCCCGGGCTGGTTTAGGAAGCCGAGTTACTTAGTGACATGCTTTGCACTGCTGTGCTGTGGCCAGACCTCTACCTTTTCAGATGCTGCAGCGCCTGATGTGGTAACCTCAGTAAAGGCTCCAGAGTGAGACAGGCACCACACCTGAGCCAGGTAATACCGCACACAGGGAGCATCTTTGGAATGTCAAAATAGTTTTCAACTCACTTGCTTCTCCTGCTGGGGAACTCTGGGGAGCTGGGACTAGAAGATCCGTCAGACTTCAGGTCAAAGAACGTTCCTGGACTGTCCAGCACCTTCTGTATTCTTTCTGTAGTGTCTCTACTGGGACAAAAGAGGAATCAGCTATACCCCAGGGCCAGAGACAACCACCATCTCTTCTACCTTCCTTACAAACCCCAACACAGAGCTGGGTCTCTCACACACATGAAAGGTATGCAAATGCAGTTGAGTTCAAAAGAGCAGAGCCCTTAGAGTGACCTCTTGAGGGTAACAGGCTAGAAACTTCTCAGACCCTTCTGAACTAATACAAAAACCTAAATCCATGTCACTGTTCTCCTTCAATTCTTCAACAATTTCTTCTGCCCTTCCCATTTCATTGCTCTAGAGAGGCTTTAAGATTGACTGGAAAGCTTATATAGCTATTGCATAAAGAAAAAGGATTCAGCAAACTCCCCTCTTCCAGGAGGACAGCACTCTATTGCTGCTAGCACTTGTTAAGATGCTTGTGTTCACGTAACTGAAAGGGGAGGCGTGTTGAACTAAGGATTTGAGAGCTCGAGGGTTTGGCTGGGGGTTTTATGGCTTCAGCTATGGAGTTCACCAAGTTCTTCTGCCATGTGGTCAGTCAATCCTACCTGTACCTCTCACACATGTTCCTCATGCCCTCACTTGTGCTACTACGATGGCTTTGAGACTGGAAATTGGCCTGACAAAACCCAATCCTGAAAATAAAACAACCCTGAAAGTTCTGACGACACATGAACGAGCAGGATGGCCTGGGTCAGCTCTATCAAAGCCTGTATCCCATCACCATCATCTCTGCAGCTTCAAGGTGAAGCCAAACCTGTTGAGCTTGCAATTGCCAAAGAGAGAGGCTGCTCCAACCTCCTTCACTCTTGCAAATGTACTCTCCATCAGCCCTGGTACCCACCAGATTTCCCCCTGGGCCAGCTCAGGGCAGAACCTGAGGGACATTTAAGCCACTGAAATCAAGCCGCTACTTGTTCCCGTTAGATTGATGGGATGAATCAGTTCCCTGACGGGTCTGCTAAGCATCTGAGCCACCGCAAGGGATGGAGCAGAACTGAGCAGCTGAAAGAGACACTGGGAGAGGGAAGGGTAACTGCTTCTGAATAGCACTGGACTGCTGGAACAGGTCAATTGCTAGCGAAACTGCGCCTTCATGGACCACCCAAAAGCCCTTCACAAGACAGCAGGCACCCTGTTTCTCATGTCTGAGATTACAAATAAGCAAACAGAAAGTGAAATAAACTAAACAGCTCGCCAATTCCACCCTGGAGAAGAGAAAAAAACACTGATGAAGGGTTTTCCCTCACAGAAAACTTGCACAGATCTTTTCAGGGGATGGTGTAAAGTAATGGACCGAGGGATGCGGCTGCGTGAAGGGGAGAACTAGCCAAAGCAGCGAGGAGCTGTGGCTCCCATGTTGGCTTAGGCTGTTAGAGGCAAGTTGGACAAAACCCAAAAGCCTTTCTGGAAGACAGCCATTGTTTTCTATTTGAACTTTCCGACATGAAACTAAACCATCTAGCACCCTATTCCCCTTTCCCAAGCAAAAGCCTTTCATCCAAAGGTGGTGAAGAGGGAACAGCAGAGCTGAGAGTCCTGGACTGTACTGCACAACGCGTAAGAGCAATTGTACCATGTTCCCCACCCATCTCCTCCCCTCCTCCTCAAATGCTGATTCTCTCTCCAAACATCCTTTCCTCTTTTGTTTCTTTCTGTCACTTCCCCATCTCTCTGTTCACTGACAGCCAGGCTCTTCTTCCCACTCCAATAATTTCACAGTCCTGATGAGGCTGGAGGAGACCTTAAAGATCATCCAGTCCAACCTAAACCCACTTCCATTTCAGCTCTCCTTTCAGTGCCTTTCTCTCTCCCTTCTCCCAGCTCCTGCAGGTTTTCTCTGTTCCTCTCTCTCCCACAGCTCATACCTCTTCTCCTCCTGTATGTTCTCAATGCCAATGGCACTGCTCCGTCGCCCGTAGAAGCGGCTGGCTCGGGTGCGTGACGGGCTCCTACCAGGCAAGGCAAAAGACTAGAAAAAAGGAAAGCGTGACAGCAAGGAGGGAGGGGAACGAGACAGGAAAAGCGGTGGAGAGCTGTAAGCATGGGGAGAGAGCTGGGGGTGCGGATCCAGACCCTCTCCTTTACTCTAGGGTGAAACAGCACAGCTCCTCCAGTGTGGAAAGGACTACTGTCTGCCGGTGAGAAAACGACGCTAGGGCTTTCAGAGGTGGAGGGGGGAAAACACAGTTACAGAAACAAAGCCAGGACACGGTCCACAGCCAGCAGACAGAGACAGGCAGGAGGGGGGGACCCCCATTTGGTGAAAGAGAGGCAGAACCAGAATGCAGAGCAAGCTACAAATGAGAGGAGGAGGCAGCAAACCCAAGTCACTGCTATTCCGCGTGTAGGTAGAGAACGCACAACAGTGTGCACCGCCACCCAGAAACTCCCATGCTGAGAGCTCGGCCTTGGCTTCCTCGGACTCTTTTTTGACTCAGTTTGCCTGCCCTGACATCATCAGCCCAGAGACGACAACCAGCTGAATGCACTTCAGCCAGGGAGCCCTGCTTCTGACAGGAGAAACCTGGATTCCTTCCTGGATCCTCGCATCACGGGTTCCCAACGCTGATCACACAGGTTTAGGTTCCCTAACACATGAGAGTTTCAACAGCGACTACAACTGTAAACGCTTCCTCTCACCCCACACGTTATTACCCGTTGGCTGTTCCCAGCACTGAAAATCTCTTCAGAGCAAGCACCACCGTGAGTGAACAGTGTGCCCCTGCGTGTGTCACAGAGAACAGCCCCGCCGCTGCAGCGCCACACACTGAGGCACACCCAGTGCCCTTACAGTCTCAGCTCCTGCCCTACAACAACAGAGCCCCACTCTGATCAAACCAGAGCGCACGCACGGCTTTTAAGCTACGGCAACATACAGGAGCTGCTCTAGGAGAGCAGAGACAGCTCTGTGATGCATCAGCCTCAGCTGCGTCAATGTCAGCTCTAGTTTACAGGATAATCTGGGCTAGAGATAGGCCTGGCCCAGACAGACTGCAACACGTGCCATGGCCGCTCGTGAGATGGGATGATACATCCAAAAGAGAGTGACAGCAGGACAGAAGGACGAATCAATAAGGGGAGGGAAATAAATGTGTAGCAGGGATCTCCTGGCAGCCCACCCGAATACCTTACCGCAGCAATGGCCTTAGGGCCCTCGGCGACGCTCTGGCTGAGGGCAAGGCCAGCCGTCGTTGGGCGGCTGGGCAGGGTGGCTGGCTGCTGCTTCCTCATGGATATCCCCATGGTATCCAGGCTCTGGCTGCGGCCTCTGATCACCCGCTGAACAGGAGGGGGGCACAGAAACAGACAAACACAGATACACATATAGACACGCACACGGCAGGGAGTATGAAAAGCACCAGAGACTGGGCACAAAGCTATGACAGACCAACAGCAGAGCCACAGAAATGCTGAGTCCTAGCAGACAGCACCTTAGACGGTAGCCAGGTAGTCCTGGCCAATTCATGGTGTTCACTGCCAGGGAAGAACTCCTCCTCAAATGACTCCACAGAACTGAGGCTGGGAAAGACCTCTAGGATCATCAAGTCCAGCCCATGACCTAGTATCACCACAGCATATTCTGTACTTTCATCTCCCTTGTCCTACTGCAGCAAACAGAGAAGTCCTCATCACTACCCCATCGCCTGGAGCGGTCCTATCCAGCAGGGACTACAAAACACAGAACCAAACTCCTGTTCAAGACTGCAGTGTTCAGTCTCATGAGTGTGAGTGCTGGTTCCAGCAGGAAGGGAGCCCCACGGAAAAGCCATGTGGACACTGCTCAGCCTTTTCCAAAGATCATCCGTGCACATGAGGTGAAGTCACAGCATCTGCTGCAAGTCAGAAGAGGACTTCTCAGGATAATTAGTGTTAGACGTGGGTATGAGATTCCCGGTTCAGTAACAAAGGCAGGATGCACACAGACATGCACTTCAGCTCCGACAAAACCTACCCCCAGAGCCGCTACACGTCTACGTGAATGGGTTAGTTTGACAATCCTCAGCGACTCCAACCACACAAGCAGATGGAGGTCGAAGAAATGCTAGCTATAAGACATCCTGCTGTCCAGACAGACAGCCTGGTGTACAGCAGAAATGGTGGGGCACTTCCCAGAGTGGGAAAGGGGAAGTAGACAGGGAAGTTCCAGACGGTCTGCCTGCTCATCCTGAAAGGTTGGTTATCACACCACCTTAATGACCTTTACAAGTGAATGCTGTCGCCTGATCCCAATTTACTGGAAGAGTCACCTACATTTACTCGGTGGCTTTTAGGAGGCGAGTACAGCATTGCAGTTTGTCTAGACAGATACCTTAGCCTTGACTCTTGCCAAGATACCCTGCAGTGGCTCTTCCTCTTTCAGCTATAAGGACTATCAACTGGAAGAGACCTGCTGCAGAAGTGAAAGCTGCCTGCTGCCAGCTCTCACAGTTCTTCTGGCAAACACTCATTCCTTTTTGACTACGTGGTGGAGTGAAACCCCACCCAACAGGTGACCTCAACACAAAGCACAAGCAGTCCGAGTGCTCAGGGACAGTGTGGAATCACAGCCCAGACCACGCTTCAGCTCTGCTGGAAAACGCACAGGAAGGGGAAAAACCTCTCTGCTTGAGAGAGAGATTCAAGCACGGCTGAGGATGCTCCAAGGAAGACATGCTGGAGGGAAAGCCTCTTATTCTGTCTCACCCTACGCACAGCTGATCAGCGGGGTCAGTATTACCTAGAGGGACTCACAGCGAGCTGGAGAAAGGCGTGTGTGCCCAGGTGAGGAGTCAGCTCGCTATGGCTCACCTTGAAATTCTCAAGGAATCCCCCGCTGCCGTTCTCCATCCTGTCATCTTCCCCTACGGGCAATCCCATCATACTTCGGCTGCGAAGCTGTAGCTCCTCGAAAAGGCTCTCCAAGAGGGCACTTCGGGTTCTTTCCTGCATCAGCATTGGGATGGAAAACACACATGTTCTATCGTGCCTGCTGTGAAGCACGGGGGAAGCATCGCACAGCTGAGTGCGATCGTACTCCCACTTCCTCTTGTAAGCAACACAACAGGAGAAGACATCTGAAAACTGTATGTCTGTGACCTGGCAGTCACATCGCTTTACAGGCCCCCACGGAAGCACACGGGTAACAGACCCACCTCTAACTTAGCAAACTTCTCCGCCCGATAGCAGCTGTACTCAGCATTGATGAGCTTGGCGAGCAGGAACTCACGGAATTCTGCACTCTGCAAGAGAGCACGAACACTCAGCTGCAGATGGAAACAGCAACAAAAACAGGGCAAGAGAGAAGCTCTACCTTGCCTTTTTTAACCTCCAAAAGCACCTAGCCAGGCTGACCCGGTACACAGAGGCTTGCATTGTATTAGTGTGGCCAGTAGGAGCAGGGAGGTGATCGTTCCCCTCTGCTCAGCTTTGGGGAGGCCACCCCTCGAGTCCTCTGTCCATTTGGGGCCCCTCACTACAAGAGGGACACTGAAGGACTGGAGAGGGGACAGAAGTGGCTACCAAGCCAGTAGAGGGTTTGGAACAGGGGTTGTATGAGGAATGGCTGAGGGAGCTGGGGCTGTTTAGCCTGCAAAAGAAGAGATTGAGGGAAGACCCTGCTCTTGACAACTACTTGAAAGGAGGTTGTAGAGAGGCAGTGGTTGGTCTGTTCTCCCTAGTGGCCAAGGACAGGACAAGGGGAAATGGCCTGAAGCTGTGCCAGGGGAGGTTCAGGTTGGATGTCAGGAGAGATTTCTTTACTGAAAGGGTTGTCAGGGCTTGGAACAGCTGCCCAGGGAGGAGGCTGAGTCCCCATCCTTGGAGGTGTTGAAGAGAACAGTGGATGTTGCACTGGGGACAGGGTTTAGTGGTGCTGATGGGGCAGGGAAAAGGCTGGGCTTGATGAACTTGAAGGTCTCTTCCATGATTCTATATCCCTGCCATCTAATAGAGGCCCAGAGAAACAAACCTTTCTAAATATGGCTGGGTTTGGCAGCGGGGGTCCAAAGAAGGGGACATCATCTCGGGCTGTGACTGAAACCTGAAACAATACAAGGGAAAAAAAGCAGCATCGTCACAGACCTGAGACTACCGAAGTCTTCAAACTACGGCGGGATGTCTGATCTCTTCTGAAACACTTCCGTATCCCAGTCAGGCCTGATACGCTGTCCCACGCACGCACCCATTTCTGGACTCAGTCAACAGCTGCTTTGCCTCCCCGAAAGAGATTTCTCACACCATAGGGCAGCACTCCTACTTAGAAGGCCTCCCTCTCCCTCCCTACAGCTATCTACCAGTTATAATCCTTCTCAATTCCCTGCTTGTAAAAAGAGATTCAAATAAACGAACGTCACCAGTTCTCCTGGCACAGGCACCTCTCCCGAAGGTCCCAGAACTGGTTTCCACTTAAAGGACCAACACCAGCAGGTCAAACCAGAGGAGTCCACTGGCTCTGCTTACCTTGTAGAGCGTGTCCCCAGTGGTGCCGTGGGTGAGCTGAACCACCACATAAGCATGCAAGAAATTGGAAGCAATCATATCGGGGACAAAAGGTGTGCTTTCATCCTGGAAGATGATGGCTACGATATCATTCCCAATGTGACGCTTGCGCTGAAGCTGCAAAGGAACAGAAGTAAGAAAGCCACAAGGCAGGTGAAAAAGAATGTGACAGGACCTCAAACACCAGTCTGACTAACATCTCCCTCCCAACACAAGCAGGGCATTGAAAAGTTGTAGTGGGTCCAGAGCAGGCCACAAAGATGATCAGAGGAGGCCATGAAGATGATCAGAGGGAGGGAACACCTCTGCTACTGGGACAGCCTGGAGAACAGAAGGCTCCAGAGAGACTTTATAGCAGTCTTCCCATACTGCAAGTGGAGCTATGAAAGAGCTGGAGTAGGGCTCTTGTCCTCTTGACAGGACAAGGGAAAATGGCTTTAAGCCATAAGAGAGGGGTTTAGATTAGATAGGAGGAGGAAATTCTTTACAGTGAGGGTGCTGAAGCACTGAAACAGGCTGCCTAGGGAGGCTGTGGGTGCCCCCTCTCTGGAGGTGCTCAAGGCCAGGTTGGACAGGGCCTTGGGCAACCTGGCCTAATGGGAGGTGTCCCTACCCAGGGCAGGTGTTTAGAACTGGTTGATGTTTAAGGTCCCTTCCAGTCCAGTCCATTCTATGATCTCCAACCCACCAGTTCAACCGATTCCTCGTCATGACCCCAGCCATGATTCTCACCCTCATGCAGTTTGGGACTCTCCCCTCTGTGCAGTCCCTCAAACACCCCTCCTCTCTTAGCCACGCTCCTGTATCCCCCCGCCCCGTTCTCCCAATACCTGCTGGGAATCTCCCTCGGTGAAGGGCAGCTTTGTGGACACGTGGAACATGATCTCCTTGCCCCGGAAATTCGTGTAGACCGATTCAGTGCCTGTCTGACCTCTGGTAACATCCAGGCCTCCCCGAAACCTAAGCAAATCCATAGATCAGGCAGGACAGGGATCGGAAAGCAGCGACAATCAGACAGTATCAGTAGGACTGGCCTGGCAAACCAACATTACACAAGGTAATCTTCAAGAAATCAGCAGCAGTCAGATGCTCTTCATCATCTTTTAGCTGGCTGCAATGGACTGCAGGCTGGCAAACGTGACACCCACCTTCAAGAGGGCCCAGAAAGAAGATCCTAGTAACTACAGACCAGTGGGTCTCAACCTTGATGCCAGGGAAGGGTACGGACTGCATAATCTCAAGTGCCATCATCAAACAACTCTAGGTCAAACAGGCGACCAGGCCCAGCCAGCGTGGGTTCATGAGAGGCCTGCCTGGCAAACCTGATCTCACTCTATGGTAGGGAGACGTGCTCGGTGGATGAGGGAAAGCCTGTCAGTGCCTGCCCTGGGACTCAGAGGGCAGCACTTCTCTCCAACAGAGTCCCAGCCCCTGAACACACTGCCTTCTCTAACTCAGTCTGGCTTTCCAGCTGTTACTCGTACGCACCCACGGAAATCCTGCAGCTGAATCCTGTCACCAAGGAAATCCAGGAACTCCAGGAAACCCAGACTCTCCTCCGTGTTACTGAAGACTTCTTCTTCAGTCGTCTTCAAGAGGAAAGGAGAAGAAATAAAGTGCAGAGACAATACAAAGGCCAGCTATAACATTTTAAAAACACTTCAAACAGCGGTGGGGACCCACACAACCAATCTGGCCAACACAGGGCAAGCTTCTACCCTTTCTCTTTACAGACTGATTTTCCCCAGCACAGCACAGACCTCGCTGTTACATTTGAGCTGAGGTCACTGACTGTGTTTCGTCCCAGGAGTTGTGGGACCTAGAGGGAGCTTACCTGTCCAGGCTTCTGGTAGATGACTCCAAACTTGAAGTTATTGCTTATGACGTGCTCATCAAATGCAACAATAAGCTGCGAAGCCTGAGGTGATGAAAATACAGACCATCAGTCGGTCATCATTAGCCAGACCTCGAGGGAAAGGGGACATCCAGACACACCGGGTGCTGTTTAAGAGGAGGGCAGATGCTGCGCTGGGGACAGGGATTAGTGGTGCTGATAGGTTAGGAATAGGTCTCTTTCAGAAGAAACTGTTCTGTGATTCTATGATCAGAACATACCTTGGGGTAGAGGACAGGAAAGAAGCGTTCAACATTCACATCCTCACAGAGTAGCTGTTGAGTTAGAGAGAAAGAGGGAAAGAGAAGTGTGATTATCCTGTACTCCAGCTTGTTGCAGGCATGAGAGCACTGGCATTGTTTAGAATTATCTGACAGGAGCCCTTCAGGCAAAAAGGTATAAAACAAAGAAAAGAAGTTAAAGGGAAGGGTTAAAACAGGGAACACTTGAAAAGAAGGAAAGAGAGGACAGGGGTGAAAATAACTTGAAGACTGAGGCCATCAGAGCAGGCAGGCAAGCACAGATCTCACCTTCGCCATCTGGACAGCATTGGGAAACTCATTCAGACAGGAAATGGGAATCAGGTCGTGTTTGGTGCCAGTCCGAGTCCTGACATAAAACCAAACAGGCATTACAACAGAGGCTGAGGAGAGAAACAAGTGACATTAGCTCTTTAAAGAGACTCTGAACGAATGGCTCCTTTTTCTAGTCCAGCAAGCTGTCCTGCCTAGCACTCTGGAGTGTTCTTCACGTACAAGGGAGGAAATACATCAGTGATGCTCTGGCTGCAGTATAACCTACATCTTCCCTCCATCCCTGCCAGCACCAACAGTCTGTACTGGTTTCAGAGCCCACCAGAAAAGCACCCAGCCCGCCATGTGGTTGGTACACAGCTCTCCTTTGCTCTTCCTCTAGTGCATCCAGCAGCTCCCTGTGGAAGCCGTAAAGCTTATGGGACTTTGTAAGCTGCCCTGGGTGGTGAAGGAGTGTTCTAGCTCACTTTCAGACAAGTCTAACTCTCAAGTATAAAGTCCAAGTCTGGCCTAGGCTCCCCTCCATCAGGGAATCCACATTCTAGTAGAGAATACTCATGTGTCTCTAAATAAACAGAATAAACAGGGGAAACTTCCCTTTTGAAGGCAGAACAGATGTTTTTAACAGAGGAAATACAAAGATGCACTTGAAACACCACTTCAGCTCCCTCAAGGGAACGACTGCAATAAACACACTGGGGAAGAAAGGGCTCAAAGGTTCCTGTGCAGGACAGAGACATGAGATTCAAGCTCTTATCTATGCAGAGAAAGCTCCAAGTAAGACGAGAGATACAGCACAGCAACATTTCAACCTCAGGCCCAGGTTACCTCAGCAAGAGGCGTAGATTTTCCTGCTTCTCAATCTGCTCATACTTCACAGACAGTACGAGGCAGCCCAAGGACATGTCGCTGGAGTAAAAGTTCTGGTGCTCCTGAGAAGAGGAAGCCAAAAGGTGTTATTCCTGATACACCTCTCTGAGAAGTCTATCAGATTTTTAGCTTAAAAGCTGTCAGACAAGATAAGCTCAGTTTTACTTCAGTTAGCAATAGCACCCTTGAAAGCACACACATGCTGTCTCTCAGTTCCCTTGATAATCAGTGCATGAGGGTATCAGTCAAGGCATAATAGGGGCTGTGGAGTCTGCTTCTCTGGGGGAGAACCCTGGAGGTGTTTAAGGACAGACTGGATGTGGCACGTAGTGCCTTGCTCTGCCTGATGTGGCGATGTTAGGTCACAGCCTGGGCTGGCGTTGCCCAAAGGGCTTTCACAGCCTCAATAATTCTGTGAGTACACCTTTCAGTCTCTTTATCACTTCATGACACAACCTGAACCTCAGGAAAGGTCATGGTTTGTTCTCCCTTGTTCGTGATGGTTAAAATCATTCTGTGAAACAGTCTAGGAATCAATGAACTCCCTAAACAGGCCACTTCATGAGGCCAAGCTCTGTGTCCCTATCTGCCAGACTGCAATGCTAAAGTCAGGGAATACTCAGCACCAAATTCGCCTACATCATAAAGAGCCTCATCCAGTTTCTCCACATACATGCTGTGACCCTACTTGCTACGAGGAAACTGGACTGTTTTGCTTACAACTACCAGTTCTGAAGACCCTTCATCTCCACTTTTGCACGCTTTTCCCCCTCTGCAAAGCCTGAAAAGAGCTTCCTAAGCAAACATAAGCATTTTCTGGAAAGAGCATTGTCTTCTGCTAACAGAGAACAGGATGAGGCACAGATTGCAAGTACCAGCTTAACACACTGCAGGCCTTCTGGCAGCACGTACCTACTCACATTAGTTAATGCACCAGAGGAACCGAAACGGACTGTCTGTGCAGTTTCTGCTAGAGAAAGCCCGAGACACCCTTCAGCCTTGAGGGTCAGGGGGCAGAGAAGGCTCTGAAGACCATCCTTACCTTCCCCAGAAAATGCTTGCGGTACAGCTTGGCTGTAGGGTCGCTTTCCAGTTTGGCTTTACCGCTCCAGGGAAAGGGTACATCCGACACAGCTGCACTCAAGCTGGAGAGGTTGTGGCTGGTCCCTTCAATCCAGTAGCCCCCAAACTGGGGTAAGATGATGAGAGGATACGGCCACCCTTTCTGTAGTACCTATTCCAAAGGAGAGAACAGGAGAGCTGAAAGGTCAATAAGCTGGAAGGCAAGTACGCCGAGGGCAAAAAGCCAGGGGAGAGCAGTACTAACTCACCTCATGGATGCTGGGGTAAGGAATATACTCCTCTTCTGTCTGAAAAAGAGAGACCACCAGCACAGGGTCAGAAGAGACCACTGGCAAAAACATGTGACCAAAGTGTTATGCTCTCATGACGGCATAAGCTGTGCCCTCCACTTCCACTCTCCCCTAGTCCGCTGTAGGATTCCAGGTCAGACTCCATTTCCCAGCTCTCAGAAGCACAACGCACAACTCTGAGAGCAATAAATTTAGGAGTCAGACTTCACTCGTGCATCTCCTCAAATCCACACAGCGTAACAGCATGCACACTGAGAAGGCAGCCGAACTACAGGCACAAGTAGTGTCCGCTAGGATTCAGTGCTGGATCTTCCACTCTTCAGTATCTTTATCAGCAACCTGAACAAGGGGCTTGAGGGCACCCTCAGCGAGGTTTGCAGATGACACCAGGTTAGGTGGGTGTGTCAATACTCTTGAGGGTATGAAGGCTCTACAGAGGGATCTAGACAGGCTTGGCTGATGGGACCGATGTTCTGGAGAGCGTGCTAAGGCACACGGAGGACAGGGAGGTAACCCTAGGTAACCAGCATGGATTTACTAGGGGTAGGTCCCACCTGACTAACCTAGTGTCCTCCTACAATGAAGTGACCAGGGAAGACCTATGAATGTCAACTCTCTGGACTTCTGCAAGGCCTCTGACACCGTCCCCCCAGCATCCTAATCTCTAAGGTGGCAAATTATGGGTTCAAAGGGTGGACTCTTCAGTGGATAAGCAACTGGCTGGGTGGTGACATCCAGAGGGAGATGGTCAGTGGATCCAACTCCAAATGGAGGAAGGTGATGAGTGGTTTTATCTCAGGGGTCTGTGCTGCGACCAGTGTTGTGCAACACATTTATCAGTGACACTGACAGAGGCACTGAGTGCACCCTCAGTGATCTGCAGGTGATACCAAGCTTGGGGGTGCAGCTGATCTGCCTGGGGGACGAAATGCCATCCAGAGGGCCTCAGACAGACTGCAGAGGTGGGCCCAGATGAGTATTATGAGGTTCAGCAAGGCCAAGAGCCCTGCCCCAGGCTCCCCGCTCATTCCAAGATGAAAAGCACTGCACGCCAGGTCAGCAATTACCGGCCATTCCCAGCAAATCAGGAGGTAAGGACTCAGCCTGACCTTGAGAGGAGCTGGAAGGGAACATCGCTGTTCGTCCAGACGACTCCCCTGGAAGCACAAAGAGTGAATCCCGTGGTTTAGCACGTTCATTTCACTTACCCTCCGTATTCCAAACATGTCTGTTATTTTTCACTTGATGGAGGTTTGGAATAAACAAGAGGAGTAAAGCTACAGCTTGTTCAGCCCTCTAAAACACAATAGCTTACTCCTTCCTTAAAGCTCTTAAAAAGCAGAAATCCAGCAAAAATCAAAGTGATCTCCCAAACTGATTCTCTTCCTCAACTCTCTGATATTTCTGGCTCCTTTCCTTTATCCCAAGCAGTAATAAAAACCAGGGCAAGTAAGGACAGAAAGCAAACCCCAGTAACTCATCCTTTGAAGATCCTGTGACAGGCAGGCAGAGCAGAGAGAACCTCACAGCAGCGTTAGCAGAAGCACCTAACACTAGTTTGGAGGATCAGGCCTAAGCAAGACAGCTTTTTCTTATTAAGCAGCTTATGTACCTTGCTTACATCCACAGACGAGAACGAGTCTGCCCCTCGGAGGTAAGAACATCAGAGCTGCTCTCAATCTACACAGCTGACCAGTGCAACAGAGCTCTGCAGCAGCAAGAAGCCACCCAGCAAAGCCCTGCACATCTGCTTTCCTAGGCACTGTTAACTGTGAGGTGGGTTGGAATGGCATGGCAAAAGGCTACTGGGTGCCTAGTTCCTCCTGAAGCAGCAGCCTCAAAACTGACTCAGCCAAGGCCTAGAAATGAAGAGGCCCAAAAGCCATGGGGGGCAATAGGCAGCATAAAAGACTAGCCACAGTCCAAGGAACTGTCAGTGCAGACAGCAGAGTAAGGGACCATCTGATTGTCAGACAAGCTGAAGTATCTGTGTCTGCCTGCATGTGCATATAAAGATCAGACACTCAGCCCCTTCTTCTCCCCAGTACTTCAGCCTCCAAACCCTACCCTTGACATTTTGCTGCCACCTTCCACCTCCCCACCTTTATAGCCCCCACCAAAGTCTTGCATCTTCCTCACATCTGATTTGACTGCCCAAAAAACACCAAAGAAGAGAGCTGTTCCTTGAAAATGTCACTTCTGCACACAGAAGTGGGAGGTTTACGCCACGTTCCATGTGACGTTAGGTCATGATGAACCACGGCGTGTTAAAGCAGCTCTGCCGTGCACAGGAAATACTGGCTGGTTGTAAATATCCCCAGAGAAACAGAGCTTCTCAAAAACTTAGCTCGAATGGTTTTGTTCTTAGATGGAAACACGTATTAGAATATTAGTCTGTATCTGTTAAGGGCACAGAGCTGCTGGAGACAGCCCAGCGCAGAGCCACAAAGACGATGAAGGGAGTGGAGCATCGTCCTGATGAGGAAAGGCTGAGGGAGCTGGGTCTCCGGACAAAAGGACACTGAGGGGTGGCCTCATTAATGTCAGCACCTACGGAAATGACAGGTGTCGGGAGGAAGGAGCCAGGCTCTGCTCTATGTCACCCAACAACAGGACAAGGGGCAATGAGTGCCAGCTGCTAAATCTTCTGCTAGGCTAAAGGAAGACCTGTCAGTAAAGGTGACAAGCAGCACCCAAGTACTTGTTTGGCCATGAAATACCAAGAGATCCCAAAGTTAGACAGAATTAACTTCTCCTTACCTGCATTTTCTCAATCATTTCAAACAAGTCCACAGTCTGTAAAGGAGAAGACATCAGGGAAAAGAACGTTAATCTGCAGAAGCTGAAGTTACCTCCTGTTGTAACAAAGACATTGAAGGAGTCAACAACCCCTTCCAAGTTTCGGCACAGAAACTGCCTTCTCAGAGAAGACAAGATGGACTCTCATAGCAGGGACAATACAACTGCCCAAACAGTCTTCATTTCGTGTGGCAAGAGCTCGGTCTGGAACCTGATCACTCAGGCACCAGGGTTTCACTTCTTTCAGTGGCTCAGACTGCCAACTTGTTCAGAGCCTGGAATGGGCTGCCCAGGGTGGAGTCCCCCTCCCTGGAGGTGTTTAAGGACAGGCTGGCTGTGGCACTCAGTGCCCTGGTCTGGCTGATGTGTTTGGTTATAGGCTGGGCTGGATGAGCTCAGAGGTCTTTTCCAACTTGAGTAACTGTGATTCTGTGATACAGGGCAGTGTAAGAAATGATTACATGAGTAAGTTCAGCAATCTCACGGGCGTGGGCAGCTACAGCCGTAACACATGAATGCACAAGAGCTTGCCTTCGGCCATTTATCCTGCTCAGTGGATCAAGGCACATTCCAACCCAAAGCCAGAGACATGTGGATTGCCTTTACCTTGGTGGGGACAACAGGAGTGAGAGCACATGGAAAACCTCGGGTGGGAGAGTCTATAATATCCCTGAAGCAGTGAACCCCATCCTCCGGCCTCCTGCAAGAGACAGAAGAACAAAGAAGTCTGAGAACTGAAGATGCCAACACTTGCTTGCAGTGCCTGCTTTGCCTTCTGCTTACTCTTCCTCTCCCCAGACCACTTCTTGCCTATGAGGAAGCTGTCATTCCCTGCCAGATTCCCTGAGCTATCTTAACTTACAGCTTGCAGACATCTGGGACACAACAGCAAAAGTCCTCTGGTCTCCCCAAGGGCTCTGTTCACACACACTATTCTCCCCCAACTGTCACGTAACGTGGTGAATGATGTCTTCTGACAAGGTCTTCCTCTCCCATAGAACGGACAGGTGTCATGGGAGCAGGAATGTCTCCCCTCAACCTCTTCCTCTCCAGGCTAAACAGCCCCAGCTCCCTAGGCTGTTCCTCACACAACACCTGCTCTAAACCCTTTACTAGCTTAGTGGCCACCTCTGTCCCCTCTCCAGCCCTCTTGCAGTGAGGGACCCCAAAATGGACACAGGACTCAAGGTGTGGCCTCCCCAAAGCTGAGTAGAGGAGAATGATCACCTCCCTGCTCCTGTTGGCCACACTATTCCTGATTCAGGCCAGGATGCCACTGGCCTTCTTGGCCACCTGAGCACACTGCTGGCTCCTGTTCAGCTGGCCCTCTCTTAACACCCCCAGATCCCTCTCTGCTTGGCAGCTCTCTAGCCACTGCTCCATAAGCCTGTAGCCCTGTTGGTGGTTGCTGTGGCCCAGGTGCAGGACCCGGCCTTGGTCTGACTGAAATGCATGGAACTGGCCCTGACCCAGCGGTCCAGTCTCCTGACCCTCCAGGAGATCCACGCTTCCACCCAGCTTGGTGTGGTCTGCAAACTGGCTGCAGGTAGCCTTCTTGGCCACCTGAGCACAGTGCTACACTCTGTTACAAGCTCCAGGAATCTCTGCCCACCCATCCTGACAATTCCTGACTGACCTGAACAGCCCGTGACAGCAGGTGACTCACACACAGGCCACTCCACACAAGGCTTCCACGCCACGTGTTTCTGCTAACTCTCCAGTGAGAGAGAGCTGCGCAGGGCACCTAGAGACCGCAGCCACAACTTTTATGGGAGGGAAGAGGAGTTAACTTTGACATCCTCAAATAAATACTGCCATAGCTGGAGGGCAAACGTATTTGAAATGAATATTCCTATTGTACCAAGGCATGTTTTATTTATCACGTATTTATCTTGCTGATCTGCCTGAAGCATGCTCGGGACTAACAAAAACTTACGACCAAAGCAGAACAGCAAAGGTTTTGTTTCTTCTGGAAAATGGCTGTTTCTGAGCCCTAAAAGGTAATGAGATCAGCTCTGGTTTGCAGAAACCAGCCATCTCTGCAGAAGTGTAACAGCACAACTTCCACTCAAGCAGATGCCCCGGGGCTTGCAGCACTCTATAGTGTCTCTCTCTGGCGTGTCCCTGATTTGTATCTGGAATAATCCAGAGTACAATACACACTTGCACCAGACAGCTCCTAAACGAGGACAGTGTGGCCCATAGTCTCAGCCTAAAACCTTCTGACTGCCTGAAACACTTGATGCTTCTCACCATTCAGTCCTTGTAGACCTCTGTTGTCACAATTGCTCCAGCAGATGCCCAATCACTGTTCCTACACACTCAGGTATCTCTGCCTGGGCAGAGGGACCTCAATAAGTCAGGAGAATGGCTTTACACTTCAAAAATACAACCAAAATTGGGGTCTACTGTAACTACGACTGGAAAGCCCACTTGGGAAGTCTGAACTTCTCAAATGCAAAGCACAGAGTTCCACTGATAGAAAGAGAACATTCATTTTCAAACTCTAAGTCCAAACTCTTTGAAGCCGAGCATCAGACTCGGGAAAGAGAGGAGCAACCCTGCAGAGGGGAACAGGGCTATGTACGTGCACACGTACACATACTTGATGGAACTTTACTTCTAGGAAATGACAGCAAGGCGAGGCATAGGACTTGCAAAGCACTGAGGACTAAACTAGGACTCTGCTGGTGACCATAAAATCTGGCAAAGTAAAAGCCATCTGACAGCTCTGTTGAGCATTCAGATGGCAGGCGTTTAGAAAGGAAGACACGGCACAGCAGGCAAAGTACAGGTTCTACAGATCACAGCCTTTATGTATTGATTGTTTTCTAAAGAAAGGGCGCTCACAGTCTAGTAAGTTTCTGGGACTCATTTACAAGCTGTCCTCCTCTGTGTGTGTCCAGTGAATTGCACCGGTGGTCTTTTTGGGTCGAACTCCAAGAGTTCACTTCTATATATGCAGAAGAGTTCTGCTTTTTAAACTGCTGAACTGTACAGTCTCCTGCAAAATAGGTCCTGCAGCCTCAGTCAAACTGCCCCTTGTCACCTGCCCCCGAGGAATGCAGCCAACAGGCTCCCTTCAAGGTCTGCTAATCTTTGGTGCAGACTCGTTCCATAGTTTCAATCAGCTCTTCCCCATGAAAACCAGCATTTTCTCTCGTCTGTCTGTTTGATCCAAATCTAACACTAAGCTGTATAAACATATGGGTTAATTATACACTTCTGTCTCACTGCTTTAACTGATGACAACTCCTGTGTATAATACATCAGCCATGCGTTTATTTCCAGCAGGGAGCCAAACTGAAAGTAGGCACTGCTGATCCACTGCCAAAAGACTCCTCTCTCTCAGTCCTGCGATGGAGCAAGCACCTTCGCCGATGTCTAAGCCTCTCTCTCTACATGCGTAACGCCATTCAAGCCTTGTCTTGCAGCATCCTCTGCTCTTTCAGTACTTCTAAAATTATTCCCATCTGCTTTAGCTAAGCTAACTCAACAACCAAGACAACCCCCCCATGTGCCTTGACAGACACCATACACCCTTTCATCCAGCTGAAATACAGTATTCCAGAGGTACACGGAATTTGCTGCACTCCGAAGAGACAAGTGCCCCAAATCCTCGCGTAACTTCTTTACTGAAGTTCACAGCGAAGCAGCAGGAAAAGCCTTCCCGTAGGAGAAACAACAGGACGTCATTTGCAGCTAATTATACAGTGATGGCCAGGGTAACAACTGCTGTCGGCCAGGGTAACAACTGCTGGGCAACGAGACACCGACAAGTTTTACATCGCTTGCTAGAAGGGACAGGCAGTTCAGAAGAACTGAAGGTAACCTGAAAGAAGAACAGGCCTGAAATGCTCATAGGGAAGGTTCTGGGCAACCACCTCCCGTAAGGAACAGCTGCTGTTCTTCCACTCCCTTAGAGAGACTACCTGCTCTACCAAACAGGGGGTCCATCCAGTGAAGACAGCTAAAAACAAGAGTTACTCTACCAACACCCGTATGACTTTGTTTGCAGACAGACTCCTAAAACCCTGGAGTAAGAATTCCCGATGCAGAACTACAACAATTAAGCAGCTACTCCAGAGGAGATGCTTTCGGCTACACACAAACTTTCTGTCCACAAAACCAACTACCAGCTAGGAACCTTCCCTGCAGCCCCGCTCCCCTCTCAGGCTGCTGAGACCTCCTGCCTCGTGGGGTCACTGCTCTGACTAAGGGAGCCCGTGCCCTGCGCTGCATCCTCCGTCCCCTCGGGCACCGAGGATTAACGGCGGGCGAGGCTCTCACCGCCCCCCGGGGACCACCCTGCAGCCCAGGACACGGAACTCTCGAGGGATACGGCTGTCACCAGGCCGCAGCAACCCGAAAAGTCCGAGCTGACAACTCCGCGGCCAGGGAGTCGCGAGAGAAACAGGCGACCGCCACTCGCTTCCCTCCCGCAGGAGAAGCGCCCGCCCGCACCTCTCGGCTGCGGGGCCCAGGGAAGGGGGGAGGCAGGGAGGGACCCCAGCGGCAGCAGGGCCGGGCCCCAGCCGTCACCTTGTTATCCCTTGCCAGCTCTCTGCTCTCTCAGACAACCCANCCGGGTGCCCGCGGCGAGGCGGGGCCGTGCGGGCGCGGTACGTACCCTCCGCAGGGCTCCCGCGAACACATGCTGCTCCGCTCCGCTCCGCTCCGCTGACTCAGCCCCCGCCGCCCCTCCGCAGCTCCTGCCTCGCCATGGAGAGACAAGGGCAGGGGCTCCCTCTTGGCGAAGCCCCGGCTCCCGCCCCCACCCCTCCTCTTCCTCCCGGCTGCGGAGGGGAGACTGCCACGCGGTGCTCGGGGTCGGCGGTGGAGACGCGGCAGGCAGTAGGGGACACTGTGGGCAGAGCGGGGTTCCTTATCCACTGGCAGCTGTCAGCAGAGGGGATAGAGCCGGCAGACGGGTCCTTTGCTCACTGGCCGCCGCCAGCGAAGGAGTCGCTTCTTTAACTCTGCTCTAGATCTCTCTAGAGAAAGACGAGCGTCAAGGCAGTGCTTCACAACTTCCCATCCACTTCAGAAGGAGGACTTACGATAGCAAACCCGCTTGCCTTTGGTATTTGGATCGAGGGTGCATCCAGTGCTACAGAAATCTTGCTCTACACCCCCAGAATGAAGCAGCTGGCTGGTCTGCCATGAACTACTTTGTAGAGAAACTCGCATCTCGAGGGGTGCAACCCACATGTATTTGTGTTCAGTCCGCAGCAGACTGTCATTCCTGAGAAAGAGCTGAGGATGCAAACGTGATCTTCCATTGCAGGACTGTGCCTATACTTGTGCTTCGAAGAGAACGCAGAGTTCTCCTCAACTCCTTCCCCCCCTGTGATTAATAACATCATTCCACAGGATGATGTCATGTTTCTCTCTTCATTAAAACCTATAAAGGCAGCAGCTAAAACCTCAGCCAAGCGTCAGTCCCGTACTGGGTTTGTTCTCACTGTTGAAGGAGACAGTAGGAAACAGAACACGAGACAAAAGGTCACAGAACAGTTAGATGCAAAGGAAGAGTGAAAGCAGGATGCAGGGAGGTCAGACAGACAACATGACCTGTCTGATAGAGATGGGCAAAACCCAGACACAGCAAGCAGCCACATCACAGTTCTCAGGACACATGCAGCAATTTGATCCTAATTTTCTCATGAGAGACCTGGACAGACATCATTACGGGCGCTTTCAGGGTCTGGGTGTGGGAAAAGAGACTACAAAGGGTGAGAAAGCAGTCAGGGTAGGTGACCCCTTGGAATGAATGCAGAAAGGATACCCTTGCTGATTTCAGGAGTTTGCATGCAGGCCAAGTGTTTATTTCCTCTTGCCTACCTCTTTTTTCCCCAGCAGATCTGATACTGGAGTTGGGCTAACTCATACAGCCCACATCCTTGCCCCAATCCAAATACCTCCCAGACTGGACCAGGGCACTGGACGCAGCAGCTGCTCTCTGCACAAGCAGTTGTTCCTCTTTCACCTCAGCCTCTGAACAAAGATGTTACTGGACCAAGGCAAAGAGCCAAGCTTGGCACTGCTGCTGCACCTGGGAAGGAGGAAGAGTCAGTATCAGCCACAACAGCAAAAGCCTGGCCATGGTGAAAGCAGAGTATACAGCCAGGCCCAGGCTTTTCTGCCCTTTCTTTGCCCCTGCTGACAAGACCAAACTTTGTTCCTGTATGAAACACACTAGGCTTAGCTTTAACTTAACTGTCACAGCTTTACCTAACCTCCCATGCAACTCCAGTTACACACAAGAGAGCCATGAGCAACCCAGCAACAAATATCAAATACCCTAATTACTGTTCCAATTAGCCTCCTTTAGCCATAATCATGTGAATCAATCACTTCCACATGCAAGCACATCACAGGCCTGCTTTCCCTTACTGCTCCCCAGCTTAGAGTGGAGCTAACAACTATTTACACAGCTGATACAACACTGTCACTCCGTATAAGCCCTTACTGGTGCTAAGGAGATGCAGTGCTCAGTGGTATCTGTATTCTGAGGTAACCAAGTCTGTGTACTTACAGTGTCACGCTGCAATCCATCTATTTGCCTACAGTCTTGTAATCATTGTGTACTTTATTGTGTATTTTAGGGACTGGCACACGAGTTTCTGCTCTTTCTAGTGTCCTTTTGCAGGGGTTTTAATGCCTCTGTGCCTTCTGCAACGTGTTCTCCCAGTTAAGAGAGTTTTTTCATTCTTATAGCTGCATCAGAGAGACAGAACGGCTTAGAATTGGCCTTTCATCTTGCTGGCACAGGAAAAGTCTGCATGAACTGTAACACAGAAACCGACCTCTGCAATTTCAGGAGTTGTTTGTGTCACTGTAAGGACATCGGGGGACCCAGGGATGCTGCGCAGCACCATATAAGCACAGTAGCAAATCCTTCAGTGATGAACTCCTCAGCCAGAAACTAGTTTGTCATTGTACAACACTATTACGGTCAGTGCAAGCTCCAGAGGCACCCCCAGAGAGAAACACACATGTTTTCATATCGGCTGTGTCCACAGACCTATGCACGCAGCTGCTAAATATAGTACTGTGTGCACACAGATAGCACCTCCCACAGCCTGCCTGGGCTCATCATTTCGTGTCAGAGGTTGACATAATCAGGGTGGGATTCCTTTGAGCCTGGACAGACCCTCTTTCGTGCCCCTGCATCTCTTCAGTTTGTCTCATTTCCTACACAGACATCTGCTCTCTAAACCTGCGCTCTCTGCAACTGCTCCTCTCACAATGCAGTATAACACAATGTCTTTTAAAAAGCCTTACAGACACTTTCCCTGCTAAGGATCCATCAGTTACACAACACCACGCAAGCAGCAGAGAAGATCCGGATCAATTCTCCTCCAGCTCTCTTTGCTCCCATTCCTTCTAGATGCAAAATGCATTTAATTGGCATTGCATGCAAGATGAGAATTAAAACAGCTAAGCTGTTCATCCCCTACCTGAGCAAAGATCTCTCATCCCCAGCTGGTGATCGGATGGAGACAGGGAACCCAGCTGCTCTCCTTTCCTTGAATTATCAATTATTCACGTAGGTTGCAGTGTCCTCCCTCTCCCTCCCCCACTTTCTCTTCCGCTGCCCCCACCTGCAGATGAATGGAAAGGGAGCAGGTTGGTGCTGTCATACTTGAAACTAGAGATCATTGTCGATTGAACAGCCAGCCTGTGGAGCAGCTGTGCTCTTAAGTAGAGAAGATTGGTCCTAGGGGAAGTGGCCAGACTGGCAGCTCCATAGGTGGACCACTGGCAGCTCTGTACACCCACATCCTCCTCCCTGCCCTTCTAATCCCAGACCTGCAGGGGTGACCTTTAAAAGAAAGAGGCTGGGGTGGTTTTTTTTGTGTTTGATTCGTTTTTCACTCCCCCCCCCCAAGAAAAACACATTCTTTTAGCCAGGTGTTATGACAGCTCTTGGGTGACAGGGAACTGGGTCACGCAGATTCATGCGTACAGACTAGAGCAGGGAGGAAAGGAGGACATGAGAAAAATCTGAGCCATGTTTGTTCTGCACTGACTCAGTGCTGTAGCTAAAGCACCGCAGGAGGGTAATCTGAGGGAGCAGGATGACATGGTACTTTCTGCAAGGGCTTCTAATAATCATGAGTCATTACACTGACCCGGGCATTGGAACGGCTGTTAGTGGCAATTTGATTTCCTATCTGGGACCAGTCTTAGGCAGTGGCAAACTAAGCTCTGGCAGAGCCAGATGAAGGCATTTAAAGAATTTTGCCTACGTAGAGGGCTCCTACCTACAACCAGATGAGTGCTCTAGAGCAAAAGCAGGGTTTAATTCCCAGGCCAAATTAACCACTCCATTTTGCATTGGAATAAATCAGCCTTGACATCAGTCTGCTGATGGCAACCATCAGTCTGCTGGGAGGACATCACAGAGTTATTGAGTCTGGAATAGACCTCTGAGCTCATCCAGCCCAGCCTATGACCTACCGTCACCACATCAGCCAGACCACAGCACTAAGTCTGTCCTTGAACACCTCCAGGGATGGTCACTCCACCACTGCCCTGGGTAGTCCGTTCCAGTGTCTGAAATATCGATCACACAAATGTAAATCAGTATTATTCATAACTCCTAAAACCCTGCCATTTCTCTGAGCTCTTACATCATGTTTAGATTATAACCTGACTGGATCTTTGTATTTGTCTATAAAGACTCCAGAAGGGATTGTTTCCACAACAGTACTAACACTTCACATTTCCTTGCCACCTTTATACGCTTTTGCTGCTGGTTCCCATCATTTGCCACTACTCCACACACAGGAACCTGCCATGGGGAGACTCATCCTTGTCACCCAGGGCTAGGAAAAGGAAACGGAGCTTGGAGGCCATCAGGAGAGCTGCATAAACAGCTTGAGACTCCAGAGTACCACAACACCAACAGAGCAGCCCCACCTGGATCAGCCGGCTGATCCAGAGAACATCCTGAATGCTGGCGCTGGTGCAATGAAGGCCAAGTGGAAGGGACTGGAGTAAGTAGCCAGGGATGGAAATGGGATATGGCAGTGCTCCTCTTTTTTTGCAAGCAACAGTATTTTAAACCGGCCCATAAAACTGCACCACCAGTCTCCTGGCAGAGGCCCTAATCCAAGCTGTGAGCAAAGTTGCCTGCTCCTAGAGCTCAATGTATGACAAACATTTATTAAACTATCTCTGTGGATTGATTTGTCGACACAGAAAATTCCTACGGATGGAAACTATGGAGTTACTTGATGATTTCAGGTTTGTCCAGAACAGCCACAATTTGGAAAAGAGGAAGCAGCTCCTCCAGAGCAGTGACTCCTAGATTCTCATATATGCGCACAGCAGAAGGACCAGAGGCAACATCCAGGCTGCACCTAGGAAAATTCCAGGTGTAGATAAGGGAAAACTGGCTAACCAGTGAGGGTGGTTCAGTGCTGGGAAGAAGTGCGAAGAGAAGCTGGGTGATCTCCATTATTGGAGGTCTTCAGCAGATGTGTGGACACGGCTCTGAGCAATCTGTCCCAGCTTTGAAGTTGTCCATTTCTACAGGGTAGTAGACCTAAATGAGACCTTCCCAACCTAATTTATTCTGTGCTTTCACTCACAGCATGTTAGAAAGGATTCAAAGCTCAGAGTTCATTGTTTCAGCAAGATCTTCAAGTACTGCTCTATACCAGACCATAACCAAGCTGAAATTCTGCATTACTGGCTTTCACCAGAATTCCTCAAGTTTTCTAATCACTCAGGAGGGTGAATATTTTGTGGCCTATGTGAGAGCACTCTGAGGACAGGAGTATGTAGCACCCAGCAAGTCTTACCCTCAAGGCACGTTGCAGGTCCTCAACAAGAGGGTAACTCAGGCAGATGGAAAACATGAGACGTGAGGACAGCTCTAGCACTTAGAGGCACTCTAATAAGCCATCATTAGGCCGACACACAATAGTAACACGTAAGAGAAAGGACTCTGTTCCTGGGATTTACTGCACAATTAACCTCACAGCCTGCTTTAACTAATGATTTTCACAAAGAAACACTCCCTGCATACTGTTGATCAGCCCGGTCCTTCAAAGGCAGTAATTCATGGATATGCAGAGTCAGCTCAGGTCCACCAATTACATGTGAAATCAAGGCAGACCAATCGATCATGGAATGGTTTAGATCGGAAGGGACCTTAGAGCTCATCTGCTCCAACCTCCTGCCAAGGACAGGGACAGCTCTCAACCAGACTTGGTTGTTCAAAGCCTCATCCAGCCTGGCCTCGAGCACCTGCAGGGAGGGGGCAGCCACAGTCTCTCAGGGCAATCGATTCCAGAGTTTTTCTCTCCTTGTACTTAAGAACTTTTTCTTCAGATCTAGTCTGAACCTCCTCTCCTTCAGTTCCAAACCATTTCCCTTTGTCCTATCACTAAACACCCTTTTTCCTTGTGAAAAGAGTAGGAACTTTCACATCTTTAATTAATTTACAAATGACCCAAAGATGCAGTTCCGGGGCAGGACAACAGGAAATGCCAGGATGGAAAGGCCATCAGAGAAGGTTCTCTTGCAGCGATGAAACTGCTGTGCATTTCTGCCTGAACCAGCCGGGATTATTCCCTAAACCATCCCTGTCAGCCTGAACTGGAGGGAGCAGAAGGGGTTAAAACAGCCTGCAGCACAAAAGAGTGACAAGGAGCTGAGGAATCCCTGGGGATGGGATTCCATCATCCCCTATTTTTCTGGGATTCTGGGATATTAAAAAGAAGCCAGGGCACCTTTAAGAGCAGGAGCAGCTGCTGATTAGTGTGGACAGCACGATCCACTGCGGTGCAGGCAGGGAGCAGGGAGCATCCAGCATTCGCACACCACCGAGCCCTAAAAACGATCAAGGAAACCCAGTAAGCCTTATACCCTGAGCCACAACGGCTCGCTTGTTCGTACTGTGCCGGTGATCTCTCAGACCTGAAGTGCTGTGAAATTATGTGTTTTAGCTAAATATTCCCATTCTTTGATGGTTTTTAATTCAAGACTCCCGAGTACGGTCTGAGCTCTCTTTACAAGGCACAAAATAAGAGTCAGTCCCCATCAGATAGACAGCCACACAGGTTTTCTCCGGGAGCCCTGCAGTGAACCAGGGCATTTGCTAAAAGTCACAGTTCAAAGGTCTGGAACAACTGGAAATGGAACTGAGATTGCTCGAGTCCCAGTGAGCTATTAGTTCCTCAGTCTCCCTCCTTCCTCCTTCCTCACCATTGATCCTCAATAAAATAGAAGTGTGTGAATGAGTGCCTTTATTTACAGAATCACTATTGATTATTATCACTAATAATCAGTAATTATTTAGGCTGGAAAAGGCCTCCGAGGTCATCAAGTCCAGCCCATGACCTTACAAGAAAGGCAGGACACCTTCACTGGAGTCAGGCAGTAGCCACGCAGCCTGTTCACAGTTCCCCAGCCAGTGTTGTCAAAAGCACCTACCAAGTATTCTACAGCGTTAGGCCAACCTGGCAAGTGGCAAAGAGAGTTATGCACACCGTCAGGAGACCAGTAAGGACAGAGACTCAGGGGGGACCTTCTCCCTCTCTGCAACTCCCTGTGAAGGGAGGTTGTAGTCAGATGTGGGTCGGGCTCTTCTCCCAGGCAACTCTGCAGAGCGCAGCACAGCAATACAATACTTACAGGAGCTATTTGTCCGGCAACACCTTCCCCATTCTCCTAGTCCACTCTTTACTGACAGCATGTGAAAAAGCACAACATACGAGTGCCTGGGGAGAAACACTGTGGATCCCACCTGTGGCACTGAGCAATCATGGAATCATTGAAGAGTCTCAGCTGGAAGGGACCTTCAGGATCATTGCATCCAACCTTTTCCTAGATCCATCAGCACCACTAAACCCTGTCTCCCAACACAGCACCTATCCCTCTCTTAAAGACCTTCAGGGATGGATTCAACCTCCTCCCTGGGCAGCTGTTCCAGTGCCTGACAGCCCTTTCAGCAAAGAAATCCCTCCTGACATCCAACCTGAACTTACCCCAGCTCAGCCCTTAAGGCCATTTCCCCTGTCCTATCCCTGGTCGCTAGGGAGAACAGACCATTCCCTGCCTCTCTCCTCTCTACAACCTCCTTGCAAGTAGATGTAGGGAGCAAAAATCTCTTCTCCAACGCTAAAAATGCTTCATCTGTGTCTATACTGTGAGCCCACTGTCCTTCCCATTAGTGGCATAAGCCCAGCAGTAACACAGACAGGGACATTTCCACGACAATTCAGAGTTCATCAATGCCACATTCCTGCCCAGGCAGCTGCCTTCTGCCACAGGAATTTCAGCCTCTCCTCCTCTCATGCCTACTACTTTTTCAGTCCATGGTTATTCAATATGCCAGCGTCCCAGCTAGCCATTGTATTCGGACCCAGGGAGGCTGTGTTTTAATGTTGGGTGCTAATCCCCACATGTTTCAGGCACGTATCCCTAGCAAATCCATCTAACACTGTTGAAAGGATAAGAGCACCTCCCGTTCTTCAATGCAGAAACAGGCCATGAGGTCCAGTCTCCTGTCTTGTGGCCACCTCCTCCGTGTTTCTGTGACTGTTGGTTTATTGCCCCAACAATAAATAGCTCCTTTTTGTTCTTTTTACTTGGTCAGGTTTATGCCTTATTAAGAATTCAGAATATGTCAGGGAGGTTTCCAGTGCATAACAGGTTTGGCAACATAAGCAGCAAGAACACGTCACTGGGAGCAGGAAGACAGGGAACAGGGACTCTGTGGCAATTACACATTAACCGTTTTTCATTGCATCCCATGTCCTTTGGCTGAAAGCTCCCTTTTTTGGAGAAGTTAAATTACACCTGGAGAAAAGGAATGCAAAGACTGGGCTACAGTAAAGCAGCTCGGCATATACAGGTCTCATTTCCACTAATCACCTGAGACACCCAGTGCGGGCTAGAACGACAAGTTATATTCCTCTGCTCTTTTAACCATTCTCCATCATTCCCTCTTGAAACCACTTCTTGCTGCTCACTTGCTCTTTCCATGCTAGCTATTCCACTGGATTTTTGAAACACATCCTAGGAGTAGGGTAATAAGTACCCTCTTGCTCCTTTACCTTTAGTCACAGCTGTTTCCTCCACATTAGCAGCTCTAGATTAGGCTGTAAAGAAAAGTCACTGTAGTAGCATCACAGATGCCCCGTGATCATAGAATCACAGACTTTCTGAGGCTGGAAAAGACCTCTGAGATCATCAAGTCCAACCTGCGACCTAACCAACACAATTAGCTAAACCAGGGCACTAAGGGCCACAGCCAGGCTGTCCTTAAGCACCGCCAAGGATGGCAACTCCACCATTGCCCTGGGCAGTCCAATCCAGGGTCTGATCACCCTTTCCCTGAGGAAGGGCTTCCTAACAGCCAACCTAACCCTCCCCTGATGCAGCTTAAGCTCTGCCCTCTCATCCTGGTGCTAGTTGCTTGGGAGAAGAGCCCAAACCCTACCTGGCTGCAACTCCCTTCAGGTAGTGGTAGAGAGGGAGAAGGTGCCCCCTGAGTCTCCTCTTCTCCAGGATAAACACCCCAAGTCCCTCAGCCTTTCCCTCCTCATCTTTCCCTCCAGTCCCTTCCCCAGCCTCACTGCTCCTCTGGACCTGCTCCAGCACCTCAATCTCTTTCTTGAAGTGAGGGGCCCAGAACTGCCCCCAGTACTTGAGGGGAGGCCTCACCGGTGCCCAGTGCAGAGGGAGAATTACATCCCTAGTCCTGCTGGCCACACTACTCCTCATACAAGCCATTGGCCTTCTGGGCCACCTGGACACACTGCTGGCTCCTGTGTGGACAAAAATCAAAGTCTTGTTTCATGAAGGAGAACCCGAGAGACAAAAGGAAAGGTAGACAAAGCAGGAGCAGCTGTAGCACTTTGTCAGCAGGATTTGCTGAGGCTCTCAGAACTCGCTTCATGACACGGTTTTAGGGTAGAATAGACTTAGTGATTGCAGAGGGCCTAATCTTGCCATGGCACGTACGTCACCAGCCCATGGAAATAGAGCAAGCTTCCCAGCATACCAAGCTGATAAGCGAGCTTACTGTAGGTACTAAGTTAATTAGTAGCAGTCGGGGCAGAAGTTAGAGTAGATAGTGAGACAAAACAGGGGAAAGGTGAAATGCTTCCTCGAGACGGAATGAAGAACAAAGATCAGCAAAGAGAGCCTGGAAGAAATCCTTTTTTAAAAGAAATTAGGAGATCTGTGGTCCTTCCTAAAGAAATTTGCTGTCAACAGAAGTCTGGTCACCACAACACGACTGAACAACAGCGAACAGGAAGCTTTCCATAAAAATACCTCTCTAGTGCACAGGAAAGGGAGACAACTTTGGACCACACTATAAACGGCTTTGTTTACTCTCCCTGACTTCTACCCCTACTTCACTAACACCGCAGTGACTCCTCTCAGGACTTCCCAAGCCCCTCTGCATTTTCTGAGCTGGTCATCAATAACGACTCTTGATGCAGCAGCACGATCCACTTTGCTCTGTTAAGGATCCCCAAACGCTGAAGTTCAAACTCTGAACTTCAACTGAAATGAAAGCAACTGACTGGTGTTTTTCCAGTGGACTAGAAGGGTTTTAATAAAGACTACAGAGAACTACAGACCTGTTAGTCTACCCTCAGTACCTGGAAAAATGATGTAGGTTACACCAGGCACTAATGAACGATGTTTACAGAGCGATGCAGTCATGAGACACAGTCGATATGCATTCACAGAGGGAAAGTCCCGTCTAGCTGATGTGATATCCTTCTGTGAGGTCACTGACCTCATGGATGAAGGCACAGCAGTGGATGGAGATTTTCTGGATCACAGTATGGCATTCAGCGCTTGCCCTCTCAGCATTCTCTTGGACGAGCTGTTCAGCTGTGGGATGAGTGGATTTACGGTATGCTGCGGGAAGAACTGGCTGAAGGGCAGAGCTCAGAGAGCTGTTAGTGATGGGGTTCCATCTGGCTGTAAACCAGTGGTGGTCTTCAGGGGTCAATTCTAGGGCCATTCCTGTTCAAAAGATTCATCAGTGATCTGGATGCAGGAGTGGAAAGCATCTTTAACGAGTCTGCCAATGACATCAAACTGGAAGGTACTGTTGACTCTCTTGAGAGACAAGAGGCCTTGTTGAGTGATCTAGACAGGTTGGAGCACTGGTCTGAGTTTAAGCAAGACCAAACGCTATATACACTGCACCTGGGGCAGAGCTGTGCCAGACCTAAGTATAAACTGGGAGATGGGTGGCAAAGCAGTTCTGCAGGAAGGGTGCTGGCTGGCAGCAGCTCAGTAGGAGTCAGCAGTGTGTCCTACAAACCAAAGGGCATCCTGCATCTTAGGGAGCGTCGAACAGAACCGGACAAGTCCCTCAGATGAGGTGATCATCCCACTGCACTCAGCACTGGTGCAGCTTGCAGTACTGTGTGCAGTGCTGTGCCCCACAATTTAAGAGTGTGAAGGTCCTTAAATGTGACCAGAGGAGAGCAGTGCATCTGCTGAAGGGTCTGTAAGGAATGCTCTATAACGAGCAGTTAGAGAAAAGAGGGCTGAGAGGTGACCACCTTGCTCTTCACAGAGTAAGGGGAGAAGGAAGTGCTAATCTCCCAGCATCTGGTGAAAAGATGTGGGAATAGCTCAAAGCTGCTTGAAAAGAGGTTCAGACTTGATGTTTGGGAGCATTGATTTACTGAGAGGGTGGCCAAACACTTCAGCAGGCTCCCTAGACATGTCAGCGCCCCATGCCATGAAGTGATAAGGCAGTTGGACTAGATAATCATTATAGGTCCCTTCAACTATAAATAGTTTTAGTCTAGTCTAGTCTAGTCTAATCTAGTCTAGTCTAGATTATTCTACTCTATCCTGTTTTCCGTCTGAACTAGATGTTCAGATTATAACAGACTTCACAAAATAATTTGGTACTGATTCTGTTGCTTATCAGTGCTCCTCACTCCCAGATCGCCAGGAGTAGAAAGGATTTGAACCCAGACCTCTGTAATAGCCCATTGCCTCTGTTCTGTCACTTGTAAAATGAAAGAGGGCATAAACCCACAGTACTGATGAGGCTAATCAGGATAGAAATTGCATAATTCACATTTTACAGAAGTCATTAACAGATCTGTGCCCGGGCCACGGGATTTGGGCTGGGACACAATTCGTCCTGCTTTGTGAGCCCAAGATTCCTCCACTGTCTGGAGAAGAGGACATAATTTCCAGGGCAGTTTCTCTCATTAAAGTAAAACAGACTGACCAGATCTGACAAAGGTAAGCACTCCCCCGCCGCTCACTCCGCCCTCTTTCATAATGAGTTTCCTGGTTTCACGGGACAGACCTAGAAGAGCTGCAAAGGAGTAGAACGCATGTGATTGTCTAGAAGTTGCTTCGGGTTCAGAACCTGGAAAACTCAGCTGCTAGCTTCCCGTGCACAACTCGTACTATGGAATCTTCCTATTTTCACTAGTTCCCGGCTTTTAGTCTCACAATAAATCGTCACTGTCTCTCCAAAAGAAAACTCGAAAGGAAGAAGGAAAGTTTTCACTGGTGTCCCAGCTCTGGGTCAGAAGGGGAAGAAGCAGGGACAAGAGGTTTCTTTCTCCGTGTGATTTTTAACTTGTGATGAAGAGAGAAGTTAAAACATGACTATTCCCACCCACCGGCACTTCTCTCCGGTAAGTATTCCCTGAGAAGCAATGAGAAGGACGTGTTTCTGGTGCTGGTGTTGGTATAGGCGTGCATTTATCTCTTTTGGCTGTAACAAGGGAATGCGTTTGGTGTGTAAAAGGCCCACGAGGTAACGTGGAACTACACACACACGTGTGTTTTTTATTCATAAAAATAAGCAGGCTGTGTCATGCTGTCTCCTTTCAGAGGGGTCACTATCAAAACAGTGGGATATGCGTAGGGAAGCAGAACTCGTGCAAGATGACTCTTTAATTATGGTGTTCTTGAATACCACTGTCTCCTGGTATTCATTCCATAGTGACAACTGCTCTCTCTTTCACAGAAGCGGGGTTTGGAATGGGGGACAGGAGGAGGGGCTCTCATGTTTGAGAATGGTACACAATCACACATCAATGGAAAAAGCACTGGTGATAGAGGCACATCCCAGTCCCACAGTACTGATGAGGCTGGCAGTGACCCTCAAGATCACCCAGTCCAACCTAAACCCAACCAAGTCAACCTAAATACTCGATTGCATGCTTACATGTTGCAAAAATAGACATCCCCCAGCTATATCTGGAACCTACATGTTATTGCTATGACCCTGCACTGAAGGGAGATGCTCAATTTCCTGGGGCAGGCAGCCCCGTTCATAAAGGCTCCTTTTCTTCCAGGATCCAGCCTAGGAGCTGAACATTCATTAAGCAACATACGAATGTATAGGATTAACCTTTGCAGGTCCTCTGCGTTTCACTTCCACAGTAGCCTCAAAACCGCGTCCTAGACTGCTCTGTTAAGAAGTTAGGCCTTTTCAGGGAACCTTAGCTGGCAGTGCTGACGCTCTCTTTATGCATTTGATGCTTTGCAAGAGCGTTCAAGGGTTCCCATTACTCAGTACTCATCCACATGGGACGTTCTAGTGGATTTACGTTAGCAAGCATCACCTCTGCAGAGTTTTCCCAGGCTAATTCCAGGTGTGTGTTTGTCATGATGGCATGTACACGAGCACGCGTGGTCTCGTTTTGGTCATGATACTGATTTGATGTTTGTATGCTCATGGTCCATGTTGAAAACACTATTCCATCTTCCACAGATGTCTGTCCCCTTAACTGTGCATCTGTTCTCAACTGTCTGCTACCACCACCTATACTACCATGTGGTTAGAGACACACTGGAAGAACATCCGCCAAGCCTTGTTGCTTCTTTTCACTGCTGCTCTTCTCATTGGGGTCACCATGCTGGCCATTTCATCTAACATCAATCCAGTAGGTTATTTCTTCCTAGGGGTAGGGGGAGTGTGCCTGATCGGGTATTTGCTGACCGTGTTTCTCGAGTGTTTCCTGAGGAATCGGCATCAACAGGACACCCAGGAGACACCACCAAACAGGCAGAGCCAAGCAGGGTAAGCAGCGACCTCATTACTCATCCCACTCTAAATCCCCTCACTTTACATCTCCTCAGTCGTGACCCTTTTACAGACGGCTTGGCCACCCTTTCCCTCCAGCACCAAACACAGATCCCATTCCAGGAGACAAAAGCTCCTTTCCAGACAGAGGTTGCAAAGGACTGTGCCATGCAGGTCTCCTCTCCTCTCCTGTCCACCAGGCACTTTCTTTTACCTAGGAACTGATGCACTAACAGCTCTCAAGGTTAAACAGATAGAGGCCCGGTTTTATTTCCCTCTGAGCAATCAAGTCCTGCCAAACAATGAGTCAGACAAGGAAAAAGAACAAATGCTGGAGCACTATGGAATCTTAGCAGGGTTTTTCTCTATAAACCTTATCTCCAGAGCAACTGTTCCTTGGCAAACTTTTCACTGGGTGTGTTTCCAGTCTTAAACACCCACCTTGACACTAACAAGCCCTGATTCGGAGAGCCTCTTACACGTTTTTTGGCTGCATTTGTTCTCAGTGTCATCTCATTTAACCCAAATTTGAGTTTAACTTTCTTCTGATCTTTGCTTCCTTGTCTGTATAACCCAGATAACCTTCATCTACACACGTAAATGAATCTACATTCTTAAGTGCAGGGTTTCTAGGAAGGCAAGAACACTATTGCACGTTTATCTTTAGAAAGGGAGCATAAAAAAAGCGTTGCTGGCTTGGGAGGCATAAGCAGATGAGGAGCTTTTTATTTTAAAATATGATCTAAAAGGGGAAAATATTCTCCAGTAACAGACACTTGGTTTAATGCAGACATTAGGACTGGTTTAAACTAAATGAATGCGCTTTATTTTCTCTGCTTCTTAAAAATAATTGAATGTTGAGATTATGTATTAAAAAAAACAGGAACCACAGAGAATCACAGAGTTATTGAGACTGGAAAAGACCCTGAGCTCACCCAGCCCAGCTGATGACCTAACATCACCACATCAGCTAGATCAGGGCACTGAGGGACACATCCAATCTGCCCTTAAACACCTCCAGGGATGGGGACTCCACCACTGCCCTGGGCAGTCCAGTCCAGGCTCTGAACACCCTTTCCCTGAGGAAGGGCTTCCTAACATCCAACCTAACCCTCCCTGGTGCAGCTTCAGGACCCTGCCCTCTTGTCCTGTAACCAGCTGCCTGGGAGAAGAGCCTGATCCCCACCTGACTACAACCTCCCTTCAGGGAGTTGTAGAGAGGATCCCCCTGAGTGTCCTCTTCTCTGAGCTAAACACCCCCAGCTCCCTCAGCAGCCTTTCCCTCCAGCCCCTTCCCCAGCCTTGTTGCTCCTCTGGACCAGCTCCAGCACGTCAAGGTCAGAGTCCTGCTTCATTCTTGTAATTCTTAGTCCGACACAATTCTGATTTTTTAACATTTCATTTCATTCTTAGATGTTAATTGGAAGGGGATCTTAAATGGAGGGCATCAAGCTAAGCCTAGGATTCTGAAATAACAGGGCAAGCTTACTCACTCAGTCTGTGCAGTGAGGGTCAGATGACCCATTCTCTAGACGAAGAAGCACTACATTAAGTTTGCTGGACGAGTGAGCTGACCCAGGGGCAGAGTACCACACACGGTAGCACCACGTGAGATACCCATCTCCTACATCTATCGCCTGTAGCATGGTCCCTATAGTTCATCATCTGGACTAGCTACCTCTGCGTACACCAACCCCAAAAACAACCAGGGTAACTGCTGTTCCTCTCCTTGTGCACAGGGTGAACAGTGCCTACGAAGCACCAGCCTACGACGAAGTGATGAGCGCATCGGTTCCAGCAATATGGACGATTGCATCCAACCCCAGCTTAGTGCCCTCCCCACTGACTGAGCCTCCTCCATACAACGCAGTCATTGAATCATCTGCCCGAGAGGAGACGATGGTGGAGGCTCTTAGGGTGTCGGTGGCATCAGATACAAGGCACAACTCTGAGACAGAAACCGATTCCAGGATGCAGCTGCAGCTGGTGCTGCCCCCAAGACTGCAGCGGTTTGTTTCAGACATCCACGAAGTGAAAGGTACTGAAGAGAGGTTTGAGCCGCTGGAGCCACTCACTCCACCACCTACTTATGAGAGTGCCATCAATGATGAGGTCTTTGAAGATGCTTTCCAGCCCTCTATATCGTGATTCATTTCACCTTCCATTGATGCAGAACCCGTGGGAAAGGGCAGGAATAGCATCAGCACCAGTAGGTAGTGCCTGTGCATTACCAACAGCAATATTTCTGACAGACACCCGAAAATCCCTATCCAGACACTGAGGTTGCAGTTCCCCGAGTTGCTGTTTTGCTGCAACACAAACGCATGGGCTGTGCCGTGTGTTGAAACCTCTCTGCTGCATCTGCTCCACACTCTCAGCTGTGCTGCACTGGAGAGAGGCTGAGGGGAGCACAGCCACCATCATCTGGAAGCTGGCACCACCCAACCACTGTCACTTGGGGTTAAAAAGATGATGGCAAGCATGGCACCATGACATTACCTCAGCTGGCCACAAGGTTCTCATCCCACACAGCCAGCAGGGATGGGCAAAGGCAGTTCTTCCCTTGTAAGAGAGGCAAGCAGTGGAATACCTACACATTCCTGTACCTTCTGCCTGCACAGCCAGCCTGTGCAGCCCTCACGCAGCCTGTACTTCTCTGCTGTACTACAAGGCCCAAACAGATGGCTTGAAATCCTTTGGTGTCATCATGGCACGGGTTTGCACAGAAATGTCAGCGCTCCTCTAGTTCCCCATTAGGACACCATGCACAGAGGCTTCCCTCTGGGTTCTAAAAGGGTCACTCTTTCTGCCAAGGTCACAGCTGCAGCAGAGAGAACCTGAGAGTAATAGTCCCAAGGCATCATGACGGCTCCAGGTCAGAGCTATGCTCTTCCTCTCCCTCATCAGCAGTGCTGTGTGGCCTTTTAAAATGGATTAAACTCTGCACGCTGCAGAACTCTTCTAGCTGCAGAGAGACAGTGTCTGACTGTCCAAACAAAGCTATGGCAGTCTGAGCCTCTTTATGAAGGATGCAAACAATCATCACAGCCTTGTGCCATACAACTGCATCATCTTTAATTCAGGAGGAACCATCAAACCACAGGCTACAGGCAAATAAATTATTTCTCATCGTTTGATCCTTTGCAGTTCAAAGGGAAAAAGTCCTTTTATGTTGTTTATAAATAAATGGGAACCCATTAAAAATAACTGGTGGCCTCAGTAGTTTTTTCTCCCAGAATCATAGAATCAGAACAGTTTTGGCTGGAAGAGACCTTCAAGATCATCAAGTCCAACCTTTTCCCAGCCCTATCAGCACCAGTAACTATGACCCCCAACACATCTACCCTTCTCTTCAATACCTCCAGGGATGAGGACTCAGCCACCCCCTAAGCAGGCTGTTCCAATACCTGACAACCCTTTCAGGAAGGTAATTCCTCCTGACATCCAACCTGAACCTCTCCAGAACAGCTTAAGGCCATTTCCCCTTGTTTTATCACCTGCCATTAGGGAAAACAGAACAAAACCTACTCTGCCAAGGCATGCCTTTGCTTGTGCTCTGCTTGCTTGATAATCTGGACTTGGAAAAAGGAGAGATCCTTTTTGGAATCAACAGATTAATCACTTTAACACCATTAACAGTGAAGGAGCTCTGATACCTCTATGATTAAAGCATTGTGAGAGACAGATTTACTGATGGGGCAACGTGATTTTGTTGAAGCTGATCTATTTTAGCTTTAGATTCATGTATCTGCAGGCACAACAGAACAAGACACAGTGAAAACCAGTACAGGAAAACCCCACAGGAATAGAAACTTGGGGTGTAAACTGGATAACCCAGGAACTTTGGGAGTGCCTGAAGGAGACTTTGAGGTAACCAGCACAGAGAGAAAACAGGCAAAAGAAAAGGCCACCAGTTACGGCCACCAGCATTCTGCCTTTCGCTTCACTTCTGTAAGGCTTGTTCAAACCTTTGGAACTCACACGTTCAATGTTAGCATGTGGATGTCTCTCTGGGCCCCTCACTTCAAGGAAGAGAGTGAGGGTCTGCAGCAGGTCCTGAAGAACAAGGGGCTGGAGGGAAAGGCTGATGAGGAGAGGCTGAGGGAGCTGGAGGTGTTTAACCTGGAGGAGACTCAGGAGGGACCTTCTCCCTCTCTACAACTCCCTGAAAGGAGGTTGTAGTCAGGTGGGGGTCAGGCTCTTCTCCCACACAACTAGCGACAGGATGAGAAGGCAGGGCCTGAAGCTGCCAGGGGAGGGTTAGGATGGCTGCTTCTGCCCAGCGGCTGCGCCCCCGCTTTCCACGGGCACTCCGTACGCCCCGCAGGCCCCCCTTCTCGCTCCTCAACGCTGCCTGAGCCCCTCTGACTGATCTCGGCCGTCGCCCGCTGAACCGAACCCTAACGACACCCAGGTCACAACCTCCGCGCCAGCGTCCGCGGGGGGAGCTGCTGCCCCGCTCGTTGTCCACGCACGCACAGACACGCTCACGGCCAACGCGCCCTGCCCTCGCCCCGTCCCAGCCCGGCCTCATNGAGCGGCCGCCTTCGCCGCTTTACTCACCGGTTCCCGGTGGGGCCGGGCGGCCGCCGAGGCCTCTTCCGGTCGTTGTCCGGCAGCAGCGGTGGGCCGGCTCCTGTCGCTGTACGCGGCTGCCGTGGCCCGCGCTGCGGAGCAGGATGCTGGTGGCGTGCGGGATGCAGCGGTGCCACCAGGAAGCGCTGAAGAAGAACCGAGTGCTGCTGGCGAAGCAGCTGGTTCTGAAAGAGCTGCTGGAGCACTTGGTGGAGAAGGACATCGTCACCTCGGAGATGGTGGAGATGATCCAGGTAGGCAGGGGGCACGGGCCGCGCTTGGTGCCCTCCTGGGCCGGGGCAGCCTGGAGAGCCCCGCTGTGCAGCGCTGGCGGGTTGTGACTGCGTTTGGAGGCAGCGAGGGGGCAGCTTGGGACAGGCAGGGGAACGGTGAGCTGCCCGTGGCCGTATGGGCCCGTCTGAGGCTCACGGAGCCGCTGGCTGCGGTGCCGGTCTGTAACTGGGACCGGCTGTGCTGCGGGAGTCCTCGGGTGATGCCGGCTGGCCTTTTGTTTTCCTTTTGTGTCTCTTTTCCAGGCAGAAGTGAGAACAATCATAGAGTCACAGGCTGGTTCAGGTTGGGAGGGACCTCAGAGCTCATCTGCTCCAGCCCCCTGCCAGGGGCAGCAACACCCCTCAGCTAAATTTGGTTGCTCAAGGCCTCATCCAGCCGGGCCTTGAACACTTTGTGGGGAGGGGGCAGCTACAACCTCTCCGGGCAATCGATTCCAGGGTACAGGATTCATAAAATCTGGTTGTGAATCCAACCATCCTAGTACCTTCTGTTGTGGGAAGGCTGTTAGTGCCTAAATTATACAGCTTGTGAGCAGGTGCCACGGTGATGCTCTGCCGGTTGGAACTCGTGAGGGATCATCTGGAGATAGATATTGTGATTGTTACCTTTTTCTTGGATATTTTCTCTTTTTCCCCTCATATTTCATATTTTTAATGTATTAATTTGGCCTGAATGGTACAGTCTGTCTGTGTGTAGGATCTTTTTGAAACTGGCTGCCTGTGATAAGTTTTTCACAGTACTGATGAGGCTGGAGAAGACCTTANAAGGTCAAGCCTAAACCTCCCCCAATGGAGCTTAAGACTGTGACCCCTTGTCCTGTCTGCAGTGTCCAGGGAGAACAGACTGACCCCTGCCTGACTCCAACCAAACAGCGATAAGGTCACCCCTGAGCCTCCTCTTCTCCAGGCTAAACAGCCCCAGCTCCATCAGCCTCTCCTCGTAGGGCTGAGCTTCCAGCCCCTTGTCCATTCTAGTTGCCCTTCTCTGGACTCGTTCCAGCCCCTCGCCATCCTTCCTGAACTGAGGGGCCCAGAATTGAACCCAGCACTCCAGGTGCGGTCTAATCAGTGCAGTCTAACAGGGGGAGGATGAGAGGAGGAGTGGGGAGAGCCTGGACTGGGTTGCCCAGGGAGGTGGCTGGGGCCCCGTCCCTGGAGGTGTTTAAGGCCGGGCTGGATGAGGCTCTGGCCAGCCTGCTCTAGGGTGGGGTGTCCCTGCCCATGGCAGGGGGGTTGGAACTGGATGCTCCTGTGGTCCCTTCCAACCCTGACTGATTCTATAACTTCTTCCCACTGGAGGGGGCTGCCTGGGGGGGTGTGGAGACACTTCAGCTTTTTCAAACTTAAACTTTAAACTTCTCTGCAGAAAGCACACAGATTACACTGACAGACTGTGCTCAGCTTTTGAAGCACAACACCTTGAGACCATAAAGTGTGGCACAGTAGTGGAAGAGTGTTCTGGACTTCATGTATTCAAAGAGGGGAAATAGATGCTACTCCAGAGGTATTGGCAGTGAAGGTTTAGGGAGAAGAAGGTGCACTCCTTAGTGTGCTCATGGCTCGGTGTATTGATTTGTGCTCTCTCACCTGGGCTAGGAGGAGCAGAGGAGTGGAAGTGAAATAAACCCTGAGAAGCCATAAGGATGGATCTAGCGTAGCGGTGAAATCTAGCTTTTGTGGAGAGGTGTTGGAGTTAATAGCGTTGGGTTGTCTCTCGGAGTGTGGGTTTTGTTTTGTCTCTGGATCTAGGCAAAGCCTGGGAGCTTCAGCCAGAACGTGGAATTGCTCAATCTGCTCCCCAAGAGAGGTCCTCACGCCTTTTCAGCCTTCTGCGAAGCTCTCCAAGAAACCAAACAGCAGCACCTGGAGGCGGTGATCTTGGAGACAACATCCTACCTGAGCCGTGAGGCTGCAAAGGCACGTCAGGTTTTAAAATACGAGATGGGCGGGCTGCGTTGCCCGTCGGGTTGGGGCCCTAGCTGACCTTGCTGCAGTTGGAACAGACACCCGGGCGTTGGTTATTCAGGACAGGGTAGAGTTCTGTTGCAAATTGAAACTCGTAGTAGCCGCAGTAAAAGCAGAGGGGAAGCAGTCTGGGAAAAGAAGCAGTCACAGGAGGATGGAATTCACACAGGGCCTCTGGAGGCTGCCTGGTCCAGACCCCCTGATCAAGCTGTGTCCAGGTGGCCTTTGAGTGTCTAAGGATAGACACGTGCACGTGAACCACAGGAGTGTTTTCTAAATTTTAAAATGCATGACTCCTTGTTCACGATACCTGCTGGCGGGTACCATACAGGGGGGAGAGTCAGATGTCCTTTGTGGGACTCCTTGTCATGTATGTATTGGTTGTCTTGCAGCTTGAACAGCACAACGGATCCAATCTTCGATTCCCTGGCAGCGAATCCTGTCTTTCAAAGCGGCCACGCTGGATTGGTGAGTCCCGTGAAGCTTCTGCCTTCCTCATACTCTCTTGAATCAGTTTTAAACATAAGCCTGTTACCACCTGCTGTAGACTAACTGTAAGTTGACTGTAAACCGACTACGTTCTGATCAGGTGCAGCAGACACCAAAGTTCCTACTCAGCTCTCCTGTTGAGGTTGTGTACTGGAAGAGAGAGCACAGGTTTCAGCTGTATGATGCAGGAATACGCGTGGCACCGTGTAGCTCAGAGTTTGCAAGTTAGCACCGTAGTGTCTGGGTGCTTGGTGCTTCGGATTTGTTGTGGTTATTGGTTTGTTTCGTTCACACAGAGCCAGTGGAACACTCCCTAGACAATGGCGACGGTCCCCTGATTCCGCCAGTGAAGTACTGCACTCCTGAGTTTTACCGTGGTCATCAGCACTTGGTAAGGAGCTGACAGACAGAGAACCCCCTCAGGGGTTGAAAGATAGAGGTGTTTGGACGTGTCACCTGAACACGTGCTACTTAAAGTCAGAATGCACGGGGTGCAGCTCAGTGCCGTGCTCTGTGTGTGATGGGAAGGTCTCGCCAGTCACGTTCAGTGTGATGTAGGTTCTCGTTTGCAAGGATCGAGAACTTCTGGAAAGTTCTGCAACTCTAAAATTTCCATCTGTTTTTTGTTAACGAGAGGCTTCATGAAGTGACCTTCTGTTGTGGTGCTCTGCAAACTGGCAGTATCGTCTCCTCACATTTATTTTAATGTGTCCTCGTGTCCTTCTGGGTGATGACACAGTCTGCAGGGAAGTCTCAGACACTAGAGGTGTCTTTCAGCTAGTAGTCATGGGCTTGGCTGTTTTCATTGCCTCTTGTAGCACTGGGAGGGTCTCTCAGACAAGAGAGTCTGGGTAGTATGGGCAGAACAGCCTGAATTCCTGATCTTCTGCAGCATTTGCAGTCCTGCTGTTTGGTTGTTCTGTTTATAAATCACAGGCTGTGATGGGTGCCTATTATAACTGCACTCGTGCTGTTTTACACCTCTGTCTCCTCCCAGCAGCAATTACAAAGTGTTAGGTGAAATTTAAATTCAGTTTTACGTAGCGTTGTCCTGAGACCTTTGTTGGGGGTGATGGAAATGTGTGGAACCCTGCGGTGGTGAGGGAAGGGCAAAAAATCAGACCTAATTCCCCGTTTGAGCTCCATGAGCTGTGTTGGTTCTGAAATGAGCGACGGGGCGGGATCGTACAGCGTTGTAACAGTTGTGGGAACATCCCTTGTGGAGATGTGGAAATGCAGTTGGCTTCGAGACCCTTTGTAATACAAATATTTGCTTTATTGGTTTAAAATTAAAACAAAACCACTGCACAGATGGGACCTCAGCTGGTTTTGTGCCTTCTCAACCAAGAAGTCCTGGGTATTGTACCAAGGTGGTATGTAGGGGTTGCTGCTTTACCCTTAACGCCCTATTGTTTGCTTGAGTAGTCTGAATCTGTCAATTTTACATCTCCTCAGGCATATAAACTGATATCGGAGCCCCGCGGCTTGGCACTGATCCTCAGCAACGTTCGGTTCAGCTCTGAGGACTTGGAGTACCGTGCGGGGGGAGATGTGGACTGCACTTCCCTGGAAATGCTTTTCAAGCACCTTGGATATAAAGTGATGGTCTCTCATGATCAGACTGCACAGGTAAGAGGGATGATCCCTGCTTCACAGCTGGTGTGATAGAGAGTCTGTGGCTGTTAGGTAAGCATCTGAAGAGGTTCCCTCTGGTAGAACTGAGCTTGAGAAGGAAGATGTGAGTGGGTCACTTCACAAATAGGAAACAAGGCTTGAAGACGTGATGTCTGCTCGTGTACTGACAAATACGAGGAGGCTTGGAAGGCAGGGGACTTGTGATGGAAAGCAGGATCACAGAGGGCTGTGAGAAGTACTACTTCAGTTTGATTTCAGTGCGGGGGGCAAGAATGTTTAGACCACACCTGGCACGTGTGTTACAACCTCAGATCAGTAAAGCCAGCACTTCACTCTCGACTTTTCTAGTGTTCTGCTGTCCTTAACACTAAACTTTGCAAGCATTTAGCCTGGTGTTTGTGATTGTAAGTGAGGTGACCTTTCCGTGGAGTCAGCTGCCGTGCTGTTTGTCAGTATTTATGCAGTTAAGTTCCATGCTTTCATCCTTTGCTAGAGAAGTGGCTGTGTTTCACACAGAAGAACTGGTGATATCCTGTAACTGACTGAATTAAGCCGTTCTCTTTCCCTAGGAATGCAATTACTGCCTTCTTCAGCCTCAGTTGTTCTTACTCCTGTGAAATCCCTATGAAATCAAGTGATACAGCACCTGCTCAGGAGTCTTTCATTCAAACAGGCAGCTTCTGTAGCATTTTTGTAAGACTTCTGCCCTTGCCAGAGTTCCTGATGGTTCCGCTTTCAGGTGTTACTGTGCTTTGATGACTAGTGTTTTCACACCCGAAGTGCCAGGGTATTTCTCTGTTAAGTCGCTCCAGTATCCCAGCTCAAGTGTCAGTCCAAATCCTCTAAAGTATCGGCTGGTTTCTTCAGCTTGAGAGGCAGTACCACTCCCAGAAGCCATAAGATTCTCTCTCAGTGGCAGCAACACAGCTCCCGGCAGTCCAAGATGGAAAGAACTGAACAAGAAGCTGGGAGTCATTGAGAGGGAAGAAGCAGAGGGAGTCACTTTTAAACTTTACAAACCCAAACTTGAAACTTTTCTGCAGCTAATGCACAGATGAGACCGACAGGCTCAGGCAGAACCGGGGACCGTTTGTGTTGTCTCCTTCCTGATCCACTTTCCCTTTGCCAATCTCAAAATCATTAAACGTTCTTGTTTCCTCTCTGCTGTTCCAGGAGATGCAGAATGCACTGGAGAGATTCTCTAAGCTGCCAGATCATCAGAATGTGGATTCTTGCATTGTAGCTCTCCTTTCTCATGGTGTGGAGGGTGGCGTTTATGGCAGTGATGGCAAGCTGCTGCAGGTATGTTGCTGCGTCCTTCTGTCACCATGTAGGCTGCATCCTGGAAAGTAACAACTGTATGAAAGAAAAGTGACGGGAGACTGAGGATTGAGCTGGAAAAGGGTAGATTTAGGTTAGACAGCAGGAAAAAGTTCTTGAGTCTGAGGATGGTGGGTGCCTAGAGAGATAGTGGAGGTCCCATCCCTGCAGACTTACACGATCAGGCTGGTTGGGGCTCTGGGCAACCTGTTCTAGTTAGAGGTATCCCTGCTTGTTGCAGGGGCATTAGCCTGTGTGATTTTTGGGGGTCCCTTCCAACCCTATGATTCCATGATTCACATCTTTAAAGAAAAAACTGAGGGTTTATCTGAAGAAGAGGGCAGGGGGCTGTCTGTGAGAGGTCTGTAAGATAAATGGCATAGATTTCATACTCTTCTCCTGTACAAGGATGAGATAGAATGCTTGAACTCAAAGTACATAGGAGCTGGGGAAGGGATGTGTTTCTCCCATGATGAGTTTATGAAGGAATAACCCAAATAGAGGGAAGCAGGCTGGCTCGCAGACAGCTGCAGTGACCAGTGTCTGTCTTGTTTCTTCTCTCAGTTGCAGGAGACTTTCCGGCTCTTTGATAATGCAAACTGCCCAAATCTCCAGAACAAGCCCAAAATGTTCTTTATTCAGGCGTGCCGAGGAGGTGAGTGAGTGAGTGCACAGGTCCTAGAAGCCGTGTATCTGCCATGCCACAGGCTCATTTTACATGCACACACCCCCTCACATTCAACTCGCTGTCAACTGCCCTCTTTGCTTCTCTCAGGTGTGAGTGGAACCCATAGTCACCTCCCTCTGCTCTGCTGCTCCACTGCACCTGTTGCTCTGTAAGTGTCTTTTGCTCTGCATGAGGTGTGTGCATTGACATGCAGAGCGCTGTAGTGACCTAAAGCTCTGTCAGAACCCACACACATCTGTGGAGGCTCCCTCTTGCTACGCCTGCAGTGTGGGGAGAGGGGCGTATGGTGCAAACCGTTGCGGCACAGCATGGAGTGAGTGCTACTCTAGCACTGCAGTTTTGCCTGAGGTCCTGTCTTTCTCCTGACCCTGCTGTTCGGTGTCACTCGTGTTGTCTCTCCTCAGCTATCAGTGTTGGCTCACCTGTTGTTTTCTTTTCCATTACACTCTCCTGTTTTCAACCTCCAGGTGACCTTTCCTTACACCCTTTTCCACATGCTGCACCAGAATCCCTGCATCCTGTTGTGCAGTTATTTTCCTGAGTCTCATAGCTTTGTGTTTGTCCACTCTCCTGTTTCTCAAATTCTGCTGTGAATTGTCTCTCCTTTTGTAAGTGAACACCCACCTGTCAGACACTGTGGAGCAGTCTTCGCAGCCAGAGCATCCCTCAACAGTTTGGCAAAACACGTGGCAAGAGGGATTGGCACTCGCTGCAGCTGGGCTCCGTGAGGCACTCAGAGCCTTCCCTCCTCACTGAGCCGGCTGATCTTGCAAGAGAGGCAGGCGAGGTGCAGATGTGGGCACAGCCACCCCAGGGCTTTTAAACACCCCAGGGGAGTGCCGAGGTCTGTGTGACTTGTGTTCTTGGGTTTTTCTAATTTTATTTTGCAGACAGATAGGTAGATGTGTTACCCACTCAGAGAAAAGCAGTAGCCCCCTCTAAAAAGGGTACTGCAGCCCAGACCACACTGCCGTGGAGGCAGCTGCAGGGAGGGAGTGCCGAGGTCTGTCTCCAGTGCTAGGTGGCAGCACTAATAACGGGTGTATGAGGTGTGAACAAGTGAATGACCTGTTCTGCAGGATGGCAAAGCTACAGAACGACGTTGAAATTAAGCAGTATCAGGGAGAGAGGAGATAGATCCCATGGGCAGGGACACCTCTTGCCAGATCAGTGTCCAGAGCCCCATCCAGCCTGGCACTTGGAGGGATGGAATAGCCACAACCTCACTGGGCAACTCAGCACCCCCACAGGGAAGGATTTCTTCTCGCGATGCAGACTAGAGCTCCTGTCTTTTAGTTTGAAACCACTGGACAAGAAACAGAGGAACCTGGACATGAATCCTGGGCAGGACGTTAATGACGCTTCAGGGTTTAAACTGATCTCAGTGTACTGGAGTTGCTGCCCACGTTTGGTGTCAGATTGTTTTCTGTTTTACTGTTCCTCAAGTTTTGCTTCTGATTGAAACAAGCGGAAAAGGCTTTAAACTGGGAGAGACGTTTGGTCTGTGTTTTAATTGATGTCTTGGAGTTAGACACTAGTGCCTTAGCCAAGCATAGCTCTTAAGTTCTGCGGTGAGCAGGTTGTTCGTGTTGCAAACCAGACTGTGTGGTTTGGACATTTGTAAGGAAGGTAAAAGTGGAAAATAGGAACTTCCAGGGCTAGGCATCACTTTCTTCATGACTTGCAGGACAGGAGCAGGAGGGAAAAAACCTCAGGCAGCGTAGGCACTGACACAGTCACGTCAAGCAGAGTAGGTTAAGCAGTTGTTAGTATTTGTGTTGGTGTCTGCAGGGGAGTTTTATAAACAGCTGAAAAAGCTCAAAGTTAATGCAGAAGCTTTCTGCTTGGCAGCAGTGGCAGCAGGACTGACAGAGCCCAAAAGTAAGGAAGTTGAGGAAAATCCAATAATCTAGATCCATTTCTTTTTTCCTTCTGTTCTTTTCCCTCCCCTGCTCTCTCCCTGTTTATTGCCCCCCAGATGAGACAGACCGGGGAGTGGATCAGAGAGATGGGAAAGAATTCCCATCAGATACCACAGGCTGTGAGGAGAGCGATGCAAACAGAGAAGAGAATTACAAGCTGCGTCTGCCTACGTGCTCTGATATGATCTGTGGATATGCTTGTCTGAAAGGTACTGGGGAAGGGCCCTGATTGCTAGGTCATGAGGTTTTTGGTGTGTCTGTGCCTCAGAGACTTCACCACTCACACTCTCTCCTCAGGCACAGCAGCCATGCGGAACACTAAGCGCGGATCCTGGTATATTGACGCTCTGACCTCTGTGTTTGCAGAGGATTCCCACGACACTCACGTGGCTGACATGCTGGTGAAGGTGAGCTGTAGTGCCATTCCTCTCCCATTCTCCTGATTTCTGAGTAGCCTTCCACTGCCTCACCCCCCCGGGATGAATCTCCTATTGAAGCCACTTTTTGTGCTGTGTTTGTAGCCAGATTGCTGCTGCTTTCCCTGTTTGTTTATATGCACTTGGGCAGCAATCTAACCCAAGTGAGAATGCTGTTTGGCTCCTTCCACTGTGCGCGTGCAGCCTCATGGGGACCTTGCCAGAAGAATGAATGTGTCTTGCCCAGAATTGCTTCTCTGTGGAAGTAGCTATTTTTTCATTTGGATTCATTCCCTGACCTGGATTACCAGAGTTCCACAAGCCCTTGTATAAGTAGAGATTGAGAAGAGGGAGCAAAGACCGCAGTACAACCACAGCAGTTTGGCTGCTGTGAAACTACCCTGGTTCACCAAGACAATACGTACAGGGCTACTTAATAAATTGAACAGAATGATCTGTGAGTGCAGAAAGCAGTGACAGAGCTCTGGCTCTGTTGGATCTTTTGAGGTCCCTTCCAACCCCTAACATTCTGTGATTTTTTTTCTCTCATAATCTTTCCAGTCACTTCATGTTTTCAATCTCACACCTAGGTGAACAGGCGAATCAAGCAACGAGAAGGTTATGCCCCAGGCACAGAATTCCACCGCTGCAAGGAAATGTCAGAATATTGCAGCACGCTCTGTCGAGACCTTTACCTGTTTCCTGGCTATCTCCTGGGAAAATAATCCTGCCGGCTGTGGTGGAAGACACTACCGAAGCTGAACTTTAAGTGTCAGTGTCTGTGTGTTCATTCTTACGGGCCACTACGTCAGATGAGCAAGCAAGGAATGCTTGGCTGTGCCTTCCAGTCTAATCCATGGTGTCTTTGTTTAAAATACCTGACAATTCTCTTTGTAATCTCACTTGAGATTTAAAAATTTGAATACCCAGACTTACTCCGTATCTGTAGAGCTCGATGGAGAGAGAATAAGCACTGCAACTGGGAGAAAGCTGGGACGGCCTTTGGAAGGAGACATAAGGCTGTTTGTGAAGGGTAGTCCTTTCTGAAAGGAAAGCTGTCGAATGCACCTGCTCCCATGCTTGTAGAGTTTCTGAACGCTGTCTGCTGGGTTCCTTGTGCAGCACAGTCGGCTCCTGTGCACATTAGAAAAGGAGAACCCTTCCCTCTCCAAAACGGAAGGCTGTTACTTTCCCAACAGGATGCTTTCCTGTCTGTCTCAAGCACTTACAAGTACTTTGCACATTCCTTCTGTAGCCGAGTTCGCCAGGGAACTGCAAGACATCCCAGGTTATCGACAAAGCGAATGGCTGTCAGGGATTTATGCAGACAAATAAGCTTTCCTAAAGTGTCCCTGAAATCGTTTCCACTCTGAACTTCCTAGATTGGCTCCAGGAGTCAGTAACTGCACGGAACATGACTTGTGTGCCACAGTACCCGTGTGTCCTGACTGGCACAGCATTCAGTGCGACAGCGTCTGGGGAGTCCTTGCACCGCACAGCGGAATCCCTAAATCCCCACGTCCTGACACGAAGAGAAGCTGTGTCTGGTGTTTTATTAGCAAAAAGACACCGGGGCAGCTCTTTGCTGTCTAAGTGTCTCACTTGGGTTATTTATCACTGCAGACTTCTTCCCTTCTAACTGGCAGGGAGGCGTTCCACGTTATTACCCTGATCAATGACTTTTCTTCCTCCAGCCAGATCATTTGTAGCTGTGTGTTTAGCTAGCGTTGTTTCACGGGGTCGGTAAGAGGCGTGGTGATGGAATCACTTCTGTTGGGAATTCCCCACGCAGCCTTTGTGGAGACTGCTGGGGTTTACCTGTCTCTTGCTTTTCTTCCCAGTTGCAGCTACTCCCGTTTCAGGTGACTCGGGAGCTGGGCATTGTTCTCTTCTCGATCCTGATACAGCACTTACACATGGAGTGCAGTCTGTTGGCTTGAGTCGTGCCCTGAGCTGGCAGGCTTCCGGGCCTGCTCTTTTAATCTAAGTGTGGCTTTTACAGTGTTTTTGTCAGGATGGAACTGCAGGAAGGTCAGAGGGATCTGGAGGAGGGTTGGACAAGGAGCTTTTTTATCGTTCTGCCCGGGAAAAGGACTGCTGTGTTTCCTGCGGCTGACGAGGTGCGGCGTTAGCTTGGGTCTTGCACTAACCTCATGGGATGAGAAGCGTGTGCCAACTGGTGCCTTACCCTGGAGTGTAAGATAGCACTTCAGGGGCTGTTGTACCTCGCCGGGGTACACACACTTTCTTCTGGCGTGCTCGCTCTTTGAAATGGTGCAATATTTCACAGGTGGGCTTACGGATGAAGCTGTCCGCTCTGATGGCTTAGATTTCGGTAGGACTGAGTCAGGTCGCTTATCACTGCCACTTACACATCTCCTTTTTGTATTCTTGTATTTTACTGCTTCAGGATGTCAAATAAAGAGTCCTTGCTTAATGAAACTGCAGTGTCTTCCATGCAGAGTGTTAGACCACTGTGTGGAAGTAAATCTATCTTCGTAGAGGAGCTCTATGTTGTCTTTTCAGATAGTTCCTTCCAGGAGGGGTTTTGAACTCGGGCAAAAGCCTGGTACTTGCTAGCTGCACCCTGCGTGGTCTGCTTGTAGACTGTGATCATATCTGGATTAAACAGAAGGTAGTACATGGAGGAAGTGATGAGGCACAGCCAGCGAGAGGAGGCTAATGGTGTTAGGCACTGAAAATGACAGGCTTGGTGTTCTTGCAGGAAGAGATATAGAGTTCCTGAAAGAGAGGAATCTTGGAAGAAAGGCAGACCCAGAAGGAAGGTGGCGAAGATGCCAGCTGTAGGAAATATCCTTGAAGTGGGAGAAGATCCAGGGCATCGCAGAGCTGCACGAGAACAAATCCCAGTGTGTGTCCAGAGGCTGTGACAGGTAGGGTGTAGAGTACAGTCCCATGAGGAGTGGCTGAGAGAACTGGGGTTGTTTAGCCTGGAGGAAAGGGAGCTCAGAGGAGACCTCTGAGTCACCTGATGAAACTTCCTGAAAGGAGAAGGAAAAACAAAAGGATCAAAAAGGTAGAACAGGAACTTCTCTCAGTTCTCACACTGAGAGAAATAGGAGACAGCTAACACAGCGGGGTTTGCCCTTAGATGAGAGCTCTGGGATGAGAGTGTACACGGACACTCATACCAGAACAGCCACCACACACACTCACACCCCACTTTCCAGAAGAGAAAGAGCAGGGGGTGGTGGTGGCAGGCATACAGCACGGCATACGTGTTTGATGCTCGTGGGGAAGTCCCTTGTCCCGATCCTCTTGCAGACATCAGTGCATGACGACTGGGATACGTCTAACTCCCATCGGCTCAGGGCTCTTCTTTGAGGCTACAGCAGTGTCAAATGTGGAGGATCCAACAGAATTCCAGACTCTGTTTTCCAAAGGCTTAAGAGATCAGTACTTGTGATCTCTTAGTGGGGGCTTCTCTCAGTGGCAGGGTACACGGGATCTCTGCCAGCCCGGTCGAGACAAGGCACGCATGACTGTGGTTACGCACGGCCACCCCTGTTAGGGGAATGGGCTCTCTGGGGTCTCGTCCAAGGCCTTTCCACAGGCCTCGTGCAGAGCCTCTCTTCTCCCTTGTGGTCAGGCACCAAGGGAGGCAGAGGCAACCTGGTTGACACTTAACAGAGCTGTCACTGAAACAGGTTGTAGGAAGGATTTTCCCTGCTCTCCCTCATCAGTCTCCAGTCTTTCTCCATCTGTTGACTCCTTCCAAATGCAGTGAAGAAGGACTCTGCCTAAGAGAAGAGAGGGAAACCTTACCTCCTGTGAATTTACTGGGCTGTTCTGGTGCCAAGACACCAGAGAGATACTAAAGCAGGGAAGGGCCCTCTGCGTCCAAGCGCAGACTGAACAGGAGGGGCCGGGGAGTCTCTGGTTACACTCTCCCTCTCCGTCTCTCCCTCCCCAGTACATTCTCTCTGTTTCACGCCGTGATTTTGGTGTGGGGAGCAGACAGGAAGATTTCACCCTGGACAACCTCTGCTGCACAGGACACTGTCTCTGGGGATATGACTGGGATTGCCTCTCCCACGAAGCCGTTGCATTACCAGCAGACTTTGGTGAGTACAGTACCTGTAGGAGGGCAGAACGTTTCCTAAACGATAGCTGGCCCCTGCTCTGCTTAAGGGGCTGGACACTTTCTTTTCCTACAAATATCCTTCCCTGTTTGCACCTGGGAAGAATCAGGGAGCGTTCTGCCTGAGCACAAGACTCCGTACCCTCCTTGAGAGGCTGCGTAGCACTGCTGATCCCCACGGGCGAATGGTGTGCGTAGCTGGGTTCACCGGGCAGTGAACAAACTGCTGCAGATAATCAGGAAGGACTCTGGAGGGAGGGACCCAGCCTGCAGAGCTCTATAGAAAGGCAGCTACTCCTTGGGTAGGGGTTTCTTCTTTCCAGAGTACCACAGATGAGGTTCTGACGTGCTTCTCAGCACTGCCTCGCCGCTCCCAGAAGATGTGGGGGTTATTCTGTTGTGCTGGGTGTTAACAGGTGCTGTGAGAGCAGGTTGACTGATCTGTGCCATCTTTTGGGCACATCCCGGGGGGCTCTTGCACTTTGGTTTATGGGGATTTGGATGCAGGTTGTTGCCCCGCTACCTGATTTGAGTACTTGAAGAGGTTACTGCCAACTAGGAGAAGTAAGATTTATTGCATCTCAGGGGTTCTCACAGATCTCTGCACAAGATGAGGTAGCAGCTTGTACTGTGTCTAAAAAGCCCCTTCCTTTGGTCACTGCAGTGAGAATTAGCATCACACACTCCGGACTGGCTAAATGACAGCATGAAGGGAAACCCAGGCTCTAGAAGTGGCCGGTGGCCTGTTTGTGCCTGAGCGTGCAAAGCTTTGGCAGCCGTGTTGGAGATAGATGAGACATGACACCTCATCTTTGAGGTCCTGGAGAAAGAAAACTGGATTCAATTCTTATAGAAGCTGGAACACCTAGCGTTTGGCAGCAGAGAGCTGAGGTGAAGGCCAGGAGAGCCTTCATGTAGTCCCAGGCTGCTGTGCCCTGCCTTGTGTATGATGTAGATGTAGTGCCTCAGAGATGAGCTAAGAGCTCTGTACGCTCTCCTGTGTGACCAAGCTGAAAGCTTGACTTCAGGTCAAGATCTGAATCAAAAGATTCGTAATTAAGGTCAATTCCTTACATGCATGAACTGCAAACATTGGAGGACAAGTAGGTTCCCTCAGCTCACGGTGTTTTACTTAAGGACGCTGTTTATCACTCATCAAGTAGTAACGCTGCCGAAGGAACCAGTCACTGCACTGGAAAGGCTGAACCATGAACTGTTTCCCTCTGTTGGCTTCTGTATTCTAATACAAACCCAACGGTGCCCTCAGGGTTGGTGTGGATGACCACCAGCACCCCAGAGCACTGAGACTAGCCCAGGATGGGATTGTGGCCGCGTGTTTTCACAGGATACAAGCACGTGAGGTTTGTGAGGGGAGGACAAGGACTGGGTTCTGAGCTCAAGAATCCAAACCGAGCTGGTTTCTTAGCAGATCGAATTGCAGGGGGGACTGAGGTGTAAGGACATCCTGAAAACCTGAACAGAAGCAGGGGTCAGAGTGCAGAAATAGCAAGGATGCTACTTGAGGGAAAGCGCTGTATTTGCCCCAAATATTTGCTGTTGAGGGCTGGTTTTGGCTGTAAATGGTAACACCCTCCAGTGTCTGCATGAATAAACCCCAACTGCTTAGTCCTTTAATTGAGTTCACACCATCCACAGCCCTGGTAGGCTCATTGTAAGGAGGCAACTGTGCCACAACCTGCTTTGTTAAAGAGGTGTCTGTGACAGTAGGAATTCTTCAGGAAGGGTCTTATTGAGTCCTTAAGGATCACAGGCACAGTATCAGCTAGGTACTGAGAGCAGCTCGTTGCTGGCTCCAGTGCTAAGCAGACGTGGGGTCACCAGCCTTGCTAGGGGTGCTTAATTTCCCAAAATAAGAACAGCTCCAACAGCTGTAAGGGTTATGTATGGGCGAAACATTAGCTCTGGATGTAGGGGCCTCAGGTGGATCCCCGACACTCCTGGTACTCGAGTGTCTTAGCAATTTACATCTTAAAGTGCTGCCTTTAAGAGCAGAGTCCTGTCAGGGGTCATCACCACCCCTGTGCGCTCCGTGGGGTCACTGGTTCTTTCCTTGTTCAGTGAGCGATGAACAGTTAACAGGAAGCACTCCCAAACCGCATGCAGCCGTGTTCACGTGTGAGGCAATGCTGCTCTTTGCTGGTCTGCAGTGAAAGGAGACAACGTGTGGCATCGCCTGGTTTCAGAGAGCGTAGGAATGACTTCTGTTTTGCTCGGTTATAGGAAATGCATTGCCATCGAAAACATAAACCACTTAGGAAGACCTGGTAGGTTGGGATGAGGAGAGACGGCGGACCGGCTAGTTGGTCTTCAGCCTTCAAGGTCACAAATCATCCGCACAAGAGTGTGGATGAGTCAGCTGAGCGTTTCTCGTCCTCCTGTGATTGCAGTATCTATTCTTATTTATGTAACACGGCCACTTGATTCGGTGTTTCTCATTCTGGCTCAGTCCTTTGCCCCTTCTCTGCCATTTCTCCTTTACCCATTGCTTTCCAGGTGTTCCTGGCCACTGTGTCTCTTCCTCTTGTACCATTCCCTTCCCTTCCTGACGTACCTTGCTCTCAGTCTCGTTGGCTGCTGCATCTCCTTAGTTTGCCTCTCTGCTGTTCCTGCTTTCACTCTGTATGAAGCCAAGTGTTGGGTTTCACAGCTGTGTTTTTCTCTGTGCCTTCCTCACATCCCTGCTATTGGATTCTGTTCTAAAAATACCGCATGTGACCCTTTCCATGTGCCGTCCCACAGCAGCAGGGGGATTCTCCTCAGCCCCCCTCGCCTCCTTTTCTTTTTGAAGATGCTGTCAATCACACAGAAAGTAACGTTAGAAGGCAAAAGAGACCTGGAGAACGGAGGTCACGAGCAAGATCGCTTGTGCCCATTTCCATTACTAATTCTGAAGCTGGAGAGGACAGAGGATGCAAAGGAAGAGGGGGCCAAGCCCTGCAAGGCAAGACGCGGGCTGCTGACGATGGCAACAGGAAAAAAGAACGGGACTCTTTGTTCTCCTGCTTTAGGTTAGAAGTGAAGCACTGAGGAGCACGATCTACCCATCAGAGAGCAAGCTCTGCCTTTAATAGTCTTGGGAGAGAGAGAGTTAGCTCTTGTGCACTGGCATCGCTGGCGCGCGGGCTGCCTTTGCTGGTAGGTGCAGAGTAGTTCCAGCGCAGCAGGTTGAATCGTTGAAACAAGATGAAATTACTCCAAGGGCTCCGAGTCCTTAGCAGCTATGTCCCCCTGAAAAGAAAGGTCAAACACAGTGTCAGGCCTTGATGAGCAAGACTGGCAAGCTGGTAACAACAGACAGAGAGAAAGATGAGGTACTCAGCAACTTCTAGGCTCAGTTTTCACTAGCAACCTTCCTTCCCACACCTCTGGGGGTACTGCAAGAGAGGAACCAGGGCAGCAGACTCTTTCTTCTTCAAAAGAAGTGTGGCCAGCAGGTCAGGGAAGGTGACTCTTTGCTCTGCTTTAGTGGTACCTTACCTGAAGCACTGTTTCCAGCTCTGGAGGTCTCTTTCAGAGAAGAGCCATAAGAATTCTCAGAGAGTTGGCACACCTCTGCAGAAAGGCTGGGAGAGTCAGGTCTCAGCCAACTGAGAGAGACCCGGATAGCCCTTCACCTCTGGATAGCCCTTCCAGTGGAATTCCAGCACAGAAAGGGGTTTATAGGAAAGATGTGGAGAGGCTTTTTAGCTGCAGCAGGACAAGGGACAACGGCTTTAAAGCAGAACAGGGTAGATTTAGATGAGACACGAGGAAGACTTCTTTTACAGTGAGGGTGGTGAAACACAGCAACAGGGTGATGCCCCATCCTGGAAACATTCAGAGTCAGGCTGGATGGAGCTTTGAGCAACACGATTTGGTTGGTAACGGCCCTACCCACTGCCTGGAGTTGCACTAAGTGACTTGAACAGACCCCTTCCAACCCAAATCACTGCTATGATTCTACCTCTGGGGAGGGAAGAAGGAGGAACAGAAGGACCGTGTACCAGCATTCCTGATGTTTCCAAAGCTTAGACCTGGCGACAGCAAACTTGGGAGCAGTGGGAATGGAGAAGCAACTGGAAGGCAGAGATTGTTGCCCAAGCTCTGCAGCAGGTGGCATAAAAGTACAGGGTATGGCGATAACGCAGCTACACAGGACTGTGTGGGAAGATGCAGTCCTCAGGCTAAACTAAGCCACTGCTGTGCTGCTCCGTAAAGTCACAGCAAGGAGCCTGGGCACGCGGAGGAGAAGCTGACACTGAGCACGACGGAAAAGAAGGAGCTCTCTTCTGTCCACGTTTGCTGCAGTGAAGGGGTAGGGAATCGCTGCTGTTGGTCCTGACAGAACGGCTTCCACACACTGGCATGGTACTGTGGTAACTGATCATTAACCTGCTTAGATCGAAGGGAGGACCACAACCCCAGGCAGAGCTCTGGGCTGCGAATGGAGATCTTGGAGAGTACCCAGGTGGAAAGAGACCTGGGGGTTCTGGTGGACAGTAAACTTAGTGTGAGTCAGCAGTGTGCCCAGGCGGCCAAGAGGGCTAACGGCATCCTGGCCTGCATCTGCCCCTCCACTCTGCTTCCTGGCTCCCTACTTCTCTCTCTGCCTGTCCTACCCCCTTATTTTACTCCTCCCCTTCTTCCCCTTCTCTCTCCTTCAGGAGTTCCCCTCTTGCCCACACTTGATATTCAATCCCCTCGCAGCCAGTGCCTTTTGCTGGGACGGGAGGCTGCGCGGGGAAGGAGTCGAGTCGCAGGGGAAGGTTGCTATAAATATCGTCAGACCCTGCGCTCGCCGCCTTGGGTGGGAAGGGGAGAAAGTGAGAGGCACGAGGAGGAGGAAGGGCAGAGCGTGCAGGAGCAGGGAAGTCAGAGCGCTCCGAGGAGAACAATCAAGGCAGAAGGAAGGAACAGAGAGTGTGGAGGCCGTGCCCTCAGCCAGGTCATGAGGTGATCTACAGCGACAGCTCTGTTACCAGGGAGCGTGAGGAAGAACAGAGGCATGGAGAGCTCAAAGACCTTGACGCAGAAGGCCCGATCGAAGTCAGCTTTGTGGGGGGGCACACCACAGTACGACTATGTGAGCTTTGGGAAAGGCACCCGTTACGGGATACCCGTGGAGGCAGGACGCGAGCCCGGGGGGACGGGGGACCACCTGCACTGCCTGGAGAGCTCCGTCCCGCAGGTAGGGCTGGACAGCTGGGACATCTGTGGCAGCACAGGTCTCCCTGGGATCTCACAGGGCTCTTGGGGCTCCCAGAAGGGTGCTGTTCAGCAACACTCCTGTCCTTTCTCAGTCCTACCGACTCTACCCTTTGCCTGCTGGCTCCCAGGTCAGACGGTGACTGTTGCTTTGCCTCCAGCGTTTTCAGCCAGGAGCCCTTTCATACCACGGACCCGAAAGATTTAGAAGGGACAAGGTGCAAAGAGGAAAACCAGCCCAGCCGTAAACTGCAGCTGCTTTCAGCCATGCAGAGCAGAGGAGTGGACAGGGAGAGAAAGAGCAGTGATAGCTTGGTGACTCCTCGTTATCTATGAACGAGGGACTGTGTAACCGTTAGAGCAGACCTGGTTCTTGCTCTGGTTCAGGCCAGCAACAGGTCAGAAGAATACCTGGGATGGGCAGACTCTGGTGACGGCTTCTTGTTCCACTGTGTCTCCTCTACCTCCTCTGCCTTTCCTCTGCCTACCTGCAGCACAGGGAAGGTTTCACAGCAGAGGCCTGGTGTCCTAGTTCCTGCCACTCTGCTCAGACTAGGGCTGCATCAGGACTTTGGAAGAGTGAAAAATCCAGTCAGATGATGATGGAGAGACTGTGTGTGCGTGAGATTCACACAGAGTGAGTGCTTCTCCTTGGATGAATACAGATCCCCTCACACTTAGGTGAATGATGGCAGGGTGAGGGAGAGGATGCACTCAGAATCTCCTGAGGGCTTCTGTGATCTGGTGATGGGAAAAAAGTTCCCACCAAGAAAATCTATGTCAGTAGGTGAGCATCACCTCAAGGGTTACACGTATGACGCTGACAAAGGTCAGAGAGAGCATCAGGTCCCTTCTGTAACCAGGAAATTCTCTTCTGAGACTGTCTAAAGTATCTGGGAGTCTCCCAGGATCTCCTACACTAAACTCTTCCCAAACTATTCCTTGGCTGATTTGGAAGGTGCAGCCCAAGTGGGAAGGGGTCTGGACAGAGGTCTAAAGGGAGCTGCTGGTGCTTTATTGCAAGACAGTGGCTTGGCAGCAGCTGCCCCACTGGGATGGGGGTGGGACACGATGGGAAAGAGCCTGTGCCCAGCTGCAGAGGAGCTCTGGCAGTGTGGCAGGGCCTGAGGTGAGGGCAGCTGGGGGGAAGACATCTGGAACGTCTCCTTGTCTGGAGACACTCCAGACCCGCTTGGATGTGTTCCTGTGTGACTTGGTCTGGGTGATCCTGCTGTGGCAGGGGGGTTGGATTGATTGATCCCTTCCGATCCCTAAGGATTCCATGCTTCCCTCTTGTCCTGTCATTATTCTCCATGACTGAAGCTTCTCCAGCTCCTCTGGGCACGTGTCCCTCTTATCTTCCAGAGGGGCTGGATGTTCTTCTGCATTCATTTTGCTGTCTTGCAAGTTGTCCTTTCATCTCTGAGAAGTCTCACTCTGCCAATTCTCTCCCACCCTCCTCTTCCTTCGTGGGTTCCAGGTCTGGGTAGTTGAGCCTGAGAGTGTCTGCCCCTGCCTCCCCGCTTGGGTCCGCGCCTTGGGCCTGCCCCAGCTTTGATGCTGTGGGTGAAGGAGCATTTTCCTTACCTATTCCTGCCCGTCCCTCTCACTTTCTTCTCCTCCAGCTGTACGGCCAGTACACGGACGGGGTAACCAGCTCTGCAGAGAAGGGAGCAGCGACACTCCCCTATCAGCAGCAGGGCCAACACAACAACGAAAGGCCTCTGAAACGCCAGAGTCAGGCGGACATCAGAGAAGAGCACTACTCCAAATGTCAAGGTAGGGACCATCCATCCTTCAGTACCCTCTGGTCAGACCGTGGATAGGGCACCCGCGGAGACAGAATTAAACAGTGACCTTGCTGACTGGGGAGAAGCAGGGAAGGAAGGAAGGAAAACAAGACACGGGGGGTCAGAAAGTCATTTCCAGGAAGGCTTTCATCCAGTATCTGTTTGGAAAAAGCCTTCCCAGGCTAATGATCTTTGCCACAACATCGCTGTCACAGGAGGAGAAGGACTTGACCTTAGGAGAAGGTTTCTCACTGACAGAGTGATCCGGTTTGGGAACGGGCTGCCCACGGAGGTGGTTGGGTCACCATCCCTGGAGGTGTTGAGGGGTAGGCTGGATGCAGTGCTGAGTGGCATGAGCTAGATGGCAGATGTTGGGGTGACTGGGTTGGGTTTAGGTCGGACTGGATGATCCTTAAGGTCTTTTCCAGCCCCATCAGCTCTGTGATCCTGTGACACTGTGACTTGCTTTGTGTCAGCTTTTGGCTCCTAGGGCACAAGACTTAAAGTTCTACCCAAGGCAGTGCAGGATTGGGTGGGTAGACCTCCACAGACGCTCCGCGATGCTCAGATTTCCTCCTGCCCTCTTCCCTCTGCAGACTGTGCTAGGCGCATCCAGAAATACGTCACCAAGAAGCTCGGAGAGGACTGGATTTTCTTGATTCTTCTGGGTCTGGTCATGGCGTTGGTGAGCTGGGGAATGGATTACGCCAGCGCGAAGAGCCTACAGGGTGCGTCCCGTCCAAGTACTGCCAAAGCTCTCCATAAGTCATACGAGTGCTTTACAGAGCCCAGGGACCGATGCTCCTCCTCCTTTAACATCAGTTCCGTCCTCAGCCCTGGCCACCTGTGAAGTTTGAAGCTCTTGCAGCAGAGCAGAGCAAAGGATAAACAGGGAGAGGTTCCTCAGAGGGACTGCGGGGAAAACTTTGGAAGTCAGCAGGCAGAGACTAAGGGGGTGTGAGTCCAATCAGACCGTTACTCCAGCTCCCTTTCCCCCCTCTTCCCTTAAATCATTGGGGCAGACGGACGTGGCACTGTGGTTCTTTCAGTTCTCCTGGCTTCTATCCTCCCCAGGGCACACTGAGCACCTGGAGGGTGAGGGAGGGGAAGGGGTTCTCAGATGCCCTCCTGATTTTTACCTCTTTCTTGTTTTTTTCCCATTTTGACTAAACACTGCCCTCCAGTTTCCAGCTGCCTGGCTGCACAGCACCCTTTCTGTTGTTTCTTACAATAAAGGTCTCCTAACCACTGTCTTCTCTTCCTGCCCTGCACCCTCGTGGTCCTTGTTGCTTTTGCCAGCTAGAAGAATTACAGGAGTGCTGGCATCCCCTGCCCTCCAGCTCAGTGCACACCCATGTCCTATTAACTGTCCTCTTGCTTCGTCCTGACCCTCAGGGTCTCAGTCCTGACCCTTCTCTCTCGGCGCTCTTGGCTGCTGACGTCCCTTCACCCAGTGTCCTTCCCTCTGAAGCTCCCCCATCTACTAGGTGTCTGGCTCATCAGAGTCCCTTTGTCCTCTGCAGTCCCTGAGGCCTTGCATTAGGTTGGTTCTATTTTCATCCACCAAGTCAGCGGGTCCCTTCCGACCCGTAACGGTCTGTGTCTGTGTCTGTACTGCACAGGAAGAGCAGTTCAGCCTGGGTTCTCAGCAGGCAGCTCCCGGTGCTGCTGGTTTCCACAGCTGGAGCAGCTTCCTTTGTGCTGCTGCTCCAAAAGCTGAAGCAGGAACAGAGCTTTAAGCCGGGTTTTATCAATAAATGATTTTTTATGTGCTTGAGGTAGAGGAAAGGGCACTAACTATCGGCGGGCCCCCTCAGTGTCCTTCCGGACCCACCAGGGCTCTCACTCTGCTAAATTAACGAGACCCCGTGCAGTGATTCATTCTCCCAACTGCATGCCACGTAGCTCTTCGCACGTCACATCTGAGCGCTGGTATGAATAGTGCCTGAGAACAGAGAGCCCTTTCCATCCCCTCTGAATACCTCTTTCATCTGGGAGCTCATAAAGTGAGTTTGGCTTAGAAAATGAGGCCGTCAGGACAGCGTTTCTCAGGAGGGTTTGGTGTGGGCATGCTTAGTGTGACTCTTCAGTGCCTACCAACCTGTGAGCTAACTGACATCTTCTTTCTTTGTCTTCTGCAGCCTACAAGTGGATGTACAGAGAGCTGGACCCCAACGTTCCTATGCAGTACCTGGTGTGGGTCACGTACCCCCTCGCTCTTATTCTGTTTGCAGCCGTTTTCTGCCACCTCGTCTCCCCCCAGGCTGTCGGTGAGGGCGGAAGGCATGGCAAGATCTGTTCCTGTCTGCCTGCCTTGTTCTTCTTAGTCCCTTTGTTTCTGTGTTTTGTTTACTCCCTGCTCTGCTCTTGTTTTCAGGGTCTGGGATTCCAGAGCTCAAGACCATCATGAGGGGAGTGGTCCTCAAGGAATACCTCACTCTCAAAGCTTTTGTGGCCAAAGTAGTCGGCCTCACGGCTGGGCTTGGAAGTGGCATGCCTGTGGGGAAGGAGGTATGCTTGGCCTTCTCTGTGTGCAGTGGTGCCCGGGCTCTGGGAGGTGAGAGTTACCTGTGACGGAGAGCTTGTCGGTGTTCTCTCTCCTTGGACACCGTTTCCCTTCTCAAACCTCGGCTCTTTCCTCCAACACTTACTTCCCTGTGTCTGCTTTCCTTCCACTTTGCAAGGTGTGGTGTAGGAAACATCGAAGAAGTCAAGTCAGGTAGTTTTTGAGAGGGGAAAACATTAATTCAACGAGGTGGACAAAGAGGAATGATGAGAGCTGCAAAGGCTTAGTGGTTGTCAGCAACCAGAGAGCAGCCCTCTCTGATTTCTGCCTCCTCTTCTCTTCTCTTCTCTCGCAGGGTCCTTTCGTACATATTGCCAGTATCTGTGCTGCAGTACTCAGCAAGTTCATGTCCATCTTCTGTGGCGTGTATGAGGTAAAGCATCTATCTCTGCAAACAGCTCTTCCACGGGCTGACCCCTAGGAGACACAGGGTAGCACTGGCAAAGCACAGAGCACAGAGGAAACCTGGGCTGCTGTGGGGCAGTAAAACACCAGCCAAATGAAATGGTAGCAGCAGACACCCAGCCTGTGCAGGACCACCAGGGTTGCCTACGAATCACTCCGAGGCCGCTGAGGAGGGGGCATTTGAGAAGATTTCAAGCTCGTGGTGCCGCTACCTTTGCGCTGGGACCGTTGTCCATAGAGAAGAGCGGCTGCAAAGATGAGCTTGTCTTTATGGGAAACTCATACAGCTCTAGGCACTGCTTCTAGGCTCTGGCTGTCCCAGAGCAGCCTCTGCGGGCTGGACACTCGTGAGCAGCTGTGTAAAGAACAGCTATTAACTGCGTATGGAGCTAACGGAGAACCGCTTTACACGCAGGCTCTCAGCAGAAACCGGCTGTCACGCAGCAGTGGGAGCTGCTCTGCTACTCGAGCAGCGCCTTTCTGTGCAGAAGGACCAGATGTCACTGCTTAAGACTGGCTGACAGTACTAAAGGCTGCACTAAAGTGTGTAGAGCCCGCGTCTGTATAAGCAATGGCTGAATCTGCTGCTGGCTGTTGCTTTATTTCAGTGTTCTGGATCCTAACCCCCCCAGCTTTGCTTCCTCTAACCCCCGCATGCCTTTCTCTGGCTGCACTTTCTGTTCCAGAATGTGCATAGGCAGTTCGACTTCCTGGTGGCGGCTTACACAGCTGGAGTTGGATGTTGCTTCGGGGCTCCTCGTGGAGGCAAGTGTCTTCCTATGTGTGACATTTCATGTACGAGCCATTTGGCCTCTGACTGTGAGATTTCCCCTTCTCAGTAGGGCTCTCCACAGGTCCCTCTCCACTGCAGCGAGTGGAGTGTTGGCTGGCGGCAGGGAAAGGCTGTAGGAGAAGTTACACCCATTCATGTGCTCATCTCTAATGATGCAGCTCGTTGGGTCTCTGCCTGACGCAGACATTGCTCAACCTGCAGAGCACCCTGAGTCATCCAGAAAGTCAACAACAGAAGCTAAAAACCCTTGAAGTAGGAGTAGCACAGTGTAGAGGCAGGACTTGAAGACAAGTGTGGCAGGAAGAGAGAATATGAACAGGAAACTGCTGTACCAACAGCTCATTCAGTGATGAATGACCTGGATGAGGGGATAGAGTCCGCCCCTAGCAGATTTATGGATGACACCAAGCTGGGGGCACTGTTGATGTGAGGGAGGCGAGGAAGATGCTGCAGAGAGATCTGGACAGGCTGGGTCAATGGGCAGAGGCCAAAGGGTTGAGGTTAACAGGGTCAAGGGCAGGGGTCTACACAGAGGCTCAGAGGACGGTGAAAGGACAAGAGGTGCAACTTGCAGCGAGGGGAATTTCGAGTCTCTTCCTCAGTGGGTGCAGAGATAGCCTTGAGGCAACTGCTGGTTGACTACCAAACACCCGCTTGGGGAAACAGGAATTCATGGCCACAGGCTCCTTCTGGCCATGGGATCCAGCCCACTCTTCTTCAGAATGCTTCCAGGAGTTGTGATGGGCTGCCTCGGGAGCACACGAGGGCAGGGCGTCTCACATGCACACTCTCCCTCACTCTCACACCTTCCATTCCCCTTTATCACGACTGTTTTCACCAGGATATCAGAAAGCTCTGCTAGAGTACCTGTTACCCACTTCCGTACCCGGGGTAGCAGGACCTTCAGCATCTGTGCACACTGGCTGCTGCACACGCAGGGCCTCCTGCACACTGGACTCAGGGGCAGGTTGCTTGAGGCACTGTCGGGCACAATGCACCTCGAGAGCCTCTGCTGAGGCAACACAGATAGAGTCAAACCTCTGTGCCACATGACCATAGAGCAGTGTCTGGTGGAAGAGACCTTTCAGCTCGCAGAGTCCAGCCTTTCCCTGGCTCTGCCATCACCCCTAAACCATGTCCTTCAGACACGTCCTCCACCCTCTGGAGGGTTTCCATGAGACATTGCTTCTACAGTGCAGAGATGTGCATGCTGCAGAGAGGGGAGACGTGATTCCAGGTATGAGCCTGGACTGTGCCGGCTCTCGTCTGGGCAGTGTAAGGAGTAAGACAAATGCAGCTTTAAGTCTGGTCCTGGTGGCAGCCTGTGCCTGTACCTGACAATTCTGTTACTCATTCTCTGCCTTCGTCCCTTCCTCCTTCTGTTTGTCTGTCTGTCTCTCTCTTTCACCAGTAGCAGCCGTATTATTACACAGATGTCCTCACCGTGGGCTGTGCTGTGNCGGCAGTGTAAGGAGGAGTAAGACGAATGCAGCTTTGAGTCTGGTCCTGGTGGCAGCCTGTGCCTGTACCTGACAATTCTGTTACTCATTCTCTGCCTTCGTCCCTTCCTCCTTCTGTTTGTCTGTCTGTCTCTCTCTTTCACCAGTAGCAGCCGTATTATTACACAGATGTCCTCACCGTGGGCTGTGCTGTGGGGGTCGGCTGCTGCTTTGGGACACCACTTGGAGGCAAGTGGCTGTTCTCTTTCCTTTCCCTCAGGTATCTAAATCATCTCCTGCCTAGTCCCCCTCTGTCCCCTTCCACCCCCTTCTCCTGCACCTGTCTCTCATCTACTCTGACCGAGGCTTCCCTGTGTTACGACCAACCCCCCTGGCATCGTTCCACACGGAGAAAAGAGGGGAGGGCTCTCTAGAGCAGTGGTCCCTGTAGATGTTCTTCTCACTGAGGGGCTGTGAGGACGGCCCGCTACTGGCACTGCTGGCTCTGTAAAACCCAAAGGCTCACGTGGAGCTCTGCCGGTCCTCAGCACGGTCGGCGTGCGCTGGGGTTTATTTGGGCTGGGAGCGATCCAGCGGTCCCCGAGTCCTCTTCGTCAGGACTGGAGGTCTCTTTTAAAAGAGAAGTGTCTTTCACTGGGTGACAGCTGGCCGAACAGGAGCCAGCAGGGTGCCCAGGTGGCACAAAGAGCCAAGGGCATCCTGGCTGGGTTCAGCACTGGTGTGGCCAGCAGGACTAGCGACATCATTCTCCCCCTGCCCTGGGCACTGGGGAGGCCTCAAGTACTGGGGGCAGTTCTGAGCCTCTCACTTCAAGAAAGAGATGGGGGGGCTGGAGTGGGACCAGAGGAGCAGTGAGGCTGGGGAAGGGGCTGGAGGGAAAGGCCACCATTTTCAAGAATCAGGAGTAATAGCAGTATTTTTGGTGAAACCATGTTTTCTCCATTAAGAGAAGAAACTGCTACAGAAAGGTCTTTGGCTTCTCTCTAATTCTTTGATGGCTGCTTTGCTGTGGGTGTTTGACAGGGGACAGAAAGCATTCAGACAGGAGCCGTGTGTGCAACATTAAACAAAGGCAGGTGAAATGAAAGGAACCTCTCCTGCGAGGGTTGCACAACCGAAGGATGGAGACCACTGCTCTAGAAGTCACTCTCATGCTTCCACTGTTGATTTTAACTGCTCTCCCTTTCCAACTCCTTCCAGGGGTCCTTTTCAGCATAGAGGTCACTTCCACTTACTTTGCTGTGCGCAATTACTGGAGAGGCTTCTTCGCAGCCACCTTCAGTGCCTTCATTTTCCGAGTGCTTGCTGTTTGGAACAAGGATGCAGGTAAGCGGGGGGCCACTCCTCATCTCCTTCTACAAAAGGTGCTCTTACCTAACGGTCCATCGTCCTCAAAACCACAGCCTCCCTGTCTGCAGGACTGGGGGTGTCATTCTCCCCCTGCCCTGGGCACTGCTGAGGCCTCCCTTTGAGCCTTGGGGGCAGTTCTGAGCCTCTCACCTCCAGAAAGAGATTGAGGGGTTGGAGCTGGTCCAGAGGAGCAACGAAACTGGGGAAGGGACTGGAGGGAAAGNCCTGAGTGCCCTGGTCTGGCTGCTGTGGTGATGTCAGGTCACGGGCTGGAGCTCGGAGGGCTTTTCCCTCCTCAATAACTCTGATTCGGTGACTTTTTAAACCCCTATCATGACAAAGGGGATCAAAAAGAAAGAGACAGGGAAGACTTGCTGGAGGTGCCAGTGCCCGGTGTGGTCATCCCTTGACTACAGGAGTGCAGTCCGAACAGCCTAGACATCTGAGACGATGGCATTGCCAGGATGCCGCAGCACTGGCAGAGGGTCTCAAGTAGCTGAAAAGTGTGAAGACAACATTTGTGCAGACAGAAATAGCGCGGGGTAAGCTTGTTCAGGAGAGCACCCCAAATGCTGCGGGAGCCGTGCTGGAGCAGTCCTGGGGCCCCTGCAGACCTGGCTTAAAGTGCTTTCATCTTGCATTCTTACTGTTGCGTCTGCTTTATCGATCTGCATTGACCAGGGCAGCTCCCTCACTTGAGGTTGCTGTAATTTCTGTCTCGATTCACTTCAGGGGCTGGGGTTTTAAGTGGTTTTCTGTGCTAAAACATGGAATATTGGTTGGAACGCAGCAAGCGACTGCACTTGTTGACTTGGACGTAGCAAGGCCACGTGAACACGAGGAAGAACTTCTCTGACGGTAGCAGAGCACTGGAGGGGGCTGCCCAGAGATGCTGTGCAGTCTCCTTCACTCCTGTGCAGCCTGCCCTGGGTGAACCTGCTCCAGCAGGGGGCTGGACTAGATGATCTGCCAAGGTTGCTGGCCTTCCGTGAGATGGAAGCTCTGCCTGACTTGGCAAGGGGAGTTTTCAGAGGCAGTGAGTACAGTGAGGCGACTCTCTGTTTGATAGAGAATAGGTGGTAGAGGCAAAGAAACCCCTCTGAACACCCATGATGGTAGCTGGAGACATACTCTGTGAAAGCCAGCCTGTGCCGCCGGGGCTTGCCAGCCTCACACAAGGGCCCTACCGATGTCAGGGCACGAATCTGCAGTATTAGATATCATGAAAGCACACAGGAGCACGGAGAAACTGTGGCATTTCACTTCTCACCTCATTTCCTCTGCCTCTTCCCTCTCTCACAGTTACCATCACAGCCCTGTTCAGAACAAACTTCCGCATGGATTTCCCCTTCGATCTGCAGGAGCTGCCAGCCTTTGCTGTAATCGGGTAAGCTCCCTTACCCATTACCCTCCCTCCCATTGTTCTGCAGGGGTTGTCAGGGTGTCTGTTAGGAATGACAGCCCTGTGTGGCCCTGTAGGCACCGTGATGGCATCCCCAAATGAGCTGACCCAAGCTGACGAGGCTGCTGAAGGAGCTGGAGGGGAAGGGTGATGAGGAGAGGCTGAGCGACCTGGGAATGTGTAGCCTGGAGGAGAGGAGACTCAGGGGGGACCTTCTCCCTCTCTACAACTCCCTGAAGGAGAGGTTGTAGTCAGGTGGGGGTCAGGCTCTTCTCCCAGGCACCCAGCACCAGGATGAGAGGGCAGGGCCTGCGCTGCCAGGGGAGGGTCAGGTTGGATGTTGGGAAGCCCTTTCTCACAGAAAGGGTGATCAGACCCTGGAATGGACTGCCCCGAGTGGAGTCCCCATCCCTAGTGGTACTTGAGGGCAGAGTGGATGTGGCATGTCGTGCCCTGGTCTGGGTGACGTCAGGTCATGGGCCGGGCTGGCTGAGCTCGGAGGGCTTTCTCAGCCTTCCAGTGATTCTGTACAGCCTTTTCACGGGACAGAGACTCCTCTTCTCCAGGCTAAACAGCCCCAGCTCCATCAGCCTCTCCTCACAGGGCTTCCCTTCCAGCCCCTTGACCATTCTAGTTGCCCTTCTCTGGACTTGTTCCAGCACCTGGACATTTTAAAGCTCTAGGTGATGTTTAAGAGACTTCATGAACAGCTGAAGATGCAAAACCCTTCAATTAGTTGTCCTGGTCGATGCTTGGCCCATTATCTGCTGTTCGGCAGGGGTTTATTCCTTGTCCTGTGTTTCAGGGTGTGTTCTGGATTCCTTGGAGCATTCTTTGTTTATCTCAATCGCCAAGTGGTCCTGTGCATCCGGCGTCAGAAGGCTCTGAGCCAGTTTCTCACCAAATAGTGAGTGCCTTTGCAGATACTCTTCTTTGTCTACCCTGCCCGTATTGCATAGTAACGAGTTTCTGGAACCTAGGAGAAGTAATTCAACAGTAAGATCATAAAATTGAGAGGAAATAAAATCACGTGAGACAAAGACATCCGCAGACATCAAGGGAATTTGCTCTGTGCTGGATTTTCTTCTTGAGCAGCCCAAATAGTTTCAAAGAGCTTCTTGGTGTAGAAGAGACGCCCTGTAATACCCACTAAGAGGAGAAAGGCAGTTACTGATGGGACAAAAGATGTTTTTCTTTACAGAATCAATAGTCAGGCTCCTTAAGGTCATGAAATCAGAAAAGACCCATCAGAGTCTGAAAAGCACTGCAGTATTGCAGCCAGCGCCTGCTGAGGAGCCCAGAGCTGACACGGCTGCAGGGAAGAGAGCTGCAAGCAGTGCATGAACTGCTGCAGCCAAGGGTTCACAGACACTTCATCTCCCTCTGGAATCAAGAGAGAACCTCTAAGTTAGGAGCTGAAGAAGCAAAGGTTTTTCTTCTTAGAGAAGAAACACGATGCTGTGAGAATCCTAGCTGAGAGGCATGGCCCTACCTTTCCCCGCGAGCTGCAGTTGCGAGCAGAGGAAGGTCGCTAGGTACAAAGAGGTCCAAACAGACTCAGTTTGTGATGGGAAGAGAAGTTGTCTTTCTTCATTATGTAGCTGCAGCCATCAAAGGAAATACAGAAATGGAGCAAAGCCTGAGAAAGGTCAACTTGCTTTAAACTCAGCATTTTCTAGGGCCTTAGGCTAAATATTTATAGATAATATAAGTATATATATATAATACATACATATAACATATATATACACATATATCTGTGTATATATAACATCTTCCTGAAGACCACAGCACCTCAGAGAGAACTTCTTGAGGGAACACCCACTATAATTCATCAGGGACACCTAGCAAGATTAGTCCAGCACGTGGAGGCATCTTAGACTCGTGTCTAGTGCCCATGAAGTGTCACGGTGTGCCCAGGAGGGGATTTTAAAGAGCAGAGGGAAAGCACAGATGGCTTCAGCCTGCTGTTCATCTCTGCCCCTCTGGCCCAGCACAGCTAGACCTGCTGGCCCCCAAGGACCGCGTCCCCATCGTGACGATGGTCAGCAGTACAAGAGAGAGAAGCAGTGTTTCTCAAGGAATTAACGCAATGTGGGATCCACGCGGAAGTGAAAGACCCGTGAAAGACTGTTGAAATGTCCTGGGGTGGGGCACACTGCTTGGGAGATGAAGAAGAAGGATGCATGGCATCAGGACAAACGCAGTTGGTGCTGGCTTCTGGCAGTGGGTCACCCCCCAGTCAATACACAGTCCCACTCCCTGTGTATTCCAGGCGGTGCCTTTTGCACATCCCTCTCTCCCTCCATGGCTCCCGTTGAGTTAATTCCGATGGGAAACCATGGCTTTGCTGGCAGTTGAGCTCTGTGAGTGATGATTAGCAGGGACCTGAGCTGGGCATGACTTTGCTACCTCCAGAGCTCCCAAGCAACGGCTGCAGCTGTGTCAGGGAGCTTTCACAGACACAGCGTTCGCAGTCCTGGAGCGACAGTGCTGCAACAACAAGGGTGTGAGGTTAATTGTAATAAACTTCTCTTGCTTTTCAGCCGCCTCATATACCCCGGGGTTATAACCTTCCTCATAGCAAGTTTGACCTTTCCTCCCGGATTTGGGCAGTTCATGGCAGGAGAGGTGAGAGCGGGGGGTGTGTTTGCAGTGCCGTGCCCTTCTGCACCGTCTCCCCTTATCCTGTGCCCCAATGGCCTTGGGTCATGGAAAGGGGAAGAAAGATCCGGGAGCAGTTTGGAGCGATGAGGGTCTAAATGCTGGGACTTGGGGTCTCTGCTGTCCCTGTCATATAGAGCTGGGAAAAGGCTGCACTCCCAAGCCAGGCATTACCCCCCCTGTCGAAGCAGCTGGCCTTTCCACAGCTCAGGCAAAGGCTTGTGTCCCTTCTGGGGGATTCATAAACGTGAATTAAGCGTCGTAATCACTAACTACTGAGGTGAAAACGCCCACTTTCTTAAAACAGAGACAGGCTGTTCACTCTGTCTACTCTCATGGCTCACGCCTGGTCTGTTTTGCCGTTTAGTTGATGCCCCGGGAAGCCATCAGCTCTCTCTTCGATAATTACACGTGGGCGAGATACACAGGGGACCCTCAGATCTTGGGGAAATCTGCTGCCTGGATCCATCCTAAAGTCAGCGTCTTTATCATCATCCTGCTTTTCTTCCTTGTGAAGGTAGGAAGCTTCCTCCTCTCCTTGACTGTTGTTGGCTCTCTGTACAGTAGTTTGTGAACTACAAGGAGCTGCTGGGTGCTGAGTGAGCGACAGTGGCTCTTACGCCTCTCGGTGTGATGGTTCTTACTAGGAGATAGTTTCCTGGGAGACCAGGATCTAACTTTCTGGAAGCTGGAGAAAAGAGATTCCTTCACACTGACATCCGTGTGAAGTGTTGACAACCTTCTGCTCTGAAGAGCTGTTTGGAGCAGTGGGGAATCTCAGCTCCTGCAGGCCAGGGCGCAGGAGTCCTCACCCTTCACCATTCCCTTGTAAATTAAGCTTCCCTGCCACCACAACAGTGAGGTTGGTCCACGTTGGTGTGTGGGCAGAGGTCTTCCAGCTCCCCTTTGTACCCCCCACAGCCGCTTTACCCTCTGCTTTCTGGCTGAACAGCCAGATCCCTGAGACCCTGTCTCCCCGGGGACTCACGGGCTGTGCAGTGTGGTGGGGATGCAGGAGATGCCATCGCTGCCCGGTAACAACCCCTCCCTCTGCCTCTGTTCTAGTTCTGCATGGCCGTCATTGCGACCACGATGCCGATCCCCTGCGGAGGCTTCATGCCCGTGTTTGTGCTCGGTGAGTTTCAGTTTTGGGTTGCAGAACGTGGGTCTGAGGAGTGAAAGGGTACAAGAGACTCTGTGTGTGGGGGGGGGTACCCAGTGAGCGTCTTCAGGTGGATGAGGAGTCGTCACTTGGTGTCCATGACGAGCCCGACCAACAGTCCTCATGCCAGTCTCACAGTCCCTGCTTCTGCCTTTTCCCTACCCCCTCAGATCTAAAAGCTGGGGCGGAGATCCCTGGCCTTTCACGAACAGCAAGCCACGCTGTGGGAAAGCAGCCCACGGCTCGGCCACCGCATTTCTCTGCTGCTTCACCTACAGGGAACCTGCCCTCCCACAGTCAGCGCGGTTGTCCCTTCACACCGCAAGGCCAGACAGAAGGGGTAACACCCAAACTAGCACCCGCAACGTAAGCCACCCCTTAGGAGGTTCTCCTGGCTGATTACGGTCACTGGGACGTCACTGGGTTTAATGGCTTTCATTCCCACAGCACAGACTAGGAACAGGATGCTGATGTTCACAGAGAGGAAGGATGTTAAACTAAACTGTTCCAGCTCATGGTGTTGAGCATGAAGACCCCAGAGGTCTTAAATGAAGTGATGTCTGCTAAGGTCCTCTGGGCTCTGCCGGGAGGCAGCTGAACTCAATCAGCCAGATGCCCTCACAGCAATGAAGGCCACTGAGCCTCAGGCACAGTTCTGGGGTCTCACGCTCTCTCGTGTCCTCTGACACAAGGGATTGGGACAGAGCGCAGCGACTCCAGCAAGGGCTCTGAGATGCTGGGTTGCTGGAAGACAGAGCAGACCACGAAAGCCTGAAGAATTTGGGCTCGTTCAGCCGGCAGGAGAGAAGGCCAAGAGGGGATGTGATTGTGACTTTCATCACCATCAGGGTGGGGATAGAGAGAACGGAAAGGCTTCTCTTAGAGACAAGAGAAACTAGGAGGTAAAGGCACAGGCTGTGGTGGGGACAGTCTGGTGGGAGGTTTTCCACTGACAGAGTGATCTGGGTTTGGATCCCACGGAGGGGGGCGGGTCACCGTCCCTGGAGGTGTTCAAGGTCAGGCTGGGTGCAGTGCTGAGTGGCATGAGCTGGATGGCAGATGTTAGGGTGACTGGGCTGGTTTTAGGTTGGACTGGGTGATCTTTAAGGTCTTTTCCAGCCCCATCAGCTCTGTGAGACTGTGATCCTGTGTAAGGAGAAGAAACGCTTCCTTGATTAAGGTGCTCCCCAGGCTGGAGTGTCCTTGGAGACTTCTAAAGCTTGTCTGGACAAAGCCCTGGCAGCCTTCATCTCACTTTGAAATGGAGAGCAGGACTCAGCACAAGACCTTCCAAAGCATCTTCCCACACAAACTCTTCTGCAAAAGACATTGGCACAGCGAGCCCGTGCAGTGCTCTGACTGCGAGCAGGACTGACACCGAACGCGGTCTGGAAACACTTGCTGCTCCCTCGGAGTCACAGACCCCACAGTGCCTCAGAGCAAGAAGGGTGTCACCTGTATTTACACCTCAGTGCATTCTTCTTCCCTGTTTCGTAACTGAGAACTCCTCCTTGGTCGCTAGTGTCACTCCAGCACACTGAAGTGCCCACCCAGCACCCACTGCTGTTCCTTAGACTCCTCCTTTGTCACTAGTGTCACCTCAGCATGGTGAACACTGAAGTGCCCACCCAGCAGGAGCACCCAGCACCCACTGCTATTCCTTAGACTCCTCCTTAGTCACTGGTGTCACCCCAGCACACTGAAGTGCCCACCCAGCACCCACTGCTGTTCGTTAGGCGCCCAGGTCACCAACTCTCGGGGTGTTCTGCAGGTGCTGCGTTTGGACGCCTCATCGGGGAAATCATGGCAGCGCTCTTCCCCAGCGGCATCCTTTTTGACGGCATCCTGTACCAGATCTTACCCGGAGGCTACGCCGTCATCGGTGAGTCCCAGGGCTTTCTGGTCCTTCGCCCCCCACCCCGTGACCTCCTGCCGACACGTTGCACGCTGCCTCCGTGTGACGGCCCTCTTCTCTCCTTGCTCCTTCGCCACCCTGCCTGGGAAAGGTGCAGCAGCTATGACAGGAGCGGTGAGCCACACTGTCTCCACCGCTGTCATCTGCTTCGAGCTGACGGGCCAGATCTCTCACATCCTGCCCATGATGGTGGCTGTCATTCTGGCCAACATGGTGGCCCAGAGTCTGCAGCCTAGCCTCTATGATAGCATCATCCAGGTGAAGAAGTTGCCCTACCTGCCAGACCTCGGCTGGAATCACATAAGGTACACCAGCAAACCAGAGCTGGAGGTGGGCAGCAGCAAGGAGAGGAAGCTGGCGGGGATGAAACCAAAGGAGTGTGAGAGCCCAGGGAGGGGGGAGAGTTCTACAGTGAAAGCCAAAAGGCAGAACAGGCCTGCAGGGAGACAAAGCAGGTGCTGGGTGCAATTCCAGTTGCAGAACAGGCCTGTGGGGAGACAAACCAGGTGCTGGGTGCAATTCCAGTTGCAGAACAGGCCTGCAGAGAGACAAACCAGGTGCTGGAGTGCAATTCCAGTTGCAGAACAGGCCTGCAGGGAGACAAACCAGGTGCAATTCCAGTTCCTACACTGAAGTAGAGAACACTCCTCTTCTTCGTTCACTGACAGCAGGGGTTTGAATGGTCTGCAGGTCTCCTCTGTCTGGGCTGTAAAGTGCATGGCTGTGCATGCACGTCGCATGCTCACAAACAGGTCTGTATGTGGCTGTGTGGACACGCACGCGTGTCAACGCTGGCTTACAAGCTGGCCGGGTGAGCGGGCACAGAGAGGGGTTGTCGGTGGTGCCCATCCACCGAGAGGACCTTTCAGGGAGGTTAGCGGCTGTTTAAGGGGTTTGCCTGCCAGGTGATTTACTCCGCTGACCCTTCCCTCGTTGCCCTTGCGTTCACAGTAAATACAACATCTTTGTGGAGGACATCATGGTCCAGGATGTGAAATTCATCTCCTCCAGCTGCACGTACCGAGACTTGCAAACTGTGCTGCAGAGCACCACCGTCAAGACTCTGCCTTTGGTGGACTCCCCGGGTAAGCTCTCCTCCCCTGAAGCCTGCCTCCCCTTGGAGCCAAAGACTCTGGGTTCAGTGAAGGAGACAGCGTGCCCTGGGGCAGAAGGCTGGTTGCAGTGGGCCAGCAGGCAGTCTGGAGCGTGGGCCAGGAAGGAGATGCAGCAGGTAGAGGGAGGCGAGTGGGAAGTCTGTGGTCTGGTCTGTGACAGCGAGGAGGGCTCTCGCAGTAAGCAAAGAGCCTGCTGCTGAGCTGTGGCCCCACTCTGGGAGGCTGAGCTTGCCACAGCCCCACGGTGTGTTAGTAGCAGCCAGTGACTCTCGGGTAGCTCTAGACAGGACAAGTCCGAGCACTCGGAAGAGGTGGGAGGGAGGGAGGGCAGCGCATGGCAGAGGACGATCAAAACCTTGAAGGACCTTAATCACTTCTCTGCTTTGTGTTTGCACAGAGACCATGATCCTGCTGGGGTCTGTGGAGCGGTCTGAACTACAGGCTCTCCTCCAGAGGCACCTAAGCCCAGAACGGCGACGGCTTCTCCACAGGGAAAGGCAGCAGAAGCTGTCTGAGGCGCCCTACGACGGGCACAGCAAGGGACCCTGGGCCACCCCACCGAGGCTGAAGCGCGAATCGTTTGCTTATGTTGATGAGGATGAGGACACGGATGAGAAGGGAGAGGTGAGGCAGAGAAGCAGAGAGACTGCCATGCGGAGGCTGCTGGAGAAGCAGTAAGGCATGCGAAGAGGCTGAGCGAGAAATGACGCGGGGTGGACTTTATTTTCTCTCCTTTCTGTAACAGCTGCCTTGGAACTCAAGCCCCACTCCCAGTTACCCAGAGGAGCCCAATGGCCCAGTGGGTCCTCTTAAACAAATGCATGAAACTTTGGAGCCACAGCAGCAAGCAGGTAGGGAACTCCTGCACATCCTGGCCAGGCTGCGGGAGACTCCAGGCAGCCTTCCCCTGCCTGAGCAAGGTGCTGATTTGCCAGAGAAGGGTCTTCCTCTGCTGTTCTGCATTAAGGGAACCTTGCTGACGCACCCCAGCACCAGTGTGCCATGCCTGGAAAAGCCTTCGGCTTTCAGCTAGGGCTGCTTCCTCTCCTGCTTCCTCTCCTGCTTCCTCTCCTGCTTCCTCTCCTGCTTCCTCTCCTGCTTCCTCTCCTGCTTCCTCTCCTGCTTGCCTGCCGTATGCAGCCGGGCCTGCTCTCCTCTCCTGCTTGCCTGCCATATGCAGCCGGGCATGGTCCGACAGGGGTGCTGGACTGTGCTGGCCCAGCCCTCCCACCCACCTCAGGGTGTCCCCTAGCCCTTGGGCGAGGCGCTGGGGCTGCGCGTTGCCCCTGCCCTGTTCCGCTCCCCTCGTTACCGGTTGTGCTCGTTCCGCAGGCAGTTTCCGAAGTCTGAGAAAACTGATCCAGCAGCTCCTGTGCCGTCACAGCCACCCGCTGGAAAGAGACGGTGCCAGCCAGGTTAGGCGCTCGGAGAGCCCGCAGAGGGAAGGGGGTGCGAGGAAAATGGAATCGGAGCCCCTCAGCATGCCCGTGGCCCTGCACCCCGACAGCAGCGGGGCTCTCTCTTCCGGGGGAAGGCGGGCGATTGCTGTAACGGAGGGTGATCTGGCCGGCGAAGACTGCTCCAGGTCCTCTGCCTGTGCCCTGCCAGGCGGCCCTGTGCACCTGGCACCACGGCGGCGGGTGTCATCCAGGGATGAGGGGAGGCCAGCCCGCTGTAGGGCAGCGATTGGACCCCATGTGGGGTGCCTGAGAGCAACTAAACCACATAGACGAGACCGTGTGTTGACACCTGGAGTGCTCCACCACCTGCACTCTACAGTCGGTCTCCACTGGTGAGGGAGCAACGGCGCGTGTGCCTGGTGATGGCCGAGTGCAGAGCAAACCTAAACGCGCAGTAATAAACCCTCTGGGACAAAGAGGGGGCCGTGGGGTGAGGGGGCTGTGCAGACTTCTCCGTTCCCTGCCCTGGGGAACTGAGGGTCCCGGGTCCTTACAGGGTTTTCTCTTGCAGGAGCCGGTGGAAGCTGTGGAGACAATGAAGCCGGAAGAGGTGAGGCGGGGAACAGAAAGGGGGTGAGGTTGACTGATCCTTTTGCCCCCTTCCTGTCACTTGAGCTACTTCCCCAGCTCTGAAAACCTTGGTAGGGGCTACGGCCAAAGCCACTTCCCTCTTGGAGTCTCACGGTGGGCAGGTGTGACCCAGCTAAGCTGCTCCCTCCCTCTCGGAGCAGGAAGGAGAGAAAACCTCACCTTCTCAGGAAGCTCAGAGGTGCTGGAAATGCTCTGTTCCCACAGGGGATGGAACCCTGACAGCTAATGGGCAGGGTGAATGACCTACGGAGGAGGGAAGAGGGGTAGAAGGGGCCTAGGCACACGAGACAGCAAGACTGCTGACTGCTGTGAGAGTGATTCACCGTCTCTCCTGTGTCAGATAGATGCTTGGGAACAGGAGGAGCTGAACAAGGAGGTGTGCTTTGACAGCTGTCGCATAGACCCTTCCCCTTTCCAGCTGGTGGAGAGAACTTCCCTGCATAAGGTGGGTGCACCCCCCTTCTGAGGCAGGCACTACTCTGCTCCTCCCCAGACCTTGCTGTCAGGCTGTTTCATGACTACTCCTCCTTATCTTCACCTCCAACTACCAGCACCAGCTCCTCCACATCCAGTTAACAGCGGGATGTTTGCTCCTGTAACCCCCGTCTCTCTGTAGCACCCAGTGTCCCCACCACGGATCACAAGTGTGGGCACATCTGTTGAGATAGGTCTGGGGCACCAGACGGGGCTCTGCGGGAGCTCTGCTGGCAGAGGCACTGGACGCCGTGGGCACCACCAGAGCTCTGTGCTCTGCTCTGTCAGTGAGCAGCCCTGGGACGAGTACTCCGGGGCCTCTCACAGTGTTTCTCATGGTGTCAGAGTGTGGGGTCCACTCAGGGGAAGCCCACTCCTCTCTTGCTCCTGATGCAGTGATTGCTTTTACCCGACTAAACTGACTCCAGGAGCTGTGTGAGCCAGCTCCCTCTTCCCCTGTGCTTCAGTTCAGCTAAGAGGCTGTGCTGTACAGTGGCTGGACGCACAGGGAAAGGGAAGGCAGCTTGAAGAACTCCCAGGCTGGAGGTGTGCCGCGGCCCAGCCCCGAGAAGGCTGGGGGCTTTACAAAGCCTGACCTATGAAGAGCACTGAAATAACAGGGTCTGTTGAGGCCGAAGGATGGAGGACTGGTAGCAGTGGGAGATCTGTCCTCTTCAGAAGGCTTTGTGAGAGAAAGGAAGAACTTGTTCTCAGTGTTCCCGCTACCCTGGATAGGCAGCAAGAGCTCGCTGTGGTACGGAACACCCCGGTGCTAAGGGCAGCTCTGACATAAAGAACCTCAGCAGCTTCTGCCTTGGCACCTTGTATTTCAATTCCCAGCCCCTCAACTACACGGGAGCGGCCTAAGACCCCAGGTTCACAGGGTGTTGCATCCCGATAGCCTGGAGGAGACTCAGGAGGGACCTTCTCCCTCTCTACAGCCCCCTGAAGGGAGGTTGCAGAGAGAGAAGTCAGTCTGCTCTGCAGTCAGGCTCTTCTCCCAGGGCAGTGCCCAGGGCAGTGGTGGAGTCCCCATCCCTGGAGGTGTTTAAGGACAGAGTGGCTGTGGCCCTGGTCTGGCTGATGCTCCTGGAGGAGCCCCGAGGGCTGTTCCAGCCTCAGTAATAGCAGCAGCCATAAAGTCTGTGTTTGCCGTGTGTGTGAAGGGGTGCCTTTGGGAACGTGCTCCCCGCCATCATCACTTCCCCACTGTGGCTGCCAGGCAGCAAACCCACGGGGCCGTACTCGCCAGCTGCGAGAGGGGAAGAGAAGCAGTCGCTCCCTGGGGATGCTCCAGGCTTGCCTGCTTTCGCAGCTCCTGTTTCTCGGTCCCAAGCCCCCGCTCTGACCCCCAGTTCCCAGTTTGCAGCGCTGCTGCCATGCTCTTCTTGCTTGTCCCCGCAGACGCACACTTTGTTCTCGTTGCTGGGCCTCAGCCATGCCTACGTAACCAGCATGGGGAAGCTGAGGGGAGTGCTGGCGCTCGAAGAGGTGAGTACGGACCCTCTCGTCTCCTCATCAACTGCTCACGTCCCGTGGATCAGCTGGGGGTACCCAGGGCTGTGATTCCTACACTTTCAATCCCGTGTGGAATTCTGAGTCAGCCCTTTGGGAGCCGGGCGGAGGAATGGATGAGGGTGCTTGACAGGAGACAGCAGGCGATGTTTGCGGGGACGGCGGAGTGTTCATCCTTGTCGTGAGCACAGGGCCCTTGACCGAGAGGCTGCGACTGCCTCTGCAAGCGGAGTGGAATCCGTTGCTCACTGTGGAGTGAGAGCATTACAGCACCGGCGTAAACGGTGCCCTCTGCGAGCCCCAGAGGTGGCTCTGGGATCCCTTTCCCCTGGAGAGGAGATGAACCCCTGCTGGGTAGGGTAGCCTCCCCTCTCACCCATTTCTAATGAGTTCCTTCCTCTGCTCGCAGCTCCAGAAGGCAATAGAGGGCTCCACGCGCTCCGGCGTCCGCCTTCGCCCGCCCCTGGCCAGTTTCCGTGACACCAACCGCACTTCCATCAGCCCCACGGAGAAGGTCAGCCAGGCCACGCGGGTGTGGAGCCAGCAGGACGGCTGCGCAGCGGCAGCACAGCGAGCAGCGGACTCGGGCACAGAGAGCCCCCTGCCTCCCTGCCCGCACACTCCCCAGCCCACAGACTTGAACGAGGAGGGCGAAGTCCCGTCCTCGGCCTGTGCCACTGACACCGAGCTGGAGGAGATGGAGCTGACAGGGCCAGCGGCCGAAAACATATCAGACATCCTCAAGGACTTGAGCCTACGCTCCACTGACCTGGACGAAGATGAGGATGAGGATGAGGATGTCCGCTTATAGCTGGTGTGAGGGGAGTAGTCCCCCACGCTCTGCAGCTGAGCCAATCTCCTTGTGTTTGCTCCTCAGAGAGAAGCTTCTGGATGTTCTTGCAGTCCCCCCAGAGGACTGATTCAGCCGGGAGAGGGGGCGTTGAGTGGACCCCTTCTGGTGCTGTGGGTGTGTGCAGCGGCCAGCAGCGGACTGCACGGTGGCTAATGGCCAGCTCATGAGGCGTGGGCTTCAGAAGGGACTGTAACAGTGCATCAGTGTCTCTGGACTCAGGATCCGTGGGTCAGTGTGCCGTGCGAGAGAGGGGACAGAGCAGCCGTTCTCATTGTGCACTCCTGCCATCCTTCCAGTCGCAGCTGCCTGCAGACCTTCAGCGGAGAAGCACCCTGCTGCACCCCGCTGCTCCCTGTCTGGAGAGCTGCAGCGCCTTTGCTAGCTCTAATCTTGCCTCCCCCGAACATTCCCGCGCAGAGTGGTTTTTCTCTTGCTCGGTTTTTACTCTGGGAGGAGGGGAAGTCTGGAGGTTGTCTGTCCTTTAGCCCAGCCGTGCCCTGAAAACAGACGGAGCGCAACACGTGGTCTGTGTCTTGTGTCTTGAGTTCAGCCAGGGCTCTAGGGGAGGCTCTGGAAGCTGAGGGAAGCTCTGCTTTCCCATCAGCTCTGGAATTTTAAGAGGAATGGGTTGGGTTGGAAGGGCCCTCAGGGATCCCTTCGTTCCAGCCATGCTGCCGTAGGCAGGGGCTCATCTCGGGAGGGGGGCATCCTCGAAGTTGGAGGCGGGGAACCGTAGCCGCGTGAGGCACCTCTAGTTCCGTACCTGTGCTTGTCTCTGAGTCACTGCTCACAGCTTCTAGAAGCTGTAGTCTCAAAACACAGGAACTCAGCGGGAAATAGAGGGGGTGTTAGCGGGCTGCCAGAAAGTGCAAGGGAGGGGAGGGAAGCCCCATCTCCTGCTCTGTGGGAATCGGTTTCTCTCCGAGAGCTCCTGCTCCCGTTCCCGCTGAGTCTCCCCCGCTGGAGTTCCACGCGTTTTTGCAGCCCTCACGTGTGAATTTCAGCTCCCCCCTCGCCAGCTCGACTCCGTCCTGACTAACGGGAGCCCTCCGCCCCGTCTGCAGCATCCCTCCCTCCCTCCCTGCTCCCCTTCCGAATCTGAAGCAGCTGGGGATCAGCAGAAGGCTGCTGTCAGTTCGTGCTGTGCGTGCAAGGCCTCTGCACCCAGACGAGGCCCTGCTTTGTGCCTCTCCCTGTGCTGGTGGGATTGTCTCAGTACAGGCCCGATGACCCTCTGCGCGCTCGGCAGCCTTCCTTCGCGACGCCACTCCTGCTTCTGTCCTGTTCTTGGCAGCAGGGCAGGAGCACCTGCGTGTCCACACAGGAGCACCAGAGACGAAGGCCAGCGCTGAGGTGCTCGGGGGGTGACTGCTCCAGCTGTGGGGCCGCATCTCCCCCCCGGGTGTGTTATGTAATGCAGAGGGGCCGCAGCAGGTGTCCTTCCAGACGCTGTCGCAGGAGCAAGTCAGGAGCGTCAGCTCCTCCATCCCAGTCTGTAGGGAAATTCCTTTCTGGCTTTCCTTCCAGAGATCGACCTTGCACCGGTCACTACCTGACGCCGCTCACGTAACGGGCCTGGAACAGAGGGAGACCTCCCCGGCCAGCTGCTCCAAGAGGGAGAGGTTTATTTCTGCTCTCTGAAATGCAGAGCCCTCTCGCTCTGTGCTTTCACCAAGGTGTGATCCTCCTCTGCCGGCTACCTGGGGACACCCTTCCCCTGACTAAGTCATCTTCAGTCTCCTGAGAGTCTGAGAAGAAGCAGCATCCTGCCCCCGCCACCCGTCTGTCTCCTCCGGGGGCTGAGCACCCTTCCCCAGCCGGGCAGCAGCACAGGGACCTATCAGGACATCGCCCTCCCGGCTGCCTGGGGTCACCTGCCCCTGCCACCCCTGCCAGCAGAGAAGAGGTGGAGCAGCTGCTGGTTTTAATCAGGTAACTGGGCCGGCCCTTTAGCAAGAAGAGAAGGAAGGGCACTGCTTTTGCAAGTCCCTGGACGTGTGGCGAGTGGCAGCACTAGAGCAACCTGATCGGAGGGTCCAGGAAGGGCTCCTTCCTCCCAGGCAGCCAGTACAGAGTCTGCAGCTTAGCCAAACGCTCGCACTGAGACAGAGAAGATGAGGAGAAGCGTGGAGTCTGGAGTGTGTAGAGCCCCCCCTCCTCTTTCCTGAATGCAGATCTGTGTTCTGCTCCAGTCCCACACTTCTCCTACAGAGTGTTACAGAAGAGCTGGGATCTGACTACACGAGAAACCAGATGGAGTCTAAATCAAGGCCCGAGTGTCTGAGTCACGACAGACAGACTGAGATCTGGGGGAGATGAAGCTGGAACAAAAACGATGGGGAGCCTTAGCCTGCACCCTCACGGGCAAACTCAGTGCCTGCTCTCCGAGTTGAACCTCAGAACCTTTGTCCAGCACACAAACTCACTCCGATCTGTCACTCTAAAACCTGCACCCCTCATCCTCTCCGAGCAGCACGGACCCCATGGTCTAGGGGTTAGGGAGATGCTGGGGTGAAGGTTGGACTCGATGATCTGGAGATCCTTTGCAGCCATGAGGAGTCTGTGATTCTGCGATCTTAATCCCTGCAATGCTGCACTTTTAAAGGCTTTGTTTGCGGGGGCCAAGCTTAACCTGGTCCCAGCTGTAAGCTGCAGGCTGCCATCGCTTCCCCCGGGTGAGCCCAGAGGTCTTTTCCAGCCCCAGTGGTTCTGCAGAGAACTGAAAACCTGGAAGCTTGCTTTCTGCGGACAGCAGTCTGCAAAGCTGCTACCATCCAGCTGGTGGCTGAGCAGCCACAGCTTGAAGGACAGAAGGTAAAACTAGGAGACCTCCTCAGCTGCGTCCAGGACTGAAGCCACTGGGTTGGAAGCTTTTCAGTTTCTCTGCAGAGAAGCAAATGCAGAGGGCAGGAGAGGGAGGTTACGAGGAAGAGAACCCCTCTGCGTCTCCCTCTCACACCTGTGCAGTGCTCTTGAATAAACGGGCTGTGAAAAGGAACGGGGCCATGCTGCTCAGTGTAAGAAGCAGGCTCACTCCACGCCGGACCAGAGGGTCTCACCAACGCGCTGCTGCCCGGCATCAGATCTGCCACGACGCCCTGGGCCCTCTACAGTCAAACGATGCTGTGGTGGTCTTACCCAGAGGAGGAGCGAGCCATGTATTTCCTGCTCTGGGATGATTTTCCAAGCCAGCACGGATCCTCCTGAACGTCCTCCATCAATCTATGTGACTGACACCCCCCCTCCTGGGATGCTGCTCCCAGAAATAACACCAGGCAGGCACGGCAAGACCACATTCTGTTTAATGACAGCTCCAGGAGGGACTGGACATGCTATTGGCAGCTACCTCCTTCGCTGTGGTTTCTGCCACGCGCAGGCATGGAGGCGTGGAGTGCCGAACAGGTTCCCAAGTCTCTATGTGGTGGTGTCCGTGTATGTGGTTGTACACGTACGTACGCGCATCGGCGCCTCTGTAGCAGTGTAATAGTCACGTTATCAAAACATGCGAAGGACAGCCAACGAAAATGTTCAGGCAAAGAGGTTTTGGAGCTGGAAGACCAAAAGGCAAACCGGACTGACTGCAGTTATTCAGGGCGAGTGTGGGGCAAGGTAAAGACGGCGGCTTTCAACGCTGGGTCCCCTTCCCCTTCTTGTTTCACTTCAGAACCCTCCCCCTCCGAAGAACCAGTGCACCTCTGCAAAGCCTGGCTCCAAAGCCAGCACACGGGCACCGTGCAGCCTCCCCTTAACAGAAAGAGCACGCAGGCTTGGGGGAAGCTCCCCAAGATTGCCCCGTGGCAGCCCCCGTCAGCCCTCACGCTCCAGATACGGAGGACACGACAGTAGAAGACCCTGTTACACAGCCTTCAGGGATTCGTCCCACGGGCCACCCCTGCGCGCCCAGGCGCCACCCCTGTACCCCCAGACCCTCAGTCTGAACGCTCCCACACCCGGAAAGAGCAATAGAGATCTTGCTCCCTGTAAGACGAGCGTGGACCCCCAGAGCCCTCCGCTCGTGCGCAGCGTCAGGGGATGGAAGCCAGCCGAGAGCACGGCCCTGCCAGACCAGCCTGCTGCAGCGCTCGCACGCGCAGATTCCAAAGAGAAGGGCAGCCCGCCTGTACCTGCCTCGTGGTGACTGGGCAGCGCTCTGCAACTGCGTCCTTAACCTTCTGGTCTCCATCTCCTGACTGGATTTCATGCCAAATGAAAACGGGAGGCCAGTGGATCCGGAGTTGATGCCTCCACCTCATTAGAAGTCATCTTGGTGCACGATCCCCTACCCGTAGTGCAGAAAAGCCACTGCAGGCGTTTCTGTGCTGCTGGCACGGACGCTCGATCCCTGATGGGAAAGCAAAACCGAGTGGAGGCCTCAGAGGGCATTTGAAATGTCCCTACTCCATGGAGATAAGGGAGAACGTTCTCTCCACGCGACACTGCAACCCCTCTTCCTAGAAGACAGCAGCTACTGCTCATCAGTAGCTAAAAGCAGCCCCACGGCAGGAGGGTCAGGCCTGGCTGACGAGCTTTAAGGTCCCTCCCAGCCCAAATCACTCTGACCCTATGGTAACTGCACTGAAAACATTCTGGAGCAAGTCCCTACAGTGTCAGTAACCACAGTGTTTGCCTCAGAGTCACAGGCTGACAGTTCTTCCTCTTCTGTCAGTGTCTACCTGGGCAGGAAAACACCCCACGCTCGCACAAACCATAGTGACAATCACAGAGCCCCTCCTGACTGCACCTTGTTCTGCCTGTTCAGGGAACAAAGTCAGGGAAGGAATTAACCAGCCCCTCAGGCCTGTCCGGCGTTTCAGGTGAGCCTGTGTCTTCATCCCTACCCTAGTCAACTCGTGAAACTCACCCTGGTGCTCGGAGAGCAGCGGCCCCAGCTCTTGTGTCCAGGCTCCGTGCTAAGATCTGCGGCAAACAGAGACGCTGGTCTGGAACAGACATCCAGCTGCTCTCTTCTGCCTCTGTGCAGGTCCACTACTACTGGCCTGGGAGCAGCCCATGATGAACAGAGGCACCAGAGGCACCAGAGGCTGACTCTACCACTGCGTTCGTGGCTGAGACTGTGCCTTAATGACCGCAGGCTGCCTCTCCCACCCATGTGGTTCCAACAAGCTGCCCTCCCCACCTTCCCCGTTCATCTTCCCTGTCTCTGAGCCCCAGCACACACATCTTCCTGTCTCAGAGTGAAACTGTGCCTTGCTTCTGCATTTACAGCAGCAGGGCATCAGCTGCTGACGGTCTCTGCACTGGGACAGACTGTCACTCCCTTTCTCTTTCGGAAAGGTCAGTTAAAGAGGAAGGACAGGCTGTTTGGAGAAGTCCGAAGAGGGAAGGAAATGCCACCTGGCAGAAATAAGGAGGAAGAGCTGGAACTGTAGCAGGGTCAGCTCCCCACTCGTCCAGGTTTAGAGCTGGAACTGTAGCAGGGTCAGCTCCCCACTCTTCCAGGTTTAGAGCTGGAACTATAGCAGGGTCAGCTCCCCACTCGTCCAGGTTTAGAGCTGGATTCACTTCAGTTTCTCCTTCTAGGAAATTACCAGCACGGCAGTCAGGATAAACTCCTCTACATTTGGGTATCTGGGGGGTTTAGTAAGAAGAGACCTCACAGTACCTTCATTTGGACAACCACGAGGGTCACCACCCTCTCACCTGATGCCCCTGAAGAGTCCCTAACTGTGTGCTTTTCCTGTTGGGAACCTGTATTCCAAAGATCAAACAGAAGCCAGTGGGTGCCCAAGCTTAGGGAGCTCTCTCTCCTGTCACTCTGTCAAGAGAAAAAAGGGCAGCGTGGACTAAGGAGCATCACCAGCTCTGCCAGTCCTGGGGCTGCAGCTCGTGTAACGTGAGGCCACCCTGCCTGGAGTCTGCCGTGAAGCTTCCTGCCGGTGTTGCTCAAAAACAAGATGCCAGGCGTTTCTTGATCTCGTTCCTAGGTCTTTCTCTCACTGCCTCTCCCTCTCTGGCTAGGATTCCCCTTCCTCTTGCCCAGTGCACACACAGTTGTCTACAGGCCTCTACCATCCCTCGCCTCACTGCCATCCCTCATCCCTCTGCCAAACAGACTCTGTCCAGTTGTCCCCTCGGGACCTACAGCCTTCCAGCTGCTGCTGTACACAGTACCCCAGGCACGGGCTCTGCTTAGGCGAGCAGTGCCAGCCTGCACCTCGCACCTGGCTGGAGCTGGTGAAATACAGGGGTAACCATCGCCTCCAGCACCTTCACCCTGCACAGAGCTCTTCCTCTTGTGAGCACAGAAGACTTAGCGGTGCCTTCAGCTGCCACGGAGCGCAATCACCTGTGCACTTAGTACTATTCTCCTGCCCAGCTGCAAGGGTTTCACTCCAGAGACCCTGGGGAAGGGGAGGGAACAGCGGGGGGAACCACAAGGCATTAAATGACAACAAAGGCCAGGTAAGAGCCTGCTGGAGATGGAAGGAGAACAGGGCAGGACGGGGCAGTGTTTCCTCCCTGGTACCTCAGCTGGGTTTGTGCTTGTCAGACAGATCTTCACAAACAGCTTCGCTTGCACTGCAGCCTCAGAAAGAGCTGCACATTTCACCGGGCAACAGTGCTGCTGCCTCACCACGACAAACCAGGCGAGAATACCTCTGACACCGCTGTCTGGGGGGGCGCTGGGCCAGTCCGCAGTCCTCAGCCAGACAACTGGTGTTTCTTAGGCTGCAGAGGGGTACAGCTGGTGGTGATGGGAGGGAGGAGAGCTCTGTTTAGCACCCACTCTCATACTAAGGATGCCCTTTCCCAGTTTCCCTGGCCTGGCATGCTGGGATTACTGTTCTCTCTCCCCCTGCTTGTGACTGTTCTCCCCCCACTTTCACAGCAGGGAGAAGCTGCGCTGGTTTGTGGGGGGTTCAGCCATGCATCAGGATCTGCACGGGGGGGAGAGCACGGTCAGGGCAGAGGGCTGCCTCTTTCACAGCAGCTTGCCATCTGACCAGCTTAGAGGTCCAGTTCAACCCTGCTGCAAGCCTGGCATGAAAGAGAAGGTCACGTTTTTAAGGGGGGGGAGAGCAAGTGCATAACGTAGCAGAGGCTTCCCAGAAGAAGCAGCTGACTTAGAGGCACAGAAACTGAAAGAAGCAGGTTGACTTCTCAATCTCAGAGCCTGAGGTAGTGGAGTTGAAGAAAACTTGCAAGGCTTGGAAAGAAAGCTCAGGGTTTACAGAAGAGAAAGAAGAACGGGCTAGTGTGACCAGCTATGGGCAACCAGAGGAAGAAGAGCAAGAGAGGACCTTCCGAGATCGTTTGCCACCAGGGCAGCTTGTGTTTCAGCCTTCCTTTACACTCAGCACCCAACCTTCAGCCTGTTCCTTCTGAAGACAGAGGCTTTGGGGGAAGCTGGGAAGCTCCTGCCTCTGCTGCTTCAGGAAACTCCCCAACGTTTATTCAGTGCAGCCCTGCTTTGCTAAATGGAAATGATCAGCAGGGCTGGGTCTCTCAGTAACTGCAGACCAGGGACACTGCTCTTCCCTTTCCTTCCTGTTTTCAGCCCGACAAGTTCAGTTTGGGTTCTGTTTGGCTGGACTTTCTCCCAAGGACCGTTCCTCACCAGGCCAGAATGTGCTTGAATGGGTGAGGCTGGGAAACACAGAGCAGCCTCCAGGCCCCTCTCTCTGACACTGGACACAGGCAGCAGGGCTGTCACATAAGAAGAAGCCAGGTTACACAAACCGTTCCCCACTTCCCAAGGGATTAGAGCTGCCTTTCTGGTTCAGCTCAGGATGCTCGCTCGGGCAACAAGAGTGAAGGAGAGACCTGCCCTCCCCGCTCCAGCTCCTGCCAAATGCAGACAGTTTGGGTTGTGGAGAGGTGGGTTTGCTGGAAAGAAGCTGAGGTTTTGTTATTCCCGGGAAGTCAAGGCCTTTGTGAAAAACACCAAAGGATTCAGGAAGCTTCAGAGTGTTCAGAGAGCTGCGTTCAAGCCAGTGTGACTGCACAGCCTGCCTACAGGTACCGAGAGAGCAGGTTACAGAATCATACAGCACGGTACCATCCTCCCTCCCGTTTCAGAGACACTAGAAAACCAGAGATGGATCTCTTCCTACTGGATTTCATGGAATCCTTCACACAGGCCATTTGTTTCACACTGTTTTCCCTGGCACTGCCTTGCTCGGAGATAACGCCCGTCCTTCAGACACTGATCAGACACCCTAGGAAATGCACCACGCGGCCACGGGGAAAGAAAGAGGAGGCCTGGACGAGCTGACCTGTCCAGATCCTGTACCCGCACAGAGGGGTCACGGGGGGCTGGACTCAGAGCCACCGCCAACACCCATCTTGGTCCTGGAGAGGCACGGGGAAACAAAACGGCTTGGAGAAAAAAGCAACAAGCCCCCCAGATGTTGTCCCACGAAGGAACACAGCCAGCCGTTTCTGGCTCTCTGGAGGCTTTTTGTAAAAACACCAAGAAGAGGTAAAACTTACTCCTCTGTCCTCTGCTGGGGTGCTCTGGGCACTTGCCTCATCTCCCTGTCTGGCTAGTGAGATTTCCTAGGCGCTGCTCCATGGCTAGATCCAAACAGGCCAGGACAACGAGCCCGGTGCTGTGAGAACTGTGTGAGATGTCCTTATCAAGCCCTCCAGCCCAGGGGAGCTGAGCACCTGAATGTGTAAGCACGGCTAAAGAGGTCAGGTCGCCGTTCACAAGAGCCATCTTCCCGGAGAGGTGCAGGCGAGCCCAGGAAACTGGGCTCAAAGGTACCCATCCAAACTCCTCTCTTACCTAATCACCTTCCACATCCCAAAGGTCTTTCCTTTAGAAGTGCAATGAAGAGGGAAGACAGATCCGCTTCAAGTGGACTTGGCTGGGAAGACCTGGGCATTGGTGGAGGAGGCCCCTTCATGCAGCTGCCTGCGCAAGCGGGAGAACGCGGAGCGGGGATACAGCTCTACCTGAGAGTCCCGTTTGGATTTGCCACCCTTCCTGACCATCAACTGCTCTGCTGGCTAGGAGCTGGCTGGACTCTGGCACTGGGGGACAGCACTTCAGTCCTAGTCCTAGTTCTCCCTGGATATTCTTCCACGCAAGTAAGCCGGGACCAAACCTGAATCAGCAGAGGAGCAGGTAACGCTCTTCTCTCCCATCCACAAAATACTGAGCCCAAAGAGGAGGCAAAGGAGAGACAAACGTACCATGGATGAAACAGAGTTAGAGACGAGTCAGATTAAGTGAGAAAGAGCTGCTCCCCGGGGCAGTCTGGCAGGGTCCTGGCCAATTCCTTTTCCTAATTCCTCGGATGAGGATCTGCTCGAAGCCCACGCTCTGCTGACGCTCCCTCCAAGAGGCGTCTCAGCGACCTCCGCCCTTGGTACATCCCTGCCGGTTCTGTTCAGCCCTTCAGCCAAACCGACTGCTCTGCCTGACTTCTGCCCGTTCATTTTCTTGGGAGAGCTCAGCAGGAGACGGCCTGTTCCATTTCCTTCCAAACCCCTTCCCAACCCGCCCCCCAAAAGGAGGTCTGTAGAAACAGGGCGAGGAATGGCAAGAGGTCAAGGGCCCCTCACCACTGACCCTCGGTTTTAACACAAATAACCCCCCAGATCCTGGGCAAATGGGGAAACTACTGAAATCAGCTCTCCCCGCTGGGGAGGGAATCAAGGGAGCAGGCGCTGAGCATTATTTACACTGCTTGGGGGAGGCAAACGAAAGATAGGCGGGGGAACACATAAATAGGAGGAGAAAACCCCCTCTCCTGCCTTCCCTCAGGCTATGTCTGGTACCAAAGAAAGAGGGGCAGAGCTAGGAGAGGTGCAGGACGGGCACCTGAAGCGAGGAGCGCGGCGCAGGCCTTTCCCACTATGAATGGCTTTGCCAGGAGGACTTACCCACAGCACAGAAAGGTTACAAAGGCAGAACTGAACAGCCCAGTGCACTGGATACTGTCCTCTCACAGCTCTGCACACTGTTCCTCGCTCTGGTGCCTACTCTCCTGGGTCTCCCCGTGGTGCTGGCAAAGGAAACAACAGAAGGGTAGAGCAGCAGCAGCGAGATGGACCTGTTCTCAAGCCCCCTGCAAGAATCAGCTTCATGTGACTGTCTCTGTAGCTGAAAATGTCCCTGCACTGGCATCCAGTGCCTGATGCCAGAGGACACAGCACTCCTGCCAGCTCCTGGGAAGGCAGAAACGTCAGAGAGATAAACAAATAGAATATTAGAAAGAGACCAAAGCCTGAACATCTGAGAGCAAGGTCAGACTCGTATCTGCACCCATTCTTCTATGTCACAGCAGAGCCATGCCCACAGAGCCACACCATCTGTACTGCAGCACAGTACATGCCCACGGAGCGAAGCCTGTAGCCACTGAGGCTCTAGTTTCACTTCAAGGTGCTATCGAGGATCTGGTTACACAGCACATCTCGCGTCTCACCGCAGTCTGTACCAAACACAGCCTTATCCTCTGCACCAGCCACAACCACAACTGCAGTGCAACCTGTATCTGTAAAGCCACATCTTCATGTCAAACAGTTCATATTCATACACTCTATCAAAAGGGACCGTGTCCACAGAGCATCATCCGTTCTGACAGGAGGGATCCTTGCCACACAGCAGCTCCCTCCACTGAGCCTGCCTCGTCAGCCCCATCTCCAGTACCAGAAGAGTTTGTATCCACAGCCAAGGCTTCGTATTAAAAAGGTTTAGAAATGGTTTACCGATCCAGATCTCTGCAAGCACCTCACGTGTGCTGCCCAGAGCAATGAAAATAAAACCCCATCTGTCCATGGTAAAGGGGGAGAAGAGGTCTCCGTGTGCCAAGCGCTCAGAGATTTTCCTCCTGTTTAAAAAGAAATGTAAAAATCACATGTCAGGAATGGAAGGGGGGTCTGCTCACGAGGGGGGAGCTGCAGAGAAGGAACCCCGTCATCGCGTTCCATGCCACCCCTCTCTTGGCTCAGCAGTGGTGAGAACTTGGCAGAAAGCATCAGTTGTTTGTTTCTCCCTCTTCCTCATCAAAGGACTGCACGCCAGAGGAGGTGACATCTGAGACTTTGCGGCTCAGCGCAGCGTGCTCCATCTCCTCTCGAGGAGAAAGTGATTCCAGGTCCCGGCACACCGCATCATCCTCCTCTGGAGAGGGCTTCTTGTTTAGGAGAGGAGCCTTCTCCAGTCGTGGGTTCCCTTCGTCCTCAATGTGGTCCTCCGTGTATGCGTTGGACTCAGCACCACCCACACCCTGTGGAGTCTGCAGAGGCCACACGTGGACCAGCCCCGTGCTCTGGATGAAGTTCTGCTCCTGCCGCTGTTGCTGCAGCTGTTGCTGCTGCAGAAGGCTGCTCTGAATCAAAATACTTTCCTGAAGGTTTGTCTGGGATTCATCAAAATTCTGGCCTAAGTAGGAGCCGGCTGCTGGGGAAGCGATGAGTGACTGGTCACTGGTCTCCCAGGCGTCGGAGGAGCCCAAGCAGTACATGCCCTGTGAGACGTAGGAATGAGGCCAGCTATCATACTGTGTCTGGGCCATATGCTCTGCAAGTAAAGGAGGGAAACAACATGGTTAGGCACCCTCTCTAGGCCCAGCTGGCTCCTTTATCCGGCTTCTGTGTCTTGTGGACTGCACCACGTACACAAACCCTTCAGAAGGGAAGAGGGTGAAGAGAAAAGGCAGCTCCAGGCATCAGGCAGAAGAGCTGGATTGTACCCACAAACACCCACAAGAGTGGGTAGCTTTTCACACCTGTACCCAGAGAAGGCAAAAGAACTGGGCTTCGAAGCCCCCTGTTGAGTTTAGATTCCTTGGACAGGAACCCACGCACAGGCACTGCCTCTACCACATCCCAACCCCCTGAACAGAACAGGGTGACGGCAAAGAGAGCAACAATGAGAGCAGACAACGGGTGTTTCACGATGAGCAAGAGGCACTGGAACTCACCCTGGCTCTCCGTGAGCTCCTGGTAGTTCTCAGAGTAGTTGCCTGCTGGATTGTCCTGATTTGAGTTCACACTCACATCCTCACCGTCCATGGAGGACCAGGCCATGAGAGTTGCCTCAGAGATAGCAAATTGCTCCATCACTCCTGTGCCAAGGGAGACGGGGAGAGGAAGCAAGGACGTGTCACAGCCCCCACTTCCCACCACCCTCTTTAACATCACCCCCCTGTCGTTTCAGCCGCATCCGCTACCCGCAGTTGGCCCCCACGCTCCCCACTGGGTGACAGACCAACCACAGTCCCTCCCTGCCTTGCCCGCCTGGACCACCCACAAACTGTTCTGAGCGTGTTTTTCAGGGCTCTGCTCTCGGCCCTCTCAAGAGATCGAGCGCTGGGGCACCCCAGCCCAGCCAGTCCCCACAGGAAATCGCGCTACCTGCGAGGAAGCGAGCCTCCTTTTCCCCGTCACTCAGGTCTGAGTAGGCATCGGCATCTTTGCGCGCCGTCTCGTGCGTGTGCTGCTGCTGGTTGTTGCCCTTGCCCCAGCCTTGCCACTCAATCATGTGAGCCACGCGGCCTTGGCCCATAGCCGTTGGCTTTGTGACATGGTCCTTCATGCTGCGAGATATCCCTAAGGGACCAGACATTGGAAAACAAGGAGGGGCTATTACAGAGCTCCAGCGGTGTCTACCCTACTGGTTACCTGTCCTGGCAGTGGAGCTTTCCCTTTCCTTCCTGACAAGAGCCCAGGCCCGGGGCTGGGTGTCTCCCCCCCGTCTCACTCTCCAGGAGAGTTTGTGTGTCCACTGTGTCACTCTCCGGGAGAGTTTCTCCATCTTTCCTTGGACTGGCTCTCAGGAGGGGGGGAAAGGGAAGCCCCAAACATGAAAGAGCATTTCCTTCCTTGCCTAGAATCCATTTAGGACAGAGCTGGGCATCCAGGATGAAGCCTGGAAGTGAAGAAAGGAACAGAAAGCGGGGTTAAGCCCAGGACTGACAGGGAAAGCGACAGAAGACGTCTGAGCTGGGGCGCACGGTCAGAAGCCAAGAGCAGTAAGACACATCTGCCCTTGGAAAGGCCAGCTAAGGTTCTTCTCTACTTAGGATCACAGCGGTGGAGACTCCTCTGAGCCCTTGAAAAAGCAAGAGCCAGAAAGAAGCTGTCGGGAGAGCAACAGAGACCCGTGGGGAGAGGCACAAAGGCCCGCGGGGAGAAGCTGCCGAGGTGTAAACCCAAATTCTGAGGACCTCACCAGAGAAAGATGATTTAGCCAAAGCCCCAATCCCGTAAGCATTGGAGTTGCGCTTCAGCTTGGGCAGGATGGAGGTCGTATCTTCCATGGAGATCTGAAAAGAGAGAGGGTACGAAGAAGTAATACACAGGAAAGACAAGGGAACTGAAGCCAGAAATCAGCGTGAGGATTCCAGAAGACAGGGGACGATGGGGAGCAGAAGCAAGCGATGAGGCAAGGGACAAAAAGAAGGGGAGGCAAAATCAAAGGCCTCAACCAGAACTGCAGGGCACTGGGGCTGGGTGAGACCAGGACAGCAGCCGTGAGGCAAAAACAGGCTGGGAGAAGCCTCTCTCTGGCTTCTGCCAGTCCTCCATCGACACGCTACGCTCTTGTCGACTCCGTCAGAGACGCAAGACACGGCTGACAGCCAATGCAGGGAGCCTACAGTGCGACAGGCGAGGCGCAGTGATGCACCCCATGCATTACAGCGGAGACACTCGTTCCTGTACGCTGCTTTCGGTTCTTCTCATACTGCACTCACCACCTGTCCTGTTCCCAGCACCTACAGCTGCCTGCAAAGGAGTCAGGGCCACGGTTCTGCTTCACTCCCTCTCTCTCTTCCCTCTATTCATCCTCACTCCCTGACTAACAAGGACAGGAAACTACTGGGATAGGCAGCAGCCACAAATGGCATCACAGAACACACTCCCTCGCGATGGAGTCGCCAGGCTGCTTCAGAGATGCCAGCACTGCCTAGGAAGTTTAAGTTTCACAAGCGCTGGCCGAGCATTGCTTCTGCTCTTCATTTCAACCTCCCTGAAAATCAAGTCTCCACCTCGAAGACGCTCAAAAGCAGTGACTATGACAGGAAACTCTCAAGTCCTGGCTGGAAGCAAGTCTTGGGTCACCAGCACAACCCTCACGCAAGGTGACTGCAGCAGTGAGTGGACAGTCAGACAGCTGGGGACAAAGGAGGGTCAAGCCAGACCCAGTGCCAAAACAGGGGAGGTGGCTCTCTCTGGAGACCGGGTGGGAATGCAGCAGCTGAGGCACCTCGTGACTTTGGAACCAAGAATGTCTGTGTGCATCACGGGAGCTGAAGAATCACCAGAGAAGAGAGGCAAAAAGTGACAGTACAGCCTGTTCCACGTCCTCTGGTGATGAGGCCAGCTGAAGAACCCCCATTTATGCCCCCCGTGGTTACTCCTGCCTGGGCACTATCCACCCACTACTTTCTAGACAGCCTGGGGGCTGTGCTGTGAGCCGGGACCTGCAGAAGGTGCCTGGCACTACAGTGTTGGAACGTTATGAGATGAAGGCAAGAATGAATGGGAAGGGAAAAGGGAAAGGGAAAAGGGAAAGGGAAAAGGGAAAGGGAAAAGGGAAAGGGAAAGGG